>SJYV01021354.1:328946-370206 GCA_006410875.1 Neotragus pygmaeus | reverse complement strand
CTCGTGTTGTTGTTTTATTTTATTTATTTTCTCTTACGCGTTTCCGCGCTCAGAGGGAAGAATTCTGTTTGCGGTGGGAGCCACTGTGCTCCGGCAGGCTCGTCTCTTCCAATATAAATTATCATGTGAGCGCTGTGGTTTTTCTGTTTGACAGGCTTAATTAATTGGCAGGAGCCCCCGAAAATGACAGTGCCACTAATTGCAACTCCGGGTGCATTTCTGTCATCACGGCGTGCCTGTCAGCGGGCATGCCCTGGCCCCAGCCTCCAGAGCGGGGGGCCCGCCCTCCCAGCCTCAGGTCCAGGCGGGGACGGCGTCCTGAGCATGTGGGGACAACTGGCCAGCTTCGAGGAGCCTTGGGTTTGCAGGCACGCCGTACCCCGCACAGTAGTGACATTTACTGCCTGTGAAGTTTACACGTCCGTGGCTCTGCAAACCCAGCCGCTGCTCGGGGGACCTAGTCTTTGACTTCAGATATTTTAGTGACTTCTCGGAGCAGGGCGGCTAGGAATCAGACCCCAGAGCTGTAACTCCGAGACTCTCCTTGACTGGACGGTCCTCACTAGCACGTTGCTAAATAAGCTAGGGTTTCCCTGAGCTCTGCACCCAGATCAGAAATATTCCACTCTAAATAGTCAGCCGTTCAGGGAAATGTACAAGTGAGAAGTGCATTAACACTGCCTCAAAAATAATACCTGAAGATTACAGTTGACAACAGACAGAGCCGTTCCTCCGGTAAACTGTAGGCAGGGAGTGTGGAGGGAATCCGTGCGTTGGCAGCACGCTCTGATTAGGCTCTCGGGATAGACCGGCCCTAATTATAAGAAAGGCGGATCTAACAAGGTTCTCCATTAGGTTAAGTAAAGTGGGAGCCGCGTCTTGCAGCATAACTCTACTGTCATCTGCCTCTGAAGCAGGTGGACGAAACAGTGTGGTCGGGTTATCACGTCTGCCTGCCGCACGCAAACCCGTCTTTTATTTGATCCTGCAGGAACCAAATGTGGAGGAGCCAGCTTTGCCGTCTTGGGTTGAAAATCGCTGTCCTTTGCTTTCTGAAATGTAGCCGTGGAGACAATCAAGGAGTTTTTTCATGTTGAAGGGTTGTTACTGTCACTGGTAAAGCGGAAAATGCCATCATCTTCTCACATCCGTTTCTGTAGGGGCCCTGACCACTTCCAAGCCCACATCCGTTTGTGATCCTAGATGGAGCAGTGTGATGTGGAGATGAACCATTAGGCTTTAGTTACGTATCATGAGAGACATTCTAAGCGGGTGCCTAGAAATACTCTAAAACAACTGCCCGTGTTTTGATACCTCCACAGCAGAGAATTTTCCAGAGGGTCCTTCCTCTCAGTGATGCTTGGATCATTTTGCAGCAGAAACTTTCTTTCTTCTGAGCGAGGTTCTGCTTTCTTCTTCCTCATAATGAGGAAGAGGCCGAAGCAAATAAACCTGGCCCAGAGCTCACAGTGTGCGTTGCTAAGTCGCTTCAGACCCATCTGACTCTTTGTGACCCCATGGACCATAGTCCACCAGGCTCCTCTGTCCATGGGATTCTCCAGGAAAGAGCACGGGTGGGTTGCCTTGCCCTCCTCCGGGGCATCTTCCCAGCCCAGGGGTCAAACCTGTGTCTCCTGCATTCTCAGGCGGGTTCTTTACCACCAGTGCCACCTGGGGCACTTTTTCTGAGCACAGAGCCATCCTGCACATCAGCTGACACCCCCCCCTTTCCCAGGTGGAGAGACTGAAGTTAGGGTCCTGGGGCCATTCATCTCGGCGCACCCAGGACTCAGGGACAGGTCATTTGAACTCAGGAGCTGACCTCTGACCCCCACCCTGGTCTTCCCGCTGCTCTTGTCGTTTTCCTGCTCAGCGTCACGTGGCCACATCCGCCAGCCAGCTGCGGCATCCAGAGGTCCCACCGTGTTTACACGTATCCATTCCCTCTCCTCCCCTCAGCCCCAGCTCATACTCCTACCGGCCTGTGTCTGCATTTAGATATTATTACTGTAAATTTATTGTGTATAATAATGTAACTGTAATATTTTTCCACTTATAAAATCTCATAGCCTCATTCATGGTAACTTGAGGATAATAAAGCATCATTCATTTTAGTTTGCATCCATATGGCAGACCTGATTTTTTTAAGTTACTCAGTCATGATTCTAAAGTTTTAATTTTCTGATGTCAGTGCTAATCCTTAGAGCTTCTGTGGAAAACAGTGCTGAATGAAAAATTTTTTAAAAGAGTGCTGATACCTAAACAGATGCACAAGCCAGCGTAATCCAAGGGTTCAGATTTTCCCATAACCACATTCTCTCCTGCCTGAATCCCTGACCCAACAGTGTCTGTTGAAAACATTCAGCTTGTTTTCCCAAAAGCCTAATAACCATATTTTTCATTATCTGCATGATGAAATGTGGAACTGGACCAGAGGATAGTTCTGGTTCCATAGGCAGCATCATCTATGATTGTGATTTTTAAAAAACCAAGCATTTTCTCATTTTTAAGATGGAACTAGTCATTAATCCACCCACTTAATCATGCGATTTAATGCTAAAAGAGAATCATATTTAGGAAGTTTCCTGGGCTCTTTTGTCTAGAAATCCCAGTCAGCTTTGTGCCTGGGTCCTGCGTGCTGCTGGGGAGAGAGGCAGGTGGCCCTTGCCCGCTCAGGTGCTGGGGAGGGTCTGCTGATGTAGAGGGCGTGGTCCGTGTTGATTTTGCTTTGTATCTGCAGAGTGGTTTACTGCAGCGTCAGCGGTGCACGTTCCTGAGCCCCGTTCCAAGCGTGTGCCTGTGGTGGGGCCCAGCGATAGGCTTTAGCTCTCTAGACGATTCCTGTGCGCATTAAAGTTTGAGAAGCACTGGTCCCCACCAGGCCGCATAAACAAATGCCCACAGCCTGTGTGAGGCCTCTCTCCCAGCCTTACCCCAAGTCCCTGGTCTTTACTCCTCGTTTCTGAAGACCCAGGTTATCAGTCTTCTTTCTTTACCCGACTCTAATTGGGCCTGGCACATCCAGTGTGCCATCCCAAAGATGCCCTATCTCTGTGTCTGCCCTGGTACAGAAGGGTATATACTGTGATCAAATGTCATTTTCCCCAGGAAGGCAAGGTTGGTTCAGTCAACAGTGAGGCAGTGTAATAGTACACCACCTCAATAAACTAAAGGGGAAATACTGCATAGTCATCTCAAGAAGTGCAGAAAATACATTTGACAGAATTCAGTACCCCTTCGTGATATAGACACTCAGCCAAGTGGGAATAAAAAGAAACTTCCTCAACCAATAAAGGACATGTATGGAAAACCCACAGCTAACTTCACACTTAGTGACAAAGTGCTGGAAGCTTCCACCCTTGGATCAGGAACAAGACAAGTCCGCTGTTTGCACTCCTCGTCAACTTTGTACTGTAAGTTCAAGCCAGGGAATTAGACAAGGAGAAGAAGCCAAAGGCATTCAGATTAGAAAGGAAGGAGTAAAACTGTCTCTAATTGCAGATGACATCATCTTGTATATAGAAAATCTAAAGGAATTCACAGTGAACTTTGTACTGTTAGGGCCAATAAAGGACCTCAGCAATACACAAAATTCAGTTGTAGCTCTATACACAAGAAATGGACAATCCAAAATAAAAATTAAGGGTACCATTCCATGTACAAAAGCACCAAAAAGAATAATATGCTGAAGAATAAATTTGACCTATATACTGAAAGCTACCAAGCATCTTTGAGAGAAATTAAGGAAGACTAACAACTGGCTGGTCCAAAATTAGGAAGGAGTACAACAAGGCTGTGTATCGTCACGCTGCTTATTTAAATTATATGCAAGTACATCCTGGGAAATGCCCGACTGGAAGAAGCTCAAGCTGGAATCAAGACTGCTGAGAGAAATAGCAACAACCTCAGACATGCAGATGATACCACTCTAATGGCAGAAAGTGAAGTGGAACTAAAGAGCCTCTGGATGAGGGTGAAAGAGGAGAGTGAAAAAGCTGGTCTGAAACTCAAATTCAGAAAGTTAAGATCATGGCATCTGGTTTCATCGCTTCGACAAACAGAAGGGGTGAGAGTGGAAACAGTGACAGATTGCGTGGCTTCCCTGGTGGCTCAGTGGTAAAGAATCTGCCTGCCAGTGCCGGAGACGTGGGTTCAATCCCTGGGTCAGGAAGAACCTCAGGAAGACCCCTGGAGAAGGAAACGGCCTCTCGCTCCAGTGTTCTTCCCTGGGAAATCCCGTGGACAGAGGAGCCTGGCAGGCTACAGCCCATGGGGTCCCAAAGAGTCAGACACGACTTAGTGACTAAACAACAACGACAGATTTTTTTTTCCTTGGGCTCCAAAGTCATTGTGGGTGGTGACCACAGCTGTAAAACTAAAGACACTTGTCCCTGGAAGGAAAGCTATGACAAACCTAGACAGTACATTAAAAAGCAGTGACATCACTTTGCCAACAAAAGTCCATATAGTCAAAGCTATGGTTTTCCAGTATCATGTATGGATGTGAGAGTTGGACCATAAAGAAGGCTAAGCCCCGAAGAATTGGTGCTTTCAAATTTTGGTGCTGGAGAAGACTGGAGAGTCCCTCGGACTGCAAGGAGATCAAACCAGTCCATCCTAAAGGAAATAAACCCTGAATATTCATTGGAAGGACTGATGCTGNGAGAGTTGGACCATAAAGAAGGCTAAGCCCCGAAGAATTGGTGCTTTCAAATTTTGGTGCTGGAGAAGACTGGAGAGTCCCTCGGACTGCAAGGAGATCAAACCAGTCCATCCTAAAGGAAATAAACCCTGAATATTCATTGGAAGGACTGATGCTGAAGCTCCAATATTTTGGCCACTTGATGCGAAGACCTGACCCATTTGAAAAGACCTTGATGTTAGGAAAGGCTGAAGGCACAAGGAGAAGGGGGCGACAGCAGATGAGATTGTTAGATAGCACCACCAACTCAATGGACATGAGTTTGAGCAAACTCCGGGAGATGGTGAAGGACAGGGAGGCCTGGTGGGCTGCAGTCTGGGGGCGTCGCAGAGTTGGACATGACACAGTGACTGAACAGCAAGAACCAGTAACCGACAAGACGCCTGTGTTCCCGGAGTCACAGACGCAATGTTGCTGTGACAGCAGGGCTCCCCAAAACAGTGCTCAGATCCAACAGGCTCTTTCAGAAGCACAAAGGCCTTTTTTTGCAGGGGTGGACAAGCTGATGCCATACATTGTATGGAAACTCACAAGACCTTCAGATAGACAAAACAATTTTGTAAAGGAATAACAAAGTTGGAGGAACCATATATCCTAATTTCAAAGCTTACTACAAAATTATAATAATCTGAGATCATGATGCTGCCGTAAGAATAGACATATAGATCAATGGTATAGAATCGAACGTCCTGAAATAAGCCCATCCGTCTACAAGTACCCTCGAGGGGAACCCTTCCAAAGCAGACCACTGCCTCTCACGTGGTCATGCAGCTCATGAGAGACCTTCGCAACTGAAGAGCTTGTGGCCCAAAGTAAGGTGACCTTGGCCCTTGATACCCAGCACCCTGAAGCCATCGAGGCCAGAGGTGAGCTGAGCCCCAAAGGCCGGGACTCAATAGCACCAGCGAGCCAGTCCTTGGGAGACTGAAAAGGCTGTTGTTCACCGTCCTCCCTGCAAAGCATAACCTCCAGGGTGGATCCACGTGGCCCGTCAGCACTGTGAAGACCGAGCGTGCCAGCTCTCGCATGCCTGCCCACTTCTGACAGCACCCGGGCAGGCAGGCTGGCCCCCCCACGCCGTCCCCTACCCCACGCCATCCTGCCTTGCCAGCCCCCCGACATCCTGACAACCCTGAGCACAGCGTCCCGATACTTAACGTTTCCCAGAACCCCCTGGGGGTCACACAGCAGGTACTCGGTGACAGAGAGTCTGTTCCCAGGAGCCCAGCTCCAGAACCCACATTCCAAGCCTCTGTGCTTTGCTACTGGGCTCCTGGGGGTCGGTGGCCAGAGGATACTGCTTGTGGCACCAGCCAGCCATGAGACACAATACAGCTGCCCTCAGGGCTCAGCAGGACGCAGAATAATAGACGGCAGCGTGTCTGCACCTGTCCCCCCAACCTCCCGCCTGCACCCAGCGGGCAGCTGGGGGCAGGGGCCTCACCCTCTCCCGTGCCCACCCCATGCTGTGTAGCACGTGGTCTTCTTTCCGGCGCTTAAGGACCACGATGCCCCCTGAGCATGGTGGAGACTGGTGGCTGGAAAGCGTGACGGCCAGCATTTTTAGTTTCTTGTTCGGGCTTAGCACGCACCGAGAGATGACTGGTCAGTTTCCTGCACGTCCATCCTGAAGCGTTGAGTTCTGCTTTTCCCAGATGTGTGCTGGTCGCACCTGCCTGCCTCCTCGAGGGGAGGAATTGCTGGTCAGCCTTCGTCAGAGGTACAGGCTGCCTGGGGCTGGGACTGCATATCTGCTCTTGGGAAGGCTGGGGGTCCTTTGAGCACTTTGTATGAGAAAAGAGAAGAAATCTGGGGCACTTAGGGGTGCTTATTAGAAATACCGACCTTGCTTAGACTTGTAACCCAGGAGTGGGAGGTTTTCTCCCTGACGGCGGGCTCCTTCCTTCGCAAGATCTCTCGTGCGTCTGCTGCAGGAGGCTTAGACAGGTGGTAGCTGTGGGAACGGCTCATGCTGGCTTCTGGTCCTCACTCTGCCCCTGGGAGTAAGTTAGCAGAGCGTGCCCAGGCCTCAGTCTTGTCATCTGTTAACCGGGAGCAGCCGTGTCCACTTCCTGAGGCGCTTGCACAGGTCAGGTGGGAAGACGCCCTGGGCCACCCACAGAGGCTCGTCTCAGGCTGCAGAGAGGGCAGAAGCTGGGAACGGGGCCAGCCTGGCGCCCTCCGCATTCTTCCAGCCCAGTTTCTCCACACGCCTTGGTCTACCTCTTTATCCAGAGCGTTCTTGGACCCGGTGTCCCCACACTCCAGTCAGAGTGGAGACCTCAACAGGTGGAACCGGGGGGCCGGTGAGGCCCTCACACCCGACCAGCAGCGCCCAGTGTGGGCAGAGCAGGAACAAGACGGGGAGGCAGCCCCCAGGTCATTGGCGGAGCTCCAGGGAGGCCCAGAGACCCCCGGTGTGGATGGAGCGGGTGGAACACACTTGTTCTGGGACAAGGTGAAGGCCAAGCCTCGCCCCAGACATGTCTTTCACCCTCCTTAACCCACAACCCTATTGTAAAATGAGCCACCTTTGCTGAGAGCTGAGGGTCTGCAGGTCACGCAGGACTAGCTCCTGCCTTTCTCCCTGGACTCTTCAGGGAGGCAGGCGTGCTCTATGCAGCTGCCGAGAGAAAATGAAAGTACTCAGTTATGAATGACTCTTTGCGTCCCCATGGACTGTAGAGTCCATGGAATTCTCCAGATCAGAATACTGGAGTGGGTAGCCTTTCCCTTCTCCAGGGGATCTTCCCANAGGCGTGCTCTATGCAGCTGCCGAGAGAAAATGAAAGTACTCAGTTATGAATGACTCTTTGCGTCCCCATGGACTGTAGAGTCCATGGAATTCTCCAGATCAGAATACTGGAGTGGGTAGCCTTTCCCTTCTCCAGGGGATCTTCCCAACCCAGGGATCCAGCCCAGGTCTCCCACATTGCAGACGGATCCTATACCAGCTGAGCCACCAGGGAAGCCCCAGAATACTGGAGTGGGTAGCCTGTCCCTTCTGCAGCGGATCTTCCCGACCCAGGAGTTGAACCTGTGTCTCCTGCGTTGCAGGCAGATTCTTCACTAACTGAGCCATCAGGGAAGCCCCCACCCAAGTGGCCCGGAAAGGGCAGCCTCCGCCGTGGGAGTGTGGCCCCTGCCCGTGAAGTGGCTGTTGGCTGGGGGCCTGCCAGGACGATCCCCGAGCTCTCCGCCCCACCCCGTCCCGGGCACCAGGGCGTGTGGTCTGCGGCCACTGGGCAGCTGTGCTGCTGCTTTGCTGGCCTGGGGCCTGACCTCCAGGCCTCACCTGCCCTCCTCTGTAAATGCTCACACGCAGCTCTTCAGCCCAACCAAGGTGCCTCCAGACCCTGACCGGTCCTCTGCCCTCAAACCCCAGGAGGCCAGATAAAGCCAGCCGCCTTCATCCCAGCTCAGCCTTCACGGTGAGCAGAGATCGGATGCAGGAAGCAATGGACGGAGGGCAGAGCGGGAGGTGGGGAGAGACGCAGGTGGAGGCGGGAAGCGGGGAGACCAGCAGCAGCTTCCCGGTCGTGTGGTTTTCTCCAGCCCGTCTCCTGGAGGATAGTGTGCTCTGCGGAGACGGAAGCGAGTCTTCCGACCTCATCACGGCTTCCTGAGAACTCGCTGGTCTCAGCCCAAGGTTGAAGAGGACTCTGTTCCTCACGTTTGCCCACCTGGTTGGAAATCGTGGGGCTGGGGGAGGCTGAATTACTTATTCAAGTGCGGGGAACGCGGCTGCCGGCTTTGAGTTAGGAGCCCACGGCCGGCTCGGCACTGCTCACCCTGTTGTTGCACCCGCTGGGTCCTCTGTACCTGCCGGTCGCACTTGATTTCTGAAACACGCTCCCAGCACCGCGGCTGGGTTTCATCTGGCCGTGAAGCCACCATCAAAGGTGGTCCCCTGACCCGTGTGTTCTCAGGCAGCCTGCAAAGCTTTGCTGTCCCGTTGCTAACACTCCTCCGGGCTCTCTGCAGAACAACCCCATTGTGGGGCAGCCCACAGACACTTAGGTGATTATCCAAAGTTGGGGGGGGCGGTGCCCACGGGGGCCCGGAGCACAGAAAATGCGTGTATTTACAGTGCAAACGTGTTTCCCGAGGTGAGGGAGTGGAGTCCGCTTGTTGCTACAACAGCCCGTCTCCTGGCGCTTTTCGAAAGGGGCTCTTTGGACAGTGGTCTCGCGCTGAGCCCGAGTCCTGTGATGGCCAACCGGGCTGTGGTTTAATGAGGGGCCCAGGACTGACGTTCCAGACACCGGCTCTGACGTGGCCTTCCCAAGCCCTGGTGCTGCCCATCAAACACCTCATCGGCTGGGGCACCCCTTTAGCCGCTGAAGACGAGCTTGTGGGTCTCCATGGCTTCTCCCTGGGGCTCTTCTGCCGAGATTTGATGGAGTGGTTGATCTCGTGGCCCGGAAGGCCCCCATCATCATGTGTCTATTGATGACCAGGCTCCCCAGCGTGGCTTGGCTGTGCCGCCTGCAAAGCCCTGCTCCCCTGGCCTGACTCCTCCCGTTCACTGTCTCTCCCCCTTATCATCACAAGGCCTCCTCCCTCCCCAAGCTCAGCAAAGCCCACTCACTCTGCAGATTCATTTACTAAAGCCCAGACTGCAGGCGGCTTTGGCTAACAGGCCACCCTGAATGTGCAGGCCCATGGCAGTCCCTTGAATACCTTATTCTCAGTCCAAATGTAAACCAAAAAATTCACTCAAAGTGTCCTTGTGAGATCCTTGGAATACATCCTGAAATCTTGCAATTACTGGATTATTTAGTGAGGTGGGGAAGGGTAATTTTTAAACATTTGTATCAAAGTATGTTCTGCCTGGGCTTCCTCGGTGGTTCAGAGTTTGCCTGCAGCGCGGGAGATGTGGGTTCCATCCCTGGGTCAGGAAGATCCCCTGGAGGAGGAAATAGCTCAGGAGATGTGGGTTCCATCCCTGGGTCAGGAAGACCCCCTAAATAGCAAACTACTCCTGTATTCTTGCCTGGGAAATCCCATGGACAGAGGAGCCTGGTTGGCTGCAGTTCATGGGGTTGCAAAGAGTCAGACGCGACTGAGCAGGCACGCATATTGTGGACACAGTGCCTTGCACGCATCTGAGGGAGCCAGGAGTTCCAGCAGTCCTGACATGCGCATGTATCACCCACTTTCCTGTGGTTACATTTCTGTCACCCCAGGAAGTGGCCTCGTACCCTTCCAGCTGATATCCGTTAAACAGTGTTTGTGGATTTGCTCTCTATCAGGACACGACGTTGTTGTTGTTGTTCAGTCACAAAGTCATGACCAACTCTTTGCATCCCCACGACTGTAGCACCCCAGGCCTCCCTGTCCTTCATTATCTCCCAGAATTTGCCCATGTTCTTGTCCATTGAATAGGTGATGCCATCCAGCCATTTCATCCTCTGCCACCCTCTTCTGCTTTTGCCTTCAAGCTTTCCCAGCATCAGGGTCTTTTCCAATAAGTCGACTGTTTGCATCAGATGGCCAAGTTATTTATATAAATAGCATATGTACTGTTTTTGTACTGATATCTATTGCTCAAAAAATTACTTGAAAAGGATTCTGCTTCTGTCAGTGGTGTTTTTTTGTGTGTGTGTGCGTACTTCATTGTTTCAAAGAAATCTCTTAAATATAATGTCTTATCAATGGCTGTTTTTAATTTTTTGGTGACCAAGACCTAGAAGCATGGTATGTGTCGGATGCATGGGTCAAGCTTGGTATATATCCAGAGGGTTCTGGTTCTGAAGCTGAGGTTCAAGTTCAGGCTCAGGTTCAACTGACCAGGGTCAAATCTTAGTCTGCCACTGACTTGCCATGTATCCTGGGCTGTTTGACCTCTGTGTGTTTGACCTCAGTCACCCCATCAGCATCATGGGTATAATTATAGTGCCTGCCTTGTATCATGATTTTGAGGATTAAATGAGCAGGTTATGTAGCACCATGACAAATACCTAAGCTTCTAAAGAAAAGCCTGAATTCTAGGTAAATGTCATCTATTGTTTTTGAAGGGAAAAAATCACCTAGCATTTAAAGGGTGAAAATGTTCTCCAAGCTCACATACTGTGGAGTCGGGTTCAACAAGCTCATGTGAAAACTGTCGTGCACACACATCGTTTGGGCTACAGTGGCCTTTAATCAAGTGAATTATCAGAGAACGTTGTCAGTATCTGCGGGAATACTGGCACTGAGCTAGCCCCTTTGGGACAAACAGGAACGATGTTTCCGGAAAGACAAAGCAGTTATTTTCCTATGATGTAGTGTAAAATAATGTATGTTCCTATGGGATCCATTCTGTCACCGAGTGAGTGTCACAACTCTGCAGAACAGAATGAAACGACATTTCTTCTTTGATTCTGGGGAAGCAGACTCATCTCGTAGACGTCTTTTGCATCCCTTGTACCTTTCATGTCCGGTACCTATGAGGTGATACTCAGGAGTCACAAGTGATTTTCATGTGTGGCCACAGAAGCTGAAGAGCAGTGACCGTCACTGGGGTATTTTGCACTGCGTCCCAAGTCCCAGGCGCTGGACTTCCAGGGTCAGCCATCGGTCTCTGCCTGGATGGTCTGGCAAAGAGAAGGGTGTGCCCTGCATGTTCCTGTAACCTGGAGTGGCTCTTCCTGAAATCAGATAATTATATGCTGCAAATCAACGGGCGACATCTGACAGGGAAAAAAAGATAGTTATGTTTCTGAAAATAGGCATCCTTTGTGGAAATGGCGCCCTCAACCCCTCCCTCCCCCCGCTAACACTGCTGTGAGAGTGAAAGTTGGGGAAACCTTCCATTCGGTATAAACAGTCTTTGTAAGAGCATCTTTTTCTCATTGGCTTATGACATTGGGCTTCCCAGGTGGCGCTAAAGACTCTGCCTGCCAATACAGGAGACACAAGAGACCCAGGTTCAGTCCCTGGGTCGGGAAGATCCCCTGGAGAAGGGGATGGTTACCCACTCCAGTATTCTTGCCTGGAGAATTCCATGGGCAAAGGAACCTGGTGGGCTACAGTCCATGGGGTCCCAAAGAGTTGGACATGACTGAGCAACTAACACTTTCACTTTTTCATGTATATAAATTTTTTTCAGATCCTTTTCCATTATAGGCTTTTTTACATGATATTGACTGTAGATCCCTGTGCTATACAGTGGTCATAGATCTTTGTTTTTTATCTGTTTTATATGTATTAGTGTGTATTTGCTAATCCCAAACCCCTAATTTATCCAGCATTATATTTTGAATTCTGTATACACTATAATGTGCTTACCACTGAAAGTTTCCATCAGTCAGCATAAAGCTAAATCCCTTTACCCATTTCACCTTCTCCTCCTTCTTCCCCTCTGGTAACCATCACCAAGTTTGGTTTGATTTGTTCTTTTTTAATGCTCTGCTTATGAGTAAAACCATATGGTATTTGTCTTTCTCAATCTTGCTTATTGCACTTACAATAATACCCTCAAGGTCCATTCATGTTGCAAATGGCAAGATTTCATCTTTTTATGGCTAAGTAGTAGTCCACTGTGTGTGTGTGTGTGTGTGTGTGTGTGTGTGTGTTTATAACATCTTCTATATCCATTCATCAATGGGCACTTAGATTGCTTCCATACCTTTACTATTCAGTTGCTCAATCATGTCCAACTTTTTGCAACCTCATGGACTACAGCATACCAGACTTCTGTGTCCTTCACTCTCTCCCAGAGTTTGCTCAAACTCATGTCCATTGAGTCGGTGATGCCATCCAACCATTTCATCCTCTGTCACGCCCTTCTCCTCCTGCCCTCTATCTCTCCCAGCATCAGGGTCTTTTCCAAAGAGNGTGTGTGTGTGTGTGTGTGTGTGTGTGTGTGTGTGTTTATAACATCTTCTATATCCATTCATCAATGGGCACTTAGATTGCTTCCATACCTTTACTATTCAGTTGCTCAATCATGTCCAACTTTTTGCAACCTCATGGACTACAGCATACCAGACTTCTGTGTCCTTCACTCTCTCCCAGAGTTTGCTCAAACTCATGTCCATTGAGTCGGTGATGCCATCCAACCATTTCATCCTCTGTCACGCCCTTCTCCTCCTGCCCTCTATCTCTCCCAGCATCAGGGTCTTTTCCAAAGAGTCTGCTCTTTGCATTGGATGGCCAAAGGATTGGAGCTTCAGCATCAGTCTTTCCAACAAATATTCAGGGTTGATTTCCTTTAGGATTGACTAGTTTAATCACCTTGCTATTCAAGGGGCTCTCGAGAGTCTTCTCCAGCACTGCAGTTTGAAAGCATCAATTCTTTAGTGCTCAGCCTTCTGTAAGGTGTGAGCTCTAGAAGTGTGTAAAGCTCCCCCAGTGCTCCCTGGTCGGTAAATGGCGCGCACATTATCACCTTGCTGTGCCCAGATCCCCCTGGATTTCCGCCTCGTCCCTGTTTTGGCAAAATATCTGACACCTTGATCATCTTCCCAAGGCCTGGGGTTCTCCCTCAGCCCGTGGACCTGGACCGGTTCCCTGGACCCTGCAGGTGGATTTTCAGACACGAATTTCCTGTCCCCAGGCCTGAGTATAGTCTGCATCTCAGGCTAAAATGAGACCTTGTATGTCAAAGCCACCTGCCTGGGCTTGAAGTTATCTGGCCTCAGCTCTCCTGCCTGGCAGAGCCTTCCTCCCCTGGCCAGCCTGCCCCTGAGAACCATCAGCGCCATCCCACCCCTAGCCCTTTCCTCAAACTCTGCCCTGGTCCAAGAGCCAGGACTGGCCAGGGTTGGGGGTGGCGTGTGTCTGTAGGCTCATTGCCAAGCAAATCAGAACCACCAGCCTCCAGAAGCAACTCGGGGCTGCCTTCGACGAGAGCAGGAGGTTGAAGGCTGTGGGCTTCCCGGGAACAGAGAGCCTGTGCTTTCTGCCTTCCAGACAGTCCTTTAGAGTAGCCAGCCCTCCTTCTCAGTGAAGGTCCAGTGACAGTTTCATTAGAGGCTTGTCCTGATGTCCTTGGTGACACATGAGTCCTTTCCAGACTGGAGTTTGCACACCACCCGCCTGTGAGAGCGAGCAGCCTGACCTGGTAGAAAGAAGCTGCAGGTCTTGACCTGTCTGAGCTGCGTGTCAGTGCAGGTCATTTCTCCTAGCATCAGTGTCCATCAGACGCTGAGCAGAGCTCTGCCGAGGAGCCCTGTCTTCGAGTCTCCTCTTTTCTCCCATTTATGATCCACTACAAAAGGTTTTGATGTGTCTTTGGTGTGAGTTAGACGGAGTGTAGATAAAGACACCGTATAAAGAGACTTATCCGATCCTTGGGTTAATTACCCTAACGGTCTTCAGAATGGACAACTTCATCATCAGTTGATGTCTAAAGATACTGAGGGTTAATCCACATCATGCACTCAGGGAAGCTAGCCATCAGGTTTTATCCAGCATGGCCTAGGCTGCTCTTACTTTTCAGATTTTAAACCCAACAATTTCACGTTCCTTTTAAACTTCAGAAGAGTCCATTTATATTCACTAACAGTCTACATAAACCCCAGTACCTAAATACAGTAGGTATTTCCAAACCAAAACAAACATGTGGAAATGGTATGAAAAATTCTTTGAATTGGTTGAACAAATAGGCCAAATATTTGTTCAATGCATAGCCCTCCCTCAGATGTGTTTTTTGTTTGTTTGTTTGTTTGTTTTTAATTTGCAAGTCCTGTTTTCATAGAGTTGTCAGTGGAATGGTGTTAGGGCTAAAGTCCTCGGTGAAAGGGGCCAGGCAAAAAAGGCAAATCCATCCAGAGAGAAGGGGCTTCCCTGGTTGGTCAGTGGTAAAGAATTCACTTGCAGTGCAGGAGACACAGGTTCAATCCCTGGGTCGGGAATATCCCCTGGAGAAGGAAATGGCAGCCCGCTCCAGTGTTCTTGTCTGGGAAATCTAGTAGACAGAGGAGCCTGATGGGCTGCAGTCCATGGGGCTGCAGTCAAGCAGGACATGACTGACATGACCGAGGAGGCACATGGGCACGCAGAGAAAGAGAGCAGATTAGTGATGGCCTGGGCGTGGAGGCGGGAGCTGCGACAGATGGGCGTGGGGGAGCTGTGGCTGGTGATAAAAATGTTCTCACGGTGAATTGTGGTGATGGCTGCACAGCTCAGTAAATGTACTAAGAATTGTTGAAATGTATATAAACTTAAATAGGAGAATTGTATATAAATTACACCTCAATAAAGCTGTTAGGGGGAAAAAAAGGCTTGGTAGTGCTCCCCTGCCCTGGGGGGGCTTTATTAAGTTTATTAAGAAAACTAGAGAAAACATAGAACAAGAAAAGACCATGTCCGTGGGGCCCCCGAAACCACCACGGGTGTCCTGCCACAGTCATCAGAGGGAACAGAGGCCGGGGAATCTGGGCCTTCTCTAGTCCTTGGTTTCCAAAGTGAAAACCTCTCTGTCATGTCCAACTCTTTGCAACCCCATGGACTATGCAGCCCATGGAATTCTCCAGGCCAGAATACTGGAGTGGGTAGCCTTTCCCTTCCCCAGGGGAACCTTCCCGACCCAGGGATCGAACCAGGGTCTCCTACATTTCAGGCGGACTCTTTACCAGCTGAGCCGGAAGAAAAGCCCAAGAATACTGGAGTGGGTGGCTGATCCCTTCTCCAGCAGATCTTCCCAACCCAGGAATCGAACCGGGGTCTCCTGCAGTGCAGGCGGATTCTTTACCAGCTGAGCCAGAGGAGAAGCCCAAGAATACTGGAGTGGATGGCCGATCCCTTCTCCAGCAGATCTTCCCGACCCAGGAATTGAACTGGAGTCTCCTGCAGTGCAGGTGGATCTTTACCAGCTGAGCAATCAGGGAAGCCCTAGACTTAGGTTTCCAAGACTTTCAGGTAAAGAGGGCACCTGCCGGAGTTTCCGGGTACTACAAGTAGCCTGAGACTCCCTCCGCCTGAGACTCTGATACGGTCCATCGTGTCCCCGGCTCTGAGAGCGTCCTCTGACCGTGAGAACAGATGTGTGAACAACCCAGCGAGCCTTGGAGATGCTGCCAGTGGGGCTAGATTTGAAATCCTGGATCAGGGCGGGCAGCTCAGGGTCCAAAATATATCAGGTTGGCCAAGAAGTTGAGGGTTTCCTGTAACGTCTTACGGAAAACCCAAACGAACTTGTTGGCCAACCCAGTATTTCGAGAAGAAGCCCATTCAGAGGAAGCCTCCATGAGGACAGATTTCCGGAGGCCGGGGTTGCAGAGGAGGCCTGATGGAAGCAGGTTGTCACAGATGGGGCTGGCTCATCACACAGGGACCTCCAGAAGCCAGGAGGAGATTCCAAGCTCCACCTGGACCTTCCTGCCCCATTGTGGGCCTCCTTCACACACACGTCCCAGTACGATCTGGTGAGGGATATAAGGCTGTTTTCACTGTCAGGAGACTGTTACGTGGGTTTTGGAGTCTTGAGAATATCTCTTCCCTGAATGTCCTAAACATGGGCTGTAAACCAGCCAGACCTTCTTCAGCATAGGAACCAGGAGCCTGTGTCAAATCCAGAGCGTACTCCTGTGCATTTTAATTCCAGCAAGCGGTAACAGGTGTTTCTGGAAACAGAGGTGTGTTTGTGGCTTCTTCCAGTAAGGGATGCGGGCTCTGTATTCTGAGTAAGGCAGTGCTTCCCAGGCTTACTTAACAAAACCCTCCCAAAGAAATACCTTCTGAAGGTCAAGGTCCACATTTTGGGAGGCTCTCCCATGGAGAGCTGAAAATATATACATATATATCTGCATATACTGTATTGTTCGTGCGTCTGCACACACATATCTGTGATTTCACCACCAGTCGGCACTGGATGTATTACATACAGTCTTCCTACATATACGGATGCTGAAGCTCCAATACTTTGGCCACCTGATGCAAAGAGCTGACTCATTGGAAAAGACCTTTATGCTGCAAAAGATGAAGGAAAAAGGAGAAGGGGATGACAGAGGATGAGATGATTAGATTCTATCACCAACTCAATGAACATGAATCGGAGCAAACTTCAGGAGATTAGTGAAGAACAGGGGAGTTCTGGTATGCTGCAGTCCATGGGGTCACAAAGAGTTGGACACGACTTAGGAAATGAACAACAAGGCAAAATTTTTGAAAAGAAACAGTGCTTTAAAAGCTATTTTATAGCCTTTTTATAAGCCATCACTAGTATTATATCATGATCCGCCTTCTTTCGTTGCATGTTTCTTTTAGAACCTGATGTTTAATGAAGTCACAGTAGCTCATCTGGTGGTTGAGCCGTCATTTCAGTCCTTCACCTTTAGACTTCGGGAACATCTGTACGGAAATGCTGAAAGAAGGCTGCAGTGAGCATATTTGTGTGTCCATCTTTGAGGGGCTTACAACTCGTTTCTTTCTAAGGATGAGTTCCTAGAAGGAACATAACTAGATCAAAGGTGGTGGATTTTTTGAAGAATTTAAATAGTGTCCATTTTCCCCCCAAAGGTGGCACTCTCTGCCCTGCACCCTCACCAAGCATCCTGCCCTTGTCTCCATCCTTCACTACCTGCTCCTCGGTCTCTTGAAGCTGGTCCATATGCCCCTCCAGGAGCGTGATTGGACAGCACTGCTTTGATCAGGTCACTTCTCTCCTCAGAAACCTACTCTATCAGCCAGGCTTCTCCTAAGAAACAGAACCAACTCTGTGTGTGTGTGTGTGCGTGCGCACGTGCACGCATGCATGCACACATGCACATACGCAGGCTTCTCCTAAGAAACAGAACCAACTCTGTGTGTGTGTGTGTGTGTGTGTGTGTGCGCGCACACATGCACATGCACATATGCAGGCTTCCCCTAAGAAACAGAACCAACTGTGCGCGCGCGCGCGCACTCACACATGCACATACGCATGTACAAGAAGAAAAATGTATTTTAAGAACTGGCTCGTGTGATAGTGAAGACTGGCAAATTTGAAATCTGTAGGGCAGACCAGAGGCTCGGTACTCAGATGGAAGTCAGCACCGCAATCTTGAGGCCAAAGTCCTGCAGGAAACTGCCAAGTTTCTCCTCCTCTGAAGGCCTTCAACTGATTGGGTGTGACCCACCCACATGGTTGAGAATGATCTTCGCTTACAAGCAGCTGACTGTAGATGATGTTAACCATTCACAGTAACACCTAGACGTGTGTCTGATGAAATCACTAGGCCCTGCAATCTGGACAAGTGGACAGGCGGAGTCGAGCATCATAGCCGCCTGGGTTCTGATGGCCAGGAGAAGGCATCCCAGCAGAAGTTACCAGCAGTCCATCCTAGAGGGGAAGGGGGGTTCATTTTATTGGGTCCTTTTGCCTTTTAAGGGATAATCTCCTTGGATAAACATTACTACCCAGTGGCCTCTTGAACGACTTCGGAACCTCCTGACATCCTCACATTTTTGATCCTTCCCTGGCTCCTATGTCTTGATGCTCTCACACCCTGGACCCCATGTGCCCTCTGGGTTATAGCAGTCCTGTCCTTGACCAGACTGCTCACTCTCCAAAGGCTTCCGCCCTGGGCCAGGTCACTGACCTTGGTCATGCCTTCCTTTCCACGCGGAACGGCCCTCATCCCATGTGATCAGATGGGTGACCACCCCACCGCTCGCCTCTCCTCGCCACCAGCTCTGCCTTCGTCCCAGCAGGAGGTGTGGCCCCATGCAGTGACCTCAGAGCTCGAGCAGTGAGGTTCCAGTCCTGTCCTCACAGGGGACACCACCACACAGAGCGCCAGCCCACACCCGGGCCTGAGGACACCAGGCCTGTCCTCGAGGGTCTCGCTGCCCGGGGAGGAGACAGACCTGCCGAGAAAAGGCTTGAGAAGGTGATACCTGCAAATGGTGATACCTGCAGCGAGAGGAGGGGAGGAGAGAAACCCAGGGAGCTTCACCCAGGAGAAAAAGGAACCCCAGGCGGGAAGTGGCCAGACACGTTAACAGGTGTCTCACCGATGCCAAAGGCTAACATCCGAGGCCAGCCTTACTGTCAGTCGCAAATCGTGATGGGTCTGAGGTCCTTCCAAACAGTGAGTTAGCCTGCCGTGGCTCCGTGGAGCTGGTTCAGGTTGTGACTCCTGGGGCAGAAACAAAAGCCCCGACTTTGCCAGTGGTCCAGCAATTGAAGAATCCGACTGCCGACGCAGGAGGCACAGATTCCATCCCTGCTCTGGGAAGACCCCACAGGCCGGAGAGCAGTGAAGTGCATGCACCGCAAGTCCTGAGCCCACGTGCGCTAGAGCCCGTACTCTGCAACAGGAGAGGCCACCCGACGAGAAGCACAGACTCCGCAAGGGAGAGTAGCCCGTGCTCAGTAACAAAGACCCAGTGCTGCAAAAAAAAAAAAACGTTTAAAAGAAAAGCTCTTTCCTGTCTTGCCCTCAGTTCCCAGGATGAGGCAGTGGGGCCAGGTGACGTCCACACATGGAGCACAACGGGAGAGGAGCCCTCCATCAGAAACGGGCAGAAGGCGCTTTACCTGTGCGGCCTGTCCAGTCCGGGGCTGTGCCCTCCGCAGGGACTCCGGGAAAGATAATCAGACACGAAGACAGTGGAGCCTCTGCTGGAAGGTCGTACAGATGCAACAGGCCAAGGAAGGATGGTTTGCCGACAAGAGGAAGGAAGATAGGACAGGTGGCCTCTTGCCTCAAGTCTCCAGCCTCAGTTCTGGAGAGTCCAGAACCCTCCTGACTTGGGGGCTTGGAGGGGCAGCTGGGGAGGAGATCGGAGGCCAGTTTGCAGTGTGGGGTACTGCGGAGTCCCCAGGCCAAAGGCACAGAAGGCTCCACGGAACCCCCATGTCCACGAGGGGCTGGGGCTGCTGGGTGTCCACGGCAGTGGGCCCTGTCCCGCCAGGCCCCCACGCCCGCTCAGGCTGCAGCTCCCCAGTGTGTCTCACTCGGTTGCCGTCCTGATGGTGTGGGTTTAGACTTCTACCCCTTCGGTAACAAACGACCGCAAACTCCATGCCTTACAATCACACACGTTTCTTGTCTCAGTTCTGGGTGTCGGAAGTCCAGAGGGGGTTGGGGTGTCTGCTTTCCTTCTAGAGGCTCCTCTCGGAGTCTGTCTGCTGGCCTTCTCCAAGGGAAGCCACCCGCTCATGCCAGCCCCTGGCTCTGCTTTGCTGGCCGGTGTGCCTGTCCCCGCGTGTCCTGTGACTCCAGCCCTCCAGGCGCCCCGCCCCAGCAGTGTGGTCACAGGTACTAACCAGCACGTGCACAGCTTTAGAGAGCCTTAATCTGTCTGCCACACCATCCAGCCCACCGAACCCCCACCCCAGGCACGGCCCTGCCCGCGTGTTTCTCTCCATCCAGAGGCCGTGCTTGTGGGTACATCCCAGCCTGGGCTGAGGATGGAGCTGTCTCTCGGAAGGAAGACCATGTAAAGTTAGAAGCGGGGCAGGGGGGCTTGCAGGCTGGAATGAGGGCTGGGGCCAGGGAGGCGGGGTCAGACTCTGCCCTATCGGTGACCACCCGGAGCCCCAGCTTTCTCACCAAGGGAAAAGTGAGAATAGCAATACACGCCTGGTCTACCCAGTAGACTGTTGTGAAACTCAAATGAGAAACTCCTGGGAGTGTGTTTCTGAACCACGTACGAGTTTAAAATGTTGCCACTCTCCAACAGTCATGTATATACATCCCCGTGTGTAAAACAGATAGCTAGTGGGAAGCGGCTGTATGGCTCGGGGAGCTCAGCTCGATGCTCTGTGATGACCTAGAGGGTGGGATGCTTGGGGGAGGCTCAAGATGGAGGGGATGTACGTATACATGTAGCCGACTCACTTCGTTATACAGCAGAAACTAACACAACGTTGTAAAGCAGTTACACTCCAGTTGAGAAAGATGTTGCCACGGTCTATCACATTTTTAAGATTTATTTTATTGGAGTTTATTTTGGAGGCTTCCCAGGTGTCTTTAGTCATAACCCACCTGCCAGTGCGTGAGACATAAGAGATACAAGTTCGATCCCTGGGCTGGGTAGATCCCCTGGAGGAGGGCAAGGCAACCCTCCCCAGTATTCTTGCCTGAAGAATGTCATGCACGGGGGAGCCTGGCAGGCTACAGCCCACGGGGTCACAAAGAATCGGGCACAACTGAAGCAACTTAGCACACACACGTAGTTGATGCACAGTGTTGTTTTAGTTTCAGCTGTACTGCAAAGTGATTCAGTTATGCATATATTTTCATATTCTTTCTGTTATGGTTTATTACAGGATGCTGAATATAGTTCCCTGTACGACATTGTTACAGCCTTGCTGCTGATCCATTCCATATATGATGGTTTGTGTTGGCTGACCCCAGACTCCCTGTATGTCCCTTTTTTAATCTCGTGTCCCTTCCATTTGACCAAGAGCTTCTCTGTGTGTCAAGATGGGGATAAAATGTTGACCAGTTGTCAGGCAGATGCCACTCCTCTTGGTCAGAAGTCACCAAGTCATTAGCGAGAGCTTTTCCTGGAGAAATGCATGACTTCTGCTTTGAAATGACTTACTAGTGAACATTTGTGGATGGTGGAACATGTAATGCTTCCGTCTGCTGAAAGTTCTGCAGTTTTGTGCCAGGCAATTATCTGTATAAAATACTTTTTTTTCTTTTAAGCAGAATCCTATTGCTAATGAAACCATATTTTGAACATGAAATTGTTACAAAGAAAAAAAATGTCATTATCCAGAAAAGCAGCAATAGCGCCTGCATTTGATGGTCTAAATAGAATATTCCTTTTCTGGGGGAGATGAAAGCGATTCCCTCGTATCAGCCTATGAAATTATTTGAGGATTGCGTTTTAATCCCTGGAACGAGAAAGGGAAATGGAACCCTCACGTAGGTTCCAGGCCTGGGAAGTCAAATCTGAAATGTAGAGACAGGGTATATGGGCTATCACGCCTCATCACTAATCCAAAAGAAATATGAAAAAAAAAAGGAGTTGTTTTAATGTTGGAAAAAGGCAGCTTGAAAGGTAAGGCTTCCTTCCTGCGGTTTCCCCTGGTGCCCTTTCCCCGATCACATTCGCTAGATGTCCATTTCTGTAAGTTTTCCCTCTAGAACAAACCTATCATTTTTCACCACAGGATATTTACAGCTTCAATCAGTGCCAAATTCAATTGGCTTCTGATCTCATCGCTGGAAGTTATAGATGCAGATATTATTTGCACTGCGGTTAATTATGGAGCAATCAAACTTTGGCTTTTCCACTGTAATTTCCTCTGCCAGCTAATTTAATTAATCACCCCCAGCTCAGCTCTTCCAGCTGCGACCAGCAGGGTCATTAATTAGGCATGTGGCGGTGGCTCGAAGACCAGGTCCTGCTTCAAGGCCGCTGCCCATTTGATCTCCCATGGAGGGAGAGCTTTTCCTAGGCATCCAGGCAGCCAAGGGCTGGGGAAGCGTCACTCCACCCGCCTCCAAAGAAAAGATGATCCCCAAGAGGCGGGTCAGGGGCAAACAGCTCACCTGCAGTGGCGATTGGATTATGAATCTCACCAAGTTTAAAGAAGGGAGGATGGACGGACCTGGAAATTATCACAGTAAGTGAAGTAAGTCAGAGAAAGACAAATATCGTATGATGTGCAGAGTCTAAAGTAAATGATACAGATGTGCGTATTTACAAACCAGAGACAGACTCACAGAGAACAAACTTACGGTTACCAGGAGGGAAGGGATAGGAAATTGAGTTCAGCATGTACACACTGCTTTGTTTAACATGGTTGACCAACAAAGGGGATTGTTGGTTGTCTTAACATACAAAGACCTACTGTATAACACACGGAACTCTACTCAATAGCCTTTAATGGCCTAAATGGGAAAGGAACTTGGAAAAGAATAGATAAATGTGTATGTAGAACTGAATCACTTTGTTGTGCACCTGAAATTAATAACAACATTGTTCATCAGCCGTACTCTAATATAAAATAAAATTTTAAGAATAAAGAAAGGAGGAAGCAAGGAGGCCTCACCTTCTAGACTAACTGACTCAGTGAATTTACAGATGAAGCCATGATTGACAGGAGGTCTTGGGTTTTCCATAGTCCTATGTGAAATGAAAATCTCTGAATCGTATCCGACTCTTTGTGACCCGTGGACTACACAGTCCATGGAATTCTCTGGGCCAGAATACTAGAGTGTGTGGCCTTTCCCTTCTCCATGGGCTCTTCCCGACCCAGGGATCGAGCCCAGGTCTCCCACAGTGCCGACGGACTCTTTAGCAGCTAGGCCTTCCATCATCCTGTGGGTTCCCCTAATGCAGCCATCAGTGTGGGGGGCTGGGTTTGTCACATGTCAGGGTTTCCTATACAGGCCTGTCGTATCGATACTATGACTTTGGAGGCTGACTTTTTTCCTAAGGAAAAGTTTAAAGGATAATTTTTGTTTGGTCATAAAAAAGTGACTTTTTTGTGGTCTGCACTCATCAAAGGAGGCCTGCACGTTTCAAGTGGTTCTCCTGTTGCCTTGCTTTGAAAAGACTATTTTCAAGCAGTTAGCAGCTCACCTTTGCTATGTAGAGAATACCCCACCCCACTGTCACTAAGAATGTATCACTGGGATTCCATATAATCGTGTGTGTGTGTGTATGTACATGCATACACAGAGAGAAATAATCACTCTAATTTGAGAATCTTTTTATAGTTATTCTTAAACAGAGAAGTAGAGTTTCTTATAGTTATGTAGGGTTTTTAACTTAACGTATTCCATAGGAAATTTTTATAAGTGCTTTAAAGATATTAAGTCTGATCTTTTTTACAAAAGGATAAATTGATGAACAGGTGTTTTCAAGAGCTGTTTTAAAGATATTAAGTCTGATCCTTTTTATAAAAGGATAAATTGATGAACAGGTGTTTTCAAGGTGTGTGTGCACACACACGCACACACAGAGGTTCTAGTGGGAGGGAGCAGGGGGTGTCCAGCTCAGTAATTAGGAGGATAATAAGGACACACTGTGTGCCAGGCAGAAGGAAACGTGCAGGACTAACCGCATCTGTCGGGTGGGCCTGTGAGTTGTGGCGGGCAGGAAGCACCCGTATCATAAAAGCCCGTGGTCTGTAAACCCCGAACTTCCTTGCCACTGATGGTAGGGCTGGGAGGCCCCTGCCGGGAGGGGCCGAAACCTGCTTCAGTTATGCCTTTCTGAAGAGGAGGGGTCTGCATGGTGGCCATAAACTTAAGTGAATTCAGTCTTGACGGCCAGCCCCATGACCCACCGGCATATTAAAATTTAAATGCTCGGTTCATTCACTCATTTCACGCTGTAAGGATCATTCTGGAATGAATTCTAAGTGGAGATTTTCCCCACCCCCACCCCCCAAACGTTCCCACTGTGTTATGAGAGTATGGGAGCTTTTTGAGAATTGCAAAACAGCCATGATGCAAAAGCCTCCTCTGTATTTCTGTCCTTAAAAAAAAAAAGAGTTGCAGATCTATTTTTCCAGTCATTTTCCTCCAGGGAAGCATCTGTTTGGATTTAAGTAATTGCAGACTCTGAACTCGGAGACAAATCTATCCATCAGGCCCATTTCAGCTGCGAGAATGTTTTGTTTACTTCCTTCCATCACTGCCGCCAGCTCTGCAGCGCTGACCTCACAGCTGGGCCTCAGTTTCCCTCCGTCCCTGTGTCCCCACACCTGGAACCATTGACTGTGTCCCTAGCGGTCTTGGCTCGCTGTAGNAAGAGAGCGGGGAGTGGGAGGATGCTCCCGCTAGAGGGGTAGGCAGGCCCCTGCCATGGCCCCCAAGGGCACCCTGCGGTTTTCCAGGCCTGGGGAGCAGTGCTGCTCCGTGGGCCACCCCAGGAAGTGGCCGGGCCGGCCTCCTTTGAGAAGGCGTGCCAGCCTGGGAGGAGGGCTCCCTGTGCAGACAATGGCTTGTCCGTCAGGGATAGCAGAGCCCGCATCCCGGCCTTGGGTTCACTGGGCTCGGCGGGGAGGGGTGACGGCCAAAAAGCCTGATCGCAGCTGTCACGTCTCCGCTCTCCCAGCAGCAGAAGAGGGTCCGTGTGGCTTCTTCACTGCATCTTCAAAACCTGCCTCCTCTCCCCCGCTTTTCTCTCCCTCCTGCTCAGAAACAGGCTCTGACAGTTGGAATGTTGGAAATNACGTCTCCGCTCTCCCAGCAGCAGAAGAGGGTCCGTGTGGCTTCTTCACTGCATCTTCAAAACCTGCCTCCTCTCCCCCGCTTTTCTCTCCCTCCTGCTCAGAAACAGGCTCTGACAGTTGGAATGTTGGAAATAATTGGATTCTAAATCCTAATTCATCTGTAAAGTATTTGGTGATTAAATTAGTCTAATAGATATTTTTTCTTACGTGGCTGCATAATTCTGCCCTGATCGGATCTCAGCGGCATTCATATGCGCCCCCCCACACCCCAACTCCCGATTTACTATTGACGTGTGACTCTCGGAAGGCACAGCACAACTCTGCCTCCTTCAGCCTGTTTTCCCAGGTTAAAAGTTGAACTGATTTACGCTTCGAGGGTGGGGCCTCCTGGCTCAAGCGTGCTTGCAAGGTGTATATTATCCCTTAAGAAGAGCAGGAGAAGAAAAACGTTATTTTGCGTAATTTCGAATCCTCTCTTTCTGCTCATCACTGGGAGGGACGCCGACCTTTGAAACCCTCGAGCAGCGCTTATCTTGTAGGTCATGTGGGGTTTTTTTTAAACAGTGAGGAATCGTATCAGAGTCAGGCTGTGTCACTCATAACGCAGATCTTGTAAGTGTGCATACAGTCCCCGAATTTGTAAATCTTCTAAGATAACAGTCTGAGCTCAGGCATCTTTATTCTTTATAGAATTCTTGGTTGGAAATAAGGGAGTAGGGGAAGCTCAGGACCCTACCGTTCCAGCTCAGACCCATCGCATTCTTCAGCCTCGCTCCTTTATTTCTTGGCCTGAGTTTTAATTTCTTCAAGAGTGTGCCTCCCCTCTCCCCTCCCCCATACCCTGCCCCGCCTCCTCTCCAAAAATCTGCCAATAAAATTCACGGCTCCCTCCCTGGTTCAGTAGCTGGAAACAGCTGGTGGGTATTGTGTAGCCACTGAACCAGTTGGGGGAGAAAAGTTTTGGCAAATACTCCAGGGGGGAAACCCAGGACAGAGGAGGTAGGTAAATTCAGGAAACTGTCTTCATGAGTAAATGGAGGAAACAAAGCTGGCCCAGCAGGAGCCGAAGGGACACACACTCCCTCTGAATAGCTCCCTAAAAATCCAGCTGAAAAGGAAGAAGGCCCATTTGCTTCTGGGAATCCAATAAATTGTTTCAGGAAGTGAAAGTCTGTCCCGGCTAATGGAGCTGTGATTGACAGCGCTTCTCATTATGGAGCCCATCAGGGGATGGGCATTCAGGGCATTTAGGGGCGAAGTGGGAGTGAGAGGGGGCCCAGGTTGGGGGGGCGGGGTCAGGCTGTGTGCATCGGGAGAAAGGAGCGCCCCCCCACAGCCCCTCCCGGAAAGACTACACTGTCCTTTTACCTGCTAGTGGGGTGGGGGGTGGGGACAGGACCATTTGAGGTTCTGGGCAGGGATCCTCCAAGAGGTGATCACCTGATCACTAGCTTCCGTAAAGGCTCTCCTCTGCGTCAGTGCGAGGTGCAGAGCCGTCTGTTAGGCAACAAGAGACATACCATCCTCTTTGTCCACAAAGGACCAAGCCGGGGGAGGTGGGCTTCAGTTAGCCTGGACTGATTCATCATTATCCAGGACTCCAGAACGGTCTCGCCGGAGGTGGGGAGGAGGCCCCTTATCTTTGTGGAGAAGAGGGTATTACAGGCGCCCTGCGCCAGTGGAGACCCTCCCCCCTTCTGCGGAAGGTGTGCAGAGCCCTTAAGGGCTGGGCAGCCTTCACAGAAGGCAGGTGACCGGATGTAGCAAGTCAGATAAAGCATCAGCACCAAGCCCACCCCAGGGTTCGGGAAGGCATGTGAGACATGCTCAGTGTCCCCCAGCCCAAAGGGGCCCGTCTCAAAGGCCTGGCTGCCCAGTCTGTTGATGTGCTAACCGGGAGATTCCCCACGGGGGCAGGAGAGTGGTTCAGCCCCCATCATGGTCATTCCGGGAAGGCAGGGAGCTTCTCTAGAGTCCTTTCATTTTGGCCTCACTCGTGCTGGTCACCCTCTCCTGGGTCCCAGGCTCACCGGGTCTCAGAGCCCCTCCACAAGCAGCGGGGAGGGCTTGGGGTAGGGGAACAACACATGTCTTCTACACTCTTAGGCACAGCTCCTGGGGGCCTGTGAATTAAATTGACAACAGACAGATTAACAGGGTAAAAGACATATAAATAGTTTCATTTTTACCTTTACGTGCGTTGGGCATTTGGGAAAGATGTGAAAATGAAAAGGATGGTGAGATCTGAGAGCTTCTACCCCAGTCATTTCCATGATGGAAAGGGAAGCAGAGAAATACTGCTTACAGGAGAACAAACAACTTTTGGGAAAGATAAATGGGTCCCTCGGAGACCAGATGGGAGACGCGAAAGCTGTGACAAAGCTTGTAAGGGTGTGCGTGCCAACTTCTCATCACTCCCGGGTAAGAGTCCCTCTCCCCTGGTTGGGAACTCCCAGGGAGGGGATTTACGGCCGTGAAGTTCTTTGTTTATGGAGGACCTGTTTGTAGGCAGATATGGGTCATTCAGAGAAAGCCTTCTCCTGCATTTGTTGATTTCTAAATATCTTCAGTTCAGAGCCACCCTTCTGCCTGAGAGGCACGTTCCGGTCTCCTGTGCAGGGAACTGGGTCTCTCCGAACAGTGCTGTGCAGGCATCTCTGACCCCAGTGGTCAGATGGCCCCAGCTGTGCCGGGAAACCGCGGGACCGCTCAGCAAGGAGCACGTGTGGTTTCTGGCCCTGGTGTCGCCACTGTGTGACACCATCCTGACACGGCAGCCACTTCTGGTATGCGTGGCAGAAAGCCAGCATTTCCAGAGAGGCCTTCACTCCTGGGTTAGTGGACGGTAGATATATCTTGAGGCGATTGCCTCAAGATGGTGGTGTAATCAAATCACATTCAAAGAGCTCCCTTTGCGGGGGTGGATTCTGTGTTTCAAAGTACAGAGTCGGAAGGGAGTTGACATCCATCACTTCAGGGAATTGCAAAAGAAGGGGTACAGACTGAACTTGGGGTGCTGTGCAGAGCAGGAAATGCCCAGGGGCAAGGGGCAAGCCCGACCACTCACCGGGCTGACAGAGGCCAAGCCCACTTTGCATGTGTTTTTAAGCTACTGCTTCAGTTATCTTCATTTTGTTACTTTCCTTGTTGGCTCCTCCTTGCTTCGCTTGGGCTGCTCCTTGCGGCGGCTTCTCTGGTTACGGAGTGCAGGCTCAGCAGTTGCAGCACGAGGTTTGCTTGCCCAGGTCGCGTAGAATCTTCCCGGCCCAGGCACCGAACCAGTGTCCTCTGCATTGGCAGGGCAGACGCTGCACCACCAGGGAAGTCCCACTTTGTGCTTTTCTGCAGACTGGCTCTTTTCTCAAAGAGCATGCACTTCTTCTGTGAATTTTTTTTTTTCCTTCAAAGAAAACATACAAACTTAAAGTCAGTCCAGTCAGCTGCTTTAATGCAAAGAGCGAGCGTCCATGCTGTTTCTCTGAGCAAGCCTGTGTGTTTCCCCGCTGTTCCCGAGGGATGACTTGACCCCAGTGCCTCCTGGTCCCCCGGTTGCCAGGACTGTGTTCCAGCAAATGTAGTGTGCAACGATCATGAGATGGAACGGGGATGCCCACGAGGCCTTGGGTGCCAGCATACGGCTGAGTGGTGCCTGACTGAAGAACACAGTGATTCCAGTAGCCCTGAGGCTCCCTGAGGACTTGGGTCTGGTGGGGAAACCAGAGTCTGGAAGAAATCTTGTTCCTTGTAGACTTCATGCCTATGTCAAGTCCTGGTTTCCCACTGGAGGACAAAGAGGAGTTTGCAGAGAAGAAAGAGGAGGGTGGTTTAACCAGGAAGGGCCTCTGACAATTAGGCTCCTGTACAGTCAGCGTTAATATGCTGCTTTTCAAACACATAAAGAGGGATTGAATTGCAAGAGTGTCCATGATAAAAGGTGCATCTGTGGAGTGATAGCCTGATTGGTGGCCCTGCCTTTTGAATGGCTGACGAGGTCTAATTGGCATATAATGCCCTATAAATTTATTAGCACGCCTCGCCTCTCATTGGTGGACCTTCTACTGCCAACCACCAAGAAATTACCAATTTTCAGGAGTTAGTCACTCAAGTCGCACTATAACTGGATTTAACCAAAAAAAAAAAAAAAAGAAGAATCCACGCCGCTCATGTTGTAAATCAGGCTTATGCCTCACACCGCAGCACTCCCGCTGCAAATGAGTCACTTGGGTCGGGCAGTGTGGGGCCAGCGGGTTACAGGGAACAGTCCAGATTTACCGGGAAACCCCGCTGCCCCCCGCTTCTCCTCTCAGCCGTTGTCCGCCCCGGGGCGGCCCCAGCTATTCAGGCCACCGCCGGGCGGTCTGGAAATTGCAGTGTTGTGGTCATTCTCATCCAGCACTTTGATGTTCTCAAGGATCCATTCAACCCTCAGGCATATCACGCAAGGAGGACGAATCCACCTCTTATTTCGGGAGCATGATAGAAATATTCAGGAGTAGACATAATTATTTCAATTATGTCTCTCTGGTGTTTGAGACACACACACTCAAGAGTCACAAATTAGAAAATAATATGCACATGTGTCTTCTAATGGGAAACAGACTAGAGGCATTTTATCTTTTTAAATAATTTCCAAATGTGCCCTGGAGAGACTCGGGAGGGGCAGGGAGGCGGTGTAGAAATGAAGACATGGCTTTGCCAAGAGACCCAGGGGCCCCGTTTGGGCCAAGACCCTGGACGGTGCTGAGCAGCCAGCATTTCGGCAGCGCACCTTCCAGTGTTCGGATCTGTGTTATTTCCAGCACTTTATTCTACTGGAAACTGGCAGAGGTGGGGCTACATATTTTCTGACCACCTTGTAAACTCAATCCTCACTTGTTAGTATATGTAGTGAAAGTCACTCAGTCGTGTCTGACTCTTTGCAACCCCATGGACTTAGTCCATGGAATTCTCCAGGCCAGAATACTGGAGTGGGTAGCCTTTCCCTTCTCTAGGGGATCTTCGTCACCCAGGGATCGAACCCAGGTCTCCCAGATTGCAGGCGGATTCTTTACCAGCTGGCTCTCAGGGAAGCCCATAGTTATGCATGAACCCACTTTTATTTATTTATTTTTCGCTGTGCCAGGTCTTCGTTGCCGCTCAGGCTTTTCTCTAGTTCCGTGGAGCTAGGGCTACTCTCTGGAGAAGACAATGGCACCCCACTCCAGCACTCTTGCCTGGAAAATCCCATGGACAGAGGAGCCTGGTGGGCTGCAGTCCATGGGGTCGCGAAGAGTCAGACAGGACTGAGCGGCTTCACTTTCCCTTTTCACTTTCCTGCACTGGAGAAGGCAATGGCAACCCACTTCAGTGTCCTTGCCTGGAGAACCCCGGGGACAGGGGGCCTGGTGGGCTGCAGTCAATGGGGTCACACAGAGCGGACAGGACTGAGCGGCTCAGCAGCAGCAGCAGGGCCGCTCTCCTTGCAGTGGCTTCTCTTGTTGCGAAGCACAGGCTCCAGGGCGCTCAGGCCTCAGTAACTGCGGCTCCCAGGCTCGCGAGCACAGGTTCAACAGAAGCGGGGCGCAGGCTTAGTTGCTTCAGGGCATGTGTGATCTTCCCCGATCGGGGATAGAACTTGTGTCTTCCGCGGTGGCAGACAGGTTCTCTACCACTGAGCCACCAGACAAGTCCTCCCACTTTTAAAAGAGAGATATGTATGTGTGCTTGTTTCTGTGGCTGTGTCTGGTCTCTCTTGTGGCACACAGCATCTTCACTGCAGCACGCGGACTCTCTAGCTGTGGCTCACGGGCTCCAGAGTACGTGGGCTTCAGTAGTGGCTCACGGGCTCAGTCTCTGCCCAGCGTGCTCCTCGGCGCGTAGGGTTCCACAACCAGGGATCGCACCTGGGTCCCCTGCATTGCAAAGCTGATGCTCAGCCACTGGACGACCAGGCAAGTCCCCGTCAACCCACTTTTTCTTCCCTGCCTCCTGTCTCTTCAGCCATGCTTTCTACACACACACACATTTGCATGCCTGCTCCTTTTTATGTACCATTGCTTTCTAAAACTAACCTGTGCCTCTCCGTCTGCCCCGGAGTGTCGGGGGTGGGGGTGGGGGGATGAAGACAGAGGCTGGGCCCAGCCTCCAGGGTACTGTGTTCTCGTTCAAACACAGGGGTGTTGTGTTCCTCTAACTCAGAAGGCCCTCCCAGTGCCTTTTTCGTAATAAAATTTGGTTTTCATCAGCTCTTGTTTAGAAATTCTGATTTCGTCTACTCTGGAAAACAGTTGGGCATTTCCCTGTAGACCTGGGACTTGCCTGGCGGTCCAGCTTATACCGCAGGGGCCTCAGATTCAGTCCCTGGGTTGGCAGTATCTCCTGGAAAGGGAGATGACAACCCACTCCAGTATTCTTGCCTGGAGAATTCCATGGACACAGGAGCCTGGTGGGCTATCGCCCATGGGGTCAAAAAGATCGGACATGACTGAGCAACAAACCACCACCACTGCATGCGAGTCTGCGATTATCTCAAATTTTAAGTTACAGAAGCAAAGCAAAATGAATTCCTTTTCAGAGAATGACTTCTCTGAAAGGGAATCGGGAATCCTTACGGAAACGTCTCACAGCAGACCTGAGAAAGTAGGATGGACCTAGAAGGCCCTGCTGTGCCGAGAAGCGGGAGACCCACAGGGACAAAGGCTGACATGTCACACGGGACAGCGGGCTTCACGCACACCCCCCACTGGCCAAGCCCAGGGCAGGTCAAGAGTCCAAAAGCCGAATGTCGACGGTAGTTTATATGACACATTTTGTCTTTTAAAGTCTCAGGGTCTACAGTGATGCTCCAGAAAGGTGGGCAGGGGCAGGGGCAGGGCCTCTTCTTTACAGAAAATGCCAGTTAATTAACAGAGAGAATGAGAGAATGGGAGAAGGCTCTGTCATGCACCTTGAGGAGGTAATCACTGATCAGGGATCACCAAGTGATGCCAGCGCACCTGGGGTAAGGCCCAGAGGAACAGGAGACTCACCAGCTCGAGGTGTCTGCCTCCAGGTCACTTGCTGGTTAGCAGGGGAAGAAGGTTCCAGACAGAGAACAGCACTGGAGGCCCCTGCTTTAGCCCTGTGCTCAGCCCCGGCATCAGGGACCACCCCCACGCTGCACCCTCTGATTGATGGGGGTGTGCCTTGCACCCGTGTAGTGTTCGCCAGTGACCTATGTGACCTGAAGAATCAGGCAGAGCAGGGTGGGGGGCCTTCCACAGTAGACACAGTTTGGAGTGCTTGAAACAGTCAACGTAATGAAAGACCAAAGTGTGGGGAGAGAGTTTGGAGGGAACTGTTGTTAGGCTAGAGATGAAAGATATAGGGTGAGCAAGTGCATCACCTCTTCGTTGACTGACTTAGGAACTGCAAGAAAAATTCAACTCTAGAGAACATTTGGGGATCGTTTTAAAGTGAAGGCATTAGTCATTCAGTAGTGTCCAGCTCTTTGCGACCCCACAGACTGTAGCCTGCCAGGCTCTTCAGTCCATGGAATTCTCCAGGCAAGAATGCTGAAGTGGGTTGCCATGCCCTCCTTCAGGGCATTTTCCTGACCCAGAGATAGAAACTGTGCCTCCTGCATTGCAGGCAGATTCTTTACCATCTGAGCCACAGGAAAACCAATTATGGACCACACTGATTAGTATCAGTAATAATATTAATTTTAAGTTCCTGGGATATAATAATATGAGCCATCAAAACACAGGCCCGAAATGTCAGAGACTCACACAGTGGTGTCCATGTGAGGGTATAACAGGACACTCAGATTCTGGATTTCATCTTTAATTGTGGCAAAATTCATATAACATAGAATTGACTGTTTTAATCAGCATTAAGTGTACAGTCCAGTGGCAGTAAGTACACTCACATTGTCATGCAGCCACCATCGCCATTCTTTCCAGAGCTTTTTCATCTTCCCAAACCAAAACTCTGTCCCCATGAAACACCAAATCCCAGCCCCTCTCCCCCAGCCCTGGACAGCCCCCCTCTATCTTCTGTCTCTATGGATTCGGCTGCTCTCGGGACCTCATGTAAGAGGAATCACACAGTGTCTGTTTGTGACTGGTTGATTTCACTTAGCCTCGTGTCCTCAAGGTTCATAACTGTTACAGTCTATATCAGCATTCCCTTCATTTTCAAGGCCGCGTAATATTCCACCGCATAGATAGACTACATTTTGTTCCTCTGTTGGTGACATTTTCAGTTGCACCCTTTGGCTGTTGTGAGTAATGCTGCTATTAACACAGGGCTACAAATATCCCTTCAAGAACCTTCTTTCAACACTTCTGGCTATAAACCCAGAATTGGAATTGCTGGTGGTGGTGGTTGTTCAGTCGCTAAGTTGTGTCTGACTTTTCAACCCCATGGACTGCAAAATGCCAGGCTCTTCTGTCCTCCACTGTCTCCCAGATTTTGCTCAAACCCATGTCCATTGAGTTGGTGATGCTACCTAACCATCTCATTCTCTGTCGTCCCCTTCTCCGCCTGCCCTCAATCTATCCCAGCATCAGGATCTTTTCCAATGAGTCAGTTACTAGATCAGGTTGTCAAAGATTGGAGTTTCAGCTTCAACATCAGTCCTTCCAATGAATATTTAGGATGGACTGGTTGGATCTCCTTGCAGTCCAAGGGACTCTGAAGGGTCTTCTCCAACACCACAGCTCAAAAGCATCAATTATTCGGCACTCAGCTTTCTTTATAGTTCAACTCTCACATCCATACATGACCACTGGAAAAACCGTAGCCTTGACTAGATGGACCTTTGTTGGCTAAGTAATGTCTCTGCTTTTTAATATGCTGTCTAGGTTGGTCATAGCTTTTCTTCCAAGGAGCAAGTGTCTTTTAATTTCATGGCTGCAGTTACCGTCCACAGTGATTTTCAAGCCCAAGGAAAGAAAATCGGTCACTGTTTCCACTTTTCCCCTTTCTATTTGCCATGAAATGATGGAACTGGATGCCATGTCTTATGTTTTCTGTATGTTGAGTTTTAAGCCAGTTTTTTCACTCTTCTTTTTTACCCTCATCAAGAAGCTCTTTAGTTCTTCTTCACTTTCTGATATTAGGGTGGTACCATCTGCATATCCCATCGGGGGTGTAGCTCAGTGGTAGAGAGCATGCTTAGCATCCACGAGGCCCCCAGTTCAATCCCTGGCATCTCCACTTGGAAATATTTCTTTAGTGGGTCTTCCCTCATAGCTCGGTTGGTAGAGTCTGCCTGAAATGCAGGAGACCCCAGTTCAGTCCCTGAGTCAGGAAGACCCTCTGAGAGAGAAAATGGCAACCCACTCAAGTATTCTTGCCTGGAGAATCTCATGGACAGAGGAGCCTGACAGGCTACAGTCAGTCTACAGGGTCCCAAGAGTCGGACATGACTTGGCGACGAAACTGCCACCACCATCTGCATATCTGAGGTTGTTGGTATTTCTCCTGGCAATCTTGATTCCACCTTGTGATTCATCTAGCCCAGCATTTTGTATGATATACTCTTCATAGAAGTTAAATAAGCAGGATGGCAATATACCACCTTGTCATATTCCTTTCCCAGTTTTGAACCAGCCTTGTTCTATGCCTGTTCTAACTGTTGCTTCTTTAGCCACATACTGGACCCTGCAGTAATTCTTTTTAATTTTTTAAGGATCCTCTATACGATTTTCCCAGAGGAGTCTGGATTTTTGACACATTTAGAGTGTTGACTTCCTTGATGAAATACTTTTTTTTTTTTCTAAAAGGCTTTTTAAAAAGCCTCTCAAACATCCTAATGCAGAAGGACAGATCGGAAGAGCGTGGTCTTGGGAGCAGACTTGCCCTGGTCCTCCATCTGCCTCAGCGAGTGGTCCTGCCCTGGACAAAACCATCCACAGGAAGGGGCTGGGCAGATGGGGTTTCCCAGCTAAGTCCGGTTTTAAAATTTGGGGGTGATAGATGTGGAGTAGTAGCTGGTTCTTCACCTAGCCAAGTTAGGAAATTACGTAAATCATTTACCATCACAATGATTCAGTGAAAGTACATGTTAGCATCCAGAAGGCAGAAAGAATGTCGCATCAGAAAACTGCCTTAAATTTTAAAAAAATCTAGCTTTATGGGAACCTCACTACAGTGAATTGGCAATAGCTTTGCCACCAGCAATACTTGAAAGCATCTTGCGCATCCTAGGACAGCTAGAGAATTTATGGGGCTCAGTGCAGAATGAAACTGTGGGGTCCCTGTCCGGTAATTATCAAGAATCTCAAGGCAGCAACCACAGACCATTAAGCTAAGCACAGGCCCCTTCTGAGCTCAAGGCCCGGCTGCAGACCTCACACCCACATGGAGCCAGCCCTGGGCTCTCGAACCCTTGAGGTCTTCCTTATGCCACTCTTCCAGGATCCCTCTCCAGAAAAAAGCTGAGCAGATAGAATCCCGTGTCACCAATGTCTTAATGTCTTAATATCAAAGACAGTGCCACTGGGCAAGTTTAATTCTGTGTCAATTGTGAAAAATAAAACATCTGCCCTGTTTCTGCGTCCTGATCCCATTAGATAGAGGTTTGGCGGTTTTAAGGAAAGGATTTATCTTGTTTAATAATAATGCTTTCCTTACTCTAGAGAATTCACAAATTCACATCACTTCCGATGCATCATTCTTGTGATCAGCTCCACCCCGTCACAACCAAATTTAGAAGAAAAAAAAAAAAAAACTACCTAATGGATGTGTAGATTGGAGCTTGGTGTTCTGAACATTTAAGATTAGTTGAGAATGAAAAACCAGCATTATTCATTTGTTGAATCTTCTCTAAGAGCGGTATGTAGTCTTTAATAAAATTTCACTTGTCGTTACACTGGAGTGGAATTCCTCTTGCCTGGTGTGAATAGCTGCTGGCAGACCATCCCCACTGTAAGGAGTATGAGTGTGGATCAAGCTGCCCCCACTCACATTAGTATCTTTCAGCATGTTTCTATGTTTTCATAGTTTGAGGGAAAAAAATAACATGCACGTATGTTTTAAATGCCTCCATCCGTTTGCAGAGCTTTTCCTCTCTTAAAATCTGTCTCGTTATTGTTATTATTGTTCTGTTTGTTTCCCCATTGAGGAACCATGTGATTCTTCTTCCAGTCCCCTTCTCCACCCCGCCCCCTCAGAAAAAAACTAAAAGGAAAATTAAGATTCTTTGCTGTCCAGAATCATTTGTCTTTTGTCTTAAAACAGTAATAATATTACCAAGAACTGTAGTTCTTAAAACCACTTGGCAGTTTTTACTAGAAACCTACTCAGCCCTCTCCATCACTTTGTGCTGGCACTGTGTAACCTGCAACCTCTGTCTCTCTGCTTAATGACCACTTAGCCAGCAGTCACCAGGTCACACTTGGCCCTCTGCCTCACTCCATCCTGTCCCTCAATTTCTCCTTTAAGAGCCGTGGAGCTTTGGCTCCCTGGTGTTTAAGGGGCACTGGTGCACACCCGGCAAAGGCTTATATCCATTTTACAGTATTCTGAGCGGAGGAAAAGGGCCATTTCTCTTCCCTTATCTGTTTATGATGTGATATGTTCCAAAGCCGGTCCCATCAGACATGTTATGGTGAACTTAATTCGCTGTGATGGGGGTCCAGGCACCAGGGCTGGCGCGCGTACCACCGTGGTGCGTCCCGTTTCATGCCACATTACGCGGAATCTAGGGCCGCCTCACTCGACTGGCCCGGGCTCGCTCTCGCTTGGCACAGACTTACCGGGATTTATGCTTTTGAACGGTTGTCCGCATTTTTCCTGATGGGGGACTACAGAAACGTCCAGGGCGTGCGTGGGTTCTGCGGCTCAGCGAGGCTGACTGTGTGAAAACACACACTCAATTTGCAAATTAACTCACAAACTTAATTTGTCAGACTAGCTTTGCGCGGAATAACAGAGGTGTCTGTGCTAAAATCCCAGCGAGGTGAAATATGCCTGTGAGTGGAAATGACAAGGAGGAAGCACAGAGGCAGGAGGAGAGTCGAGTGAGTGGAGGAGGGGTGGAAGGCGAGGTCTCCTCTTCACTCCCCGTGGTTTGTGGCCTTATTTCTCGATAGGTTAGAAAATAGGGGGAAAGGTTGAAAACTTAAAAATAAAAAATACTTTGAATAAAAATACCAAGAACTTAAGAATTTGAAAAAATGTTGAAAATATGTCATGTGCTTCTGGAACAAATCTGATGTTTGGCCTTTTTCTGCTAGGATCACGTGCTTTCAAAAGTGATTGCCTTAAGAGTTAGACTTTCTCTAAATTGCTCTCAGCCTCCCCACTCTGCCTCCTCACGTCTCCACCTGGCCCCTGAACCTGGCCTCTAGGCGCCTCACTAACGCCCCCAGCTCTGTGCATCGCATCTGGAAGACAGCCCCCCCACCTACCTTTTCTAACCTGGTGGCCTCCTGAATGGTCAGTGACAGGTTTGAGACAGGTGGGCTGCGATTCCAGGAACCAGCAGGTAAACATCTGCCATTTTCTTTCCTCCTGGAATGAATTTTTCCCATGAACGGAGCCTGAGAATGCAGTGCAGGGCACTTGCAGCAGGCCAGCGGATAAGCCCCTCGGTGGTCTGCCTGGGGAAGGGCTCGGTGATTCCGCCTCTGTGGGTCCAGGTCTGGTAGTGGCAGGACAGCATCTGTATGTTGGAGAGGCCCATCAGCTGCATCCTGGCCACGACCCTGGGCATCAGCGAGGCGGCTGAAAGCTGTGGGTGGGTGGCTGCCCTGGGTGCCACTTGATGTACAGATGGATTTGTCCAAACGGAAAGCTCAGGGGAGCCGTTCCTTTGCGTAGATCCGATGAGAGGGGAGATGTCTGGGGCAACGGCGCGGCGCTCACCCAGTCCCAGGCAACAGCAAGGACCTGCTTTCCATCATTTACCCCCAGAGCGGATGCCCCTGGGGGCCTTAAACCCCCTCTCCGGGAGGAAATCGGGGTCCCCGAGAAGCCGGGTCTCCTCTTCCCTGAGAGCACCAATGCACTGCAGACCCTGACAAGTTGTGGAGTTGAGCCAGTGTTCATTCATGAATCCACCTAATGCCTTCTCACTCCCAGGCCGGCGCAAGCCAGTCACCCAGCCTGACTGCTCTTTTATTCCTGCCTGGAGGTTCCGAAGCAACATCCCCATAGGTTGTCTCCAAGGTTTAGAGGGATGATGTTGTATCTGCACCCCTGCTTGGATCCTGGGATGTTTTCCCACTCAGCCTGGTCGAGTTCCAAACAGGCAGGGGCTGGGAGGCTCCTGGTGCTCGTGACCGCAAAGCTGCAAGGGCCCCAGGCCTCCATCTGGACCTCAGCCTGAGATGTGGGGGAATACCAGTGCATGGACTCCCACCTTCCAGGACGATACAGGGCTGAGCCTGCGTGTCCTGGGCCTACCCCTGGGCAAGGGATGGCACTCCCGGGCTTCCCTGGGCCGGCCCCTGGCCCCACACCCACCCACTCCCAACACCTGCCACCTGGTGCACTTGACTGTAATAAGCCTAATACAGTTGACTTTATTTAATTAATAATGATCCTCTTCTGTTCCTCTGAGCTCATAAAGCACCCCGCAGGTTGGCAAAAACACTCATAATATCGATCCAAAGTCAGGCAGGATATTTATTTTGTCTTTGCCCCGTGAGCATAAATCCTTGTCCGTCCCCTCCTGCTCTCCTCCGCTTGTGGAATTTACAGTGGCCCGTTTCTTAAAAGCTTTCAGTAATTAAGGAATAAATAGCCATCGGTCTTTGTTGGTCCTCCTCCTCCGTCCGTCCCGAGCCCGGGCCCCCTTGGCAACGCAGCCAAGGGAGAAGGCATGCGTGCGGAGCTCGCAGCAGGCCGGGGTCTCCCCCTGCCGAGAGAGGAAGCCCCTCTGTTTTCCTAACATATTGTTCCAGCCTCCTCTACCATGCCTCCCCTCCCAGTTCCTGTTTTGCTTGAGGCCAGAAGACACTTGGGAAATTCCTTGCTGCTAGCTAGCACTCTTCCTCCCTCTTCCTGTCCTCTTGGGTCACCGTGAAAGCTGTACGGGCCTCCTCCAATTTCCCCTCGTCCTCCCTAGGGACATTCCTCCACTCCAATATACTTGGCTCCAAAAATCTCCTTTAAAATCACCATTGAAAAAAATCCTTCCCCACCCCGTGAGCCGGGGGGAAAGCAAATAGATGTTTCTGAAAGGAGCAGGGTGACACGCACTCAGGAAGTTCTTGGCCCTTTCACATTTGGGGCGTGAATTTCCCATAAAAATGGAGAGACTTGACACTGCGTGGGCTTTTGGGAAAGGCTGTTCACCACCCCCCCGGCCCCGATGTCTTATCCAGAGAAGGCCGTACTTGTGGAGATGGGGAGGCCGAGGCCAGAATCACCGCAGGACCACTCCTGACATCCTCCCAGAGTACCATCCGTCCTGCCTCAAGGACAGGCAAGGACCTGGGGGGCATCCGGTCACGGCTCCCGTGTCTGCCCCTGGTGACCTCACAACGGAGCTGAAAGCCGGTCAGAAGCGTCGTGGTTATTTACTAAAGCGGTGTTTTCTGGGAATCCAACGCATTAACCTCGTCACCCCCCTGGCAGCCCGCTGGACCATTCCTGCCAAACCCCAGATGCAGCTGGTGGCAGTGGAGGGCGTCTGCCTCCCCGCCGCCGCCCCACCCAGCGCACAAGGGACCCACCACAGCAAGCAGGGTTTCTTTAGGGAGGGTGGCCCAGGTCCAGTCTGGGCACCTCTCACTCAGCCCCAATGTTCCTGAAGGGTCTTTGAGACCCGCCCTGCCCTTTGCTGCTCACCGACTACACGCCTTTGTGGTGCTCAGGTGACGTCATTGCTTCCACAGTGACAGGTCCCCTGGGAACCCGGCTTCTGTCCTGACTGCTGGCATCGGCACTGGCTTCCATTGGCTCAGCCCCTCCACCACCACCCCGTGCCCACCCCTCCCCCCAGACACACATGCATGCACTGGTGATTTCCTTTCTCTTCATTCCCAAATAATTTTTGGTAAGGAAAAAAAGGGGGGGAGGGAACAGCCAGATTGCCTGCACGCGTGCTCAGTTGCTTCAGTCGTGTCTGGGTCTTTGCGAGCCCCCCAGGCTCCTCTGATTGTAGCATTCTCCAGGCAAGAATACTGGAGCGGGTTGCCATGCCCTCTTCCCGACCTGGCCAGATTGTCATCAGCGCTTTTCCTCTACAAAGATGAACGTGTTCTAGACCCAGAGATAGAGATGTTCTTGATCACCGCTGAGCACTCGGCCTAGGAGATGTGTCTGGAGGGGCTGGACTTCTACTGAGTAATTTAAACGCCTGTCTGTGGCTTGTGCTGCCCCCCACCCTGGGTGGTGCAGCTCGAGATTCTGCAAAGCAACGCACACCTGACCCTCCACCAGGTGCTGAGATGGCTGAAGAGAGCAGGCAGGCAGGGTGCTGGGGAACAGAGCTGGAATCCCGCAACCCAGGAGATGCCCTTCCAGACGGGGTCAAGTGTCCTTAACCTGGGAGGCAGCAGAGCCCAGAGGAAGCTCTCAGGCCCTGGCCCCCGGGGGCAGCCACTTCGCCGCCACGGGTCAGGGACCCAGCAAGACTTTCTTCACCGTCTAAAATGACAAAAGTCAGCTTCTCTGGTGGCTCAGGGGTGACGAATCCGCCTGCCAATGCAGGAGATGTGGATTCGATCCCTGGGTTGGGAAGATCCCACATGCTGTGGAGCAACCCAGCCTGGGTGCCCCAACTACTGAGCCGGTGCTCCAGAGCGTGGAAGCTGTGACTAGAGAGTAGCCTCTGCTTGCTGAAACTAGATGAAAGCGCACGCAGCAATGAAGACCCAGCACAGCCAAAGATAAGTAAAATAAAATGGGGGGACGGTGGCAGGACCTACCCACCAGGTGTCATCAGGGTGAAACTGCATAATTGCTCAGCCCGACAGCTAACACGCCAGCAGCACCCAGTAAATATCAGCTCTGGTGCTGCTGGGGATTTTCCCGGGGCATAGAGCAGAGTCCAGCTATTTAACAGCGACCTGTCTGTGGATTGATCACCAGAAGCCCATTGCTTGGCCCAGGCCTGAATTAGGAAGTAAAGGTTGAGAAAGGATGAAGAAGGCCAAGCAGAGACTGTAAAACACAAGCAGAGACTGACACATAGGCGTGCTGCTCCCTCACTTCAGTTGTGTCTGACTCTTTGCAACCCTGTGGACGGTAGCCCACCAAGCGCCTCTGTCCTTGGGATTCTCCAGGCAAGAATCCTGGGGTGCATTGCCATGCCCTCTTCCAGGGGATCTTCCTGACCCAAAGATCAAACTCGCATCTCCTGCATGGCAGGCAGATTCTTTACCACCTGGGAAGCCTGTGTATATACGGGCTATATGCACATACTATATTATGCTATGTATACTGTATACACAGCCCGTGTGTATAGTAGTATATACACGCTGCTGCTGCTGCTAAGTTGCTTCAGTCGTGTCCGACTCTGTGCGACCCCATAGACGGCAGTCCACCAGGCTCCCCCGTCCCTGGGATTCTCCAGGCAAGAA
>SJYV01021354.1:301876-328222 GCA_006410875.1 Neotragus pygmaeus | reverse complement strand
TACTGGAGTGGATTACCGTTTCCTTCTCCAGGGGATCTTCCCAACCCAGGGCTCAAACCCAGGTCTCCCACCTTGTGGGGCTCGCGGGGCGGGGCCTGCCTGGGGGCGGGGCCTGAGCCCGGGCCTCACCTTCCTCTGCATCTTCTCCAGCAGCTTGCTCTTGGCCCTCACTTCCTCCTGGATGGAGTCGTAGACGTTGAGCAGCGCCCAGTCCCCGCTGTCCTCGTCCGAGTTCTGCAGGGCCGCCACCAGCTGCTGCTTGCGCTCGTCCGCGAGCCGCTTCCGCCGTCTGTGCCTCTCCTTCAGGTCCTTGTTCTTGGCCTGCTCCCCCCCGACCACCTGCTGCTCCAACAGCTGCAAGCTGCCGGCGGGGAGGAGAAAGCAAACGTGACAAAGTCTGCCCATCACTGAGCACTGGCTGTCCAGCCTGATCTCCCCAACTCCTTCCAACAACCCTGCTTCACAGACTGGTACACTGACGCCCGGGGAAGTGACTGCTGCTGGCTGGGGCGAAGACCCAGCGTTCCTGCCGGCTCTACCCGACTCCAAGCCTGTGCCCTCAGCCAGCCCGCTGGTTCTCCGCACAGGAAGGGCGGGAGTCTCCCTCCGCCCAGGGCTGCCCCACCCAGTTCCCGGGGCTGGTGGTCCTGCCACAGAGCAAGCTCCCGGCTGTGCCCCCAGGGAACCTGCAGATCAGAGTACCTGCGTTGTGGGGAATGTTCCTTATGGTCAGTGCATAATGCTTCATCAGGGACACAAACAGTTCTTTTTAAAAAATATTTATCTCTAAAATGCTAAAAAAATTTTATATAGTTTTGCCTTTTAAAAGCACAAATTTGAAATAACTACAAAGGCTCAGGTGGAAATCCTCACTCTACTAAAGCACCACAGAAGTGTCTTGACTGTGCCTCTTCCCAAAGGGATGTAAGGGTCGGATAACTAAAGGCATGACACGGACTCCTAACAGGATAGGCAACCAGGCTCAAGGGAAAAAAGGGAACCATGCAAACCCAGCCGCCCAGTCCAGACCTGCTTCAGGCTCGGCTCTGAGCTCAACAGCAGCCAGGATACAGGTGAGCCCCGACCAAGTCGCTGCTCTGCTTAAAATCCTTTTAGAGTCCCCATCAGGATGGAGCCCAAGCCGCGGGGGTCACACATCTGCCCCGGAACCCCACCATCCCTTCCTTGCTCCAGCTTTAACGCGGGGCGTCTGCTTCTCCAAACACCCAGGCTGTTTCCACCCCCTGCACCCACTCTGCGCCACCTCACCTGTCCCTCGAATGCCACCCCTGAGACATCTGTGCTGCATACTTTATTCAAGGGCCCCCTCTTCTGAGAAGCCCTCCCTGACCACACTCCAGACCAACACCACCTGTGCTGTGAGTTTTCTGTGTGCCTGACACCAAGCTGCTGCCTCTCGGGGCATCATGTCGTGCGACCCTCACAACAAGCTTCCCAGCCTGGAACTCTCGCCGTCACCCACTGTGTAGGTGAGAGACTGAGGGACAGAGAGGTAACCTCAGCCCAGGTGGCAGAGCTGGGCGACGGTGGAGGCAGACAGGAACGCAGCCAGTCTAATCGCTCCAGAACCTGACGCCCCTTGGACTGAGAGCTTCTTGAAAGCCAAGGTGATATCCCACCCATGCTTGCGTCCTGACGCCTGGTACATAGTAGATGCTCAGTTAGTGTTTGAACCATAGTCTGTGTGGCCAGAAGGAGGCTGAACCGCTGGCTGTGGGGCTGACTCTGTCATGGAGACGGGCCTGACAGCAATCTCAATTAGGGAAGTGAGAACCAAGGCTCAGAGATGTTAAGTGACTTGCACAAAGCCACACAGCAAGGGAGGAAAGTCCAGGTTGGCAGGCAGCCACGGGGTGTGTCGGGAGTGGCCTGTCCCTAGAGGGAGCACGTCTTCCACGGGAGGGACTGGAGGCTCGGCTGTGTTGTTGATGTACTAGTCGCCCAGTGGTGTCTGACTCTTTGTGACCCCATGGACTTAGCCCACCACACTCTTCTGTCCATGGAAGTCATCAGGCAAGAATACTGGAGTGGGGAGCCATTCTCTTCTCCAGGGGATCTATCTGACCCAGGGATCGAACCTGGGTCTCCCACATTGTTCAGGTCAGTTCAGTCGCTCAGTCGTGTCTGACTCTTTGCGACCCCATGGACTGCAGCACACCAGACTTCCCTGTCTTTCACCAACTCCTGGAGCTTGCTCAAACTCATGTCTATTGTGTCGGTAATGCCATCCAACCATCTCATCCTCTGTCATCCCTTTTTCCTCCTGCCTTCAGTCTTTCNGTGATGTACAGCTTTTTAAAAGGAGCACATCAGAATAAGATGGTGGTACCATTTGCTTATTAAAATCAAGAAAGGGGAGAGAAAAAAAGCAAGCATATTGGGGGGGGGAAGAGGCACGTGATTGCGCATTACCAAAAGCATGATCGCTCTCCAATGCTGCTTTTGCTAACTGCGAGGGAGCGCTGTGTTCAGACACGGGGGACTCTCCAAACCCCAGACCCTGGCGCTTTGCAAAGGTCCACCCTGACCACCGCTGCCAATGTGGGGGCACAGATGACTGGCTCATGAGACTCCCTAAGACTTTTTTTTTTAACCTGGGGGCCAGGCCCATTATTTTAGTACGTCACCCAATTTGCCGTCACTATGGTTTCTGGCTGCTTCAGACTTAGGCCACCTCCAGCATGGTGGCCAAACATAACCAACCAGACTGCAATACCTTAGGTTAAAGAAAGGCGGCAACTGTGCCTTGAGCCCCTTGGCGGTAGGATGGGGACGCAGGATGTCCCCTGAAGGATAGCACAGGATTGGCAGCACCAAAACAGAGGACCACACTCCCCCGGGTCCCCCCAGGGGAGTCCCTTGCTCTCATATATGAAATGTTCTATTTTGCAAGAGTTTTTCCTTTTCTTTCACTTAAAAAAAAAAATTAAAAATAGGTCGGAGGGGGCGCGGAAATAAAGCTTTACACAGTTTCTACATGGGTCAGTGTTTCACGGGCATCTCTCACCTGGACGCAGCTCGGTGGAATCTGGCCGTTTCCCAGGATAAACAGGTGCACAAGCCAACGGCCTGGGAACCTTGAGGACAGGTCCGTAATCCCTCCTCCGCCTGGCTTTTAATTCTGTGTTTCATCACTGTGTGGTTATTTTAAATGTGAATGGGGAGGGGAAGTCCTTCCTATTTTTGAAGAACGCATTACTGTTTAATCCAGCCACACCCATTGGCCCCCCACTCCACGTTAGCATAGACATTATTATGTAGTAAATGCAGATAGAGTATAAACGAAATTATTAAATTATTTCATTGTAGTTACTTCCCACCATAGGAATGCTTTATCATAGTGAAGCCTTCTTTTGAAAAGAAACGGAATTCCTTGTAAGGCTTCTCTTCGGGATGTATATGAGTGTGTACAGATTATTAGATGGGTTTATAATATAATATTTTCCCAGATGGCTTCTGTCTCCACTTAGCCTTTCACGACCAGTATGCTAGGCTGGTTTCTTCCCTCCCCTCCCTCCAGCGCTGGGGCTTCGTTGATTCCTCCCTAGAAAACGTGACCCCTCTCCAGCTATTTTTGGCGATGGTGATCTGCTCCAGGAGGCGGCCTGCTGAACTGTGAGCACAAGTTTTGGCAACAGAGAAGGCAGTAGTGGGTTTCAAGGGTTTTCTTTTCAAAGGAAGGCGGCTCATCTGTGTTTCAGTGTCAGCCTAGAAGCCCTTTCTCTGCCGACTGCGTTCTCATTCCCGTCTTCAAGCCCTGCTGGCACCAAGGCCAGGGGAGCAAGGACGCAGGGCCTGTGTTAGACCTAACCAGTTTGGGAAGGGAGTCCCGTTTTCATAGTTTATTTCCATGTAAGTTCAGGGACATGACAGTGACCCAGGGAGTTAACCGCTGTAGAATCCATGTAACCTTTTCTATTCAGAATTTAAAATTTTTCCTTGACCAGAAACCCACTGGTTGGGGAAGGCGTGTGGTCAGGTGGCCACTCACGAGGGCCCCTGGATGTGTCACAGACCTCTCTGGATTTCTTCGGTGGCCAGGGAAGCCTGCAGAGAAAGGAGCCTTGATTTCTGCTGGTGCGTGGGTGCATCTCAAATTCTAGGCTGGACAGGTGGGCGGTTCCCCCAGCGAGGCTCCCAGGGCCCCCCTGGTCCCCTGTCTCCCCAAGAGATGAATGGTGAGCATCACAGACACGAGTCTTTGGCCCCAGAAGCAGGTGCAGCCCCCTGTCCCCCAGGAAGCCTCCCCGCAGTGTGGAATCACCCTGAAGGCAGGCGAGGGCAGTGGGGGCTTGCTGATTGTTGGGCCCTCAGGTGCAGGCAAGACCAGCTTTTCCTACATTCCTAGGGCTAGCGGCCCTTCCATCAGCCCCTCCCTGCGGGGCCCTCAGCTGTCTATGGCCCTAGCAGGCCCCTCCCCTGAAGTTCCGTGCAGCCTGCTGAGGCCTGCAGGCGCCCAGCCTCGGCCCCCAGCATTGCCTGGGGCTTCCCACTTGGGTGCCACCCCCAGGCATCCAGAGTTGTGCCTGTGATTGCAAAGGAGTTGTCACGGGTCCCTTAGGGAGCAGTCTGGTGAGAAAGGCAGCCCCAGGCGCTAAGCAGACCTGGGTTCACCTGGCCTCGCTGCCCCGCCTTGGGCAGCTTCCAGCTTCCCCAGGTCCTTCTGCAGCGGTGGAACCCAGTGGCCTTGCAGGGTGTGGGTCCCATGTGATGAGTGCCGGCCCGACGCCCGGCCAGGGACTGACTGCTCAGGACACGGGGGTGTTTATTAAGAACAGAACGTGGACTGGACAGGAGACGGAGGACTAGACAGGAAACCCAACCCCCTCCTCCGACCCCTTCCCAGAGCTGGCCACACAGCCACGAGCCAGTTTCCCCGGGACTTGGCGGCAGAGCCCATTTGCCAGACCCTCTCGCCCAGGCCCCCCGTCCCTGCAGAGCCCATCACTGCCCCTTTCCATTCATGCATCAGGGGAGGGAGCGGGACTCTGAGGGCCGCCCACCCCCAGGAGTGAGCTACCCACTGATGTGCCCCCTCCAGCCTCTTCCTCTGAGCCCACATTTCTAGGGAAGGACAGCTGGGGGTCTCCCTCACGTCATTCACTCCCCTCTCTCCACCCCCACTCTATGCCACGTCGTTGATGCCACAGGCCTACCCCCTGCAGATGCCTCCTCTGGCGCCCAGAGGCTGCTGGACACACTCGTGTTCGGGCCCCTTTCAGTGTCTTTGCCCTCAGTTCAGCTCAGTTGCTCAGGTGTGTCCGACTCTGCGACCCTATGGACTGCAGCATGCCAGGGCTCCCTGTCCATCCCCAACTTCTGGAAAGCTTGCTTAAATTCATGTGCATCGAGTCAGTGATGCTATCCAACCGTCTTATCCTTTGTTGTCCCCTTCTCCTCCCGCCTTCCATCTTTCCCAGCATCAGTCTTTGCCCTGCTTCCCTTTAAAACTAGAGCTTCCTACAGGGCACCCTGGGCTGGCGGGGGTACGGCCTCAGGCTCCACTGCCTGGCTCCCTCCTATGCACCCCGCCTCCAGCCTTTCTCTCTCTCCTCTGTCCCTCCCTGAGCCTGTGTGGTTGGTCGGTGAGCACCCACCCTGCGGGAGCTCACTTCCTTTCCAGGGGTGACACTCGCCTTGTCCCACGCCTGTCCGTGGTGGCCACCTCCTTCCCCTGCAGAGTGGGCCCCGCCTCCTGCCCGACCCACCCCCGGCCCGAGCTGTGCTTCTGGGGGTAACGTGGGCACCTGTGGCCCCAACCCCGCTGTTCCTTTCTCTTTGCGTGTAGAATGTTCTGGAAGCAAGAGGGGGCGCGCCGCCTTCCCGCCTGGGGAGGCGCGGAAGCCATGTCACAGTGGAGGGCCTCTATGTGCAAGCCGGGCCGGGTCTCAGAAGCTGCCCAGAAAGCACAGACCGTGGGAAGGCAAGCCGGCCTCCTGCGCCTCAGCCTGCTCTGTTCACACCCCTCCAAGCGCCCCCCAAGGTCATCGCGACTTTTCCAGAACTCCCCTGGATTGTATTTATGTCCTTCAAGCACACGAATTGAGAAAGCCGTCAGGAAGGAATTCAGACAGAAACGTGCTGGAGAGTCACATCTTTCTTCCCCCGGAAATATTTATTTCTAACTGCCTCCTCATACGTGGGTCTCACGCTGTGAAGTCGTGTCTCGGAGTGATTTTCACCCTCATCCTTCCCCAAAAAAGCTACATAAGGGCCACTGGCGCGGAGACTGGCGTTTTCCTCTCTTAGCCGACAGTCGGCCGCGCCTCCTTGGACCGCCCGCCCCGCAGCGACCGCCCTCAGGNCGTGGGTCTCACGCTGTGAAGTCGTGTCTCGGAGTGATTTTCACCCTCATCCTTCCCCAAAAAAGCTACATAAGGGCCACTGGCGCGGAGACTGGCGTTTTCCTCTCTTAGCCGACAGTCGGCCGCGCCTCCTTGGACCGCCCGCCCCGCAGCGACCGCCCTCAGGAAGCCTGGTTGGCGGGCCCTCGGGTGAGGGCGGGGCTTGCTGGGAAGGGCGTGGCCTGCCCCCTGCGCTGCCCCGCGCTGCCGGCTCCTTTGATGCTCAGGTTTTAAATCAGGTCACCCATCAGTCAAGACCTCAGATTCCTTCTGGTTATGCAGATGAGAGAAGCGGGGAGGGGCGGGGGTTGGTCACTGGGGGTCGATGCCCTTTGAATCCCGTCACTGCCAGGAAGTCGTTCCAGGACCCCAAGATGCTGTGACGTCCAAGAGACAAACATTGCCACTCAGGGTTTGCAGCCCCGTCTGTCTCAGCCACCTAAGACATCATTGTCTCCAAGCCACAGATTTTCTTCCCCTTAGAAAACAAACGCTGTCTTGAAATAGATTTTTTTTTAATATGAATGAATTCCCTGTCTCATTTTGGGTATCTACTGATTTTAAACATAGCGCAAACCCTCTTTTCCAGTTTGGCTCTTGTGGTTTCGGTCCGAGTTGAAATTAGAGGACGTCTCATCAGCAGGGGATTCTGTAAAACAAGAAAGTCTGTTTTTAATCCATGATTATTATTATATATATTTTTTGCAGCCCATGCTTTAGACGTATTGGTTTCACCTGTGTAGTAGGTACACTCCCCAGTCTAGGTGGCCACGACTGTGAACCTGAAAACCTTTACTCACTGCATTTCACTTAGGATGTGTTTTTTTGTTGACCACATTTGGTTTGGGGGTTTTCGCCTCTTTGGTTAAAATGTCCTTATCTGAGGCCTCCATCCCATCCAAGAAAAAAGGCCTTCGGTGCCAAAGAGAGGGCAGGGTTGGGGCAGATGTGCCCAGCAGAGGCTCACGGTGACCCTGGAGGCTGTCCCCAGGACACCCCGCCCCAGGCAGGGGCTGCCCGTGGGCAAGGTGAGGCAGGGCGCCCGTGTGAGTGAGAGCTGGGCTTGAGGCTTCTCTTCGGTTGGGTCTGACTGGCGGCTGTCAAGAGGGACCCCCTGAGGGTCTTGGTCAAGGAATAGGGGAGAGCCTTGCCTGTCCTCGAGCATTTAGCACTGATAAAGATTTCAGAGTCAGTGAGCACTCCGTGACCTTGAGATGCAGATGAAAGAAAGGAACCAAATGAGATGCGGGAGGGCTGGGGGACCTTTGAAGTGCAGCAGACCCCCTCAGCGCAAGCCCCCGCTGTTAGGCACAGTCACCCCTAAATCAGACCATGCCCCTGTCTCCCTACTGCCAGGCAGCATCCACGCCGGCCCAGAAGCTAACATCTGAGCGGGTTCAGATACTCTTGTAAAACGGAGACTGCCCAACCCCTGGAGGCTCACACAGCACTGGCTCGTGAAAGTTACAGGGGTGTCGGGGGCTGGACGAAGGATGTCCTGGGCCTCCCCCTCCCCCATGGATGCCTGTGTTAGAAACCCTGAGGGCCCGGCTTTGTGCAGAGGCCTTGGTGGGCAGCCCAGTGTACTCGGGGGTGCACCTGAGCATGCTCAGAGCCACCTGGGGAAGAGGCACGTCTGTCTGGGAGGACAAACGTCGGAGCCCGGGAGGCCGATGTCACTGGCCACGTGAGCACATCACACCCCCCCCAGGCCCACCCCGGGGTCCCGGCCCCTTCCTCTCCAGGACTATTACAGGCGTGCTGATGGACTCGAGTGGCTAGGCAGAGAGTACCCTTAGAAACTGCTTTATGGCCGTTCATGCATCTTGGTCTTAGAAATAATGCCTTCTCTAAACGTTGAAAAGCAGCACAGTTTCTCTCCTCCAACCAGGTTTTTGCGTCTAAAATACAGCAATTTCTTGAGGCTCCTGCCCTCGCCCTGGCTTAGCACCTGAATACTGGCGATGCTGTGCACCCTTGATCAAAGGCGTGCAGGCTGGCGGCCCCAGGAGGGCTGGTGTTCGGCCATGCCAGATGCTGGCACCACCACGTGGGTCCCAGGGAGTGGCTTCCTGCCCCAGACAGACCCCCACTCTCCTGCCCCTGACTTGGAACCGGGTTCCCATCTTGTGGCTCGGTGTGTTACCGAGAGGGAAGCCTGAGCAGGTCAGAGGTGACAACAGAGAGGCATTCTGGGGAGGTCACAGGGAAGGCCTGGATGGGGCGCATTCTAGCGCATTTCTCTCTGTAAATAGCCGTGTATAGAAGATGGAAGAGTAGCCTGGGGTTTATCCAGAGATGGGTTTGTTTTTTTGTTTGTTTTTTCTTTCAGTTGTTTTTATATTACCTCATTCAGCAAGTTTATGTTTCACAATGACTCGATGATGCTTTATTTATATTGTTTGTACTGTAATTAAAACCATTGACAGACATTTCACTTTGCTTGTTATTTCATATGAGCTTGTTTTGATTAAATATGCCAGTTTGTATTTTCCTGCCTTGGGATTTTTTGTGTCAGCTGTACAGTATTCTAAGGGGAAAGAAAAAAGAAAAATGTGTAAAGTAATGGAGAGAGGTGGCTATAGCGTAGAGGCCTCTTTCTAATAAAGAAATGGAAATATGTCTACATTGCTTCTTTGGAGGTTTTCTTTGGGTTTGGGGGCTGGGGCTGGTGCCCTCCTAAGAANTCTGAGGTCCGGACTGTGTTCCGCGGTCGGCTAGCAACGAGTTCCAGGCTGTGTGACGTGGTCGCTCTTCACTGAGTTTCGGGCTGGGTGCCATGGTTGCCATTCGTCGAAGTCCGGGCTGTGTTCCACGGTCGGCTAGTGACGAGTTCCATTCTGTGTGCCACGGTCGCCCTTCTTTGAGTTTAAGGCTGTGTGCTGCGTTCGCCCTGCACCAAGTTCCGGGCTGTGTGCCACGGTCACCTTTGGTCAAGGTCTGTGCTGTGTTCCAGGGTCGCCCTGTGTCGAGGTCCAGGATGTGTGCTGCGGTTGTCCTTCACTGAAGTTTGGACTGTGTGCTGCCGTCACCCTTCACTAAGTTTCAGGCTGTGTGCAGCAGTCGCCCTGCTCGATGTCCTAGATGTGTGCCGTGATCGCCCTGTGCCTCTGTCCGGCCTGTGTTCTATGGTCGTCCTGTGCCGATATCTGGGCTGTGTTCCGTGGTCAGCTAGCAATGAGTTCCTGACTGTGTGCCACGGGTGCACTTGACTGTGTTTTGGGCAGTGTGCCACAGTCGCCGTTCGCCAATGTCTGGGCTGTGTTCCATGGTCTCCCTGCGCCGAACTCCGGGCTGTGTGCCATGGTCCCCTGTGCTGAGGTCCACGCTGTGTGCCACAGTCGTGCTGCACCAAGGTCTGGCCTGTGTGTCTAGGTAGCCTTGAACCGAGTTCTGGGCTGTGTGCCGCAGTAGCCTTGTGNACCACAGAACCCCACTACACACACACTATGACACACATACACCACACAACTCCACACATACCACACACCCCCACTACACACACCACACGACTCCCCTACACACACACCATGCCACACATACACCACTACACACACCATGACACACATACATTACACACTTACCACACAAACACTACACATATACCAAACACTATACACATACTACACACACACTACACAAAACCACACACAGTACACACCACACACACCACACACAAACCATACACTACATACCACTCACCACATACACACACCACATACACAAACACCACATATCATAGCACACACACACATCACACCTACTACACACAACTCCACATATCACAAACACAGCACACACACTACACACACCATACAAATACTACACACATGCACCCCACACACACTACACATATGCCACACATACTACACCCACACACAAACCATACACCACACACCACATGTCGCACACACACTTTACTCACATACCACATGTATACACATACCACACACACTAACACACCACACAGAAACCACACGCTACATACCATACACATCACACACACCACACACACACAACACACTACATACCACACATACACAACATACACACTGCACACAACACACACACTCCATGCACACACCACAACACACTACACAAATCACACACATCACACACACCACACACACACTACACACCACACACACTACACACTTACCACACTCTACACATATCCCAAACTCTGTACACATACTACACACACACTACACAACACCACACACACACTACACACGACACATACCACACACAAACCATATACTACATACCATACACCACATATATACACACCATATATACACACCACATACACAAACAGCATATATCATATCACACATACACACCACACACATTACACACAAACTCCACATCTCACACATACAGCACACAGACCACAGACACACTACACATATACCACACATACTAAACCCACACACAAACCAGACACTACACACCACACACCACATATCGCATACACACTTTACACACATATCACATAGACACACCCACCACACATACTAACACACCACATGGAAACCATACACTACATGCCATACACATCACACATGCTGCACACACACACACACACACACACTACACACACCACACACACCACACTACACACACCATACACACCGTACACCACACACACTCTACACACACACACACCCCACACACGCTACGCTCATTGCACACACCACACACACAGTATACACATCACACACACCCCACACATCAGCCACACCCCACACACATATACATTGCACACTCAAGTACCACGTGCATCCCTACACTGCTCCTAGTTGAGGATCCAGTGACCATCTGTGTGCACAGACCTGTGCCCTTTGAAACACAGGGCAACTGCTCACGTCACCCCATCCCATTCACCTTGGCTGTGCCAAAGCACACTCAGGAAAATGAACACAAAGTGCTGGCCTGGATGCCAGGTTCTTGGAGTGCTGGGATGCAGTTTCTCGTAGCACCCGAGCTGTTTGGTGCGAAGACGGAATAGTGCCCTTTAGCAACAACATGGCAAGCTCATTGCCAAAGCAGTATTGGGTTCAGACATGGACTGCGCACCCAGAGAGCCTGGGCTTTCTAGACCCTCTCGCCAGCAAGTCCAGGCTCTTTCTGCTCACCGCAAGACAGGTCAATGAAGGAGAGACTAGTTGTTGGGGCAAAGAAAGTGACTTTCTTCAGAAAGCTGTTAGGCTGGAACAATGGTGGACTCGAGTTCCAAAGAGCTATCTTGCCTGAGTTAGAATTCGGGCTCCCTTAATATTATTAATGAAAGGGGAGGCAGTTGAGTCAGACGCTGTCTGGTGCCCTCAGCCTCCGCAGGGCATGCGTTCATTTCTTTCTCCCTGCCGTCATTCACAGGTTGGCTTGGTCAGGCTGTTTCCTATGAGCTAAAGCATGGCATTTCAGCTTAATGACCACTGCCTGGGGGGCAGGGTTCCCAGAGATGGGTCGGTATGTATAATTTAAGCTTCTAGGCAACATCCCTGCAGTGATGACTTGTAATGGAATTTCCTAGACGTCTAGTGGTTGGGACTCGGTGCTTTCCCTGCTCGCGCCTGGGGTTCAATCCCTGCTCTGAGCACTAAAATCGCTGAAGCTTAGTGGTGTGGCCAGAAATAAAAAACCTTGTAATAGAATGCAAACTTCCTTTCCTATTACTCTCTGAGTGTTCCTCTGTAAAACGTATAAAACGAGTATAATAGTAATACATTGGAAGGCTGTGAGGTTAAATAAGTTAGTACATAGACAGTACTTAGAAGAATGTTTAATGAGCTTACAGTATTAAAAAATCGTACCAGCATTATTATCACAGAAAATCTGAAACATCGAAGTGAGCAACACCGGGGACTTCCCTGGTAGAAGTTAAGAATCTGCCTTGCAATGCAAGGGGCACCAATCCGATCCCTGGTCAGGACACTAGGTCCCACATGTCCCAGCTAGGACCTAGCACAGCCAAATTAATGAATTAACTTGTTAAAAGAGTAAGCAATACCACACAAAATACTAAAATCCCCCCTAATCTATACGCAAGCAATAAACATCTTGCAGAAGATAGGAATTTGTTTATAATGCAGAGTTAGAGGTTGCAAGAAAAGCCAGTTATCAAACAGTGTGCATACCATGAATTCTCTATTTTGGCTGGAAAAAATACACAGAATTACATATACGCACATGAACATATTGGAGAAGGGAATGGCAACCCACTCCAGTATTCTTGCCTGGAGAATCCCATGGATAGAGGAGCCTGGCAGGCTGCAGTCCACGGGATCACACAGAGGTGGACACGACTGAATCGACTTAGCACAGCATATATGCATAGAAACACTCCAGAAAGCCATGCAGCCAATGTTAACGGGTTCTCTCTCAGATTACTCACAATTTTAACTTTTCTCTGCTTATTCGAATTTTCTGATTCATCTGAACATTTATTACTACTGTAAGTATTTTTAAAATAAGGAAAGAAAGTGAAATAACAACTACCAACACCAGAGATGGGAACTCTTAGTATCTGAGTGGGTGTCTTTCCAGGCTTCTAAAAACTACAAGTGTACTTTTCATTAAAAAAAGAAAACACGATTTATTTATTTACTTATTAAAAAAAAATTATGGTCACACCTTGTGGCCCGTGGAATCTTAGTTCCGCGATGATGAAATCCACATTGGCTGCTTTGGAAGGTGACGTTTGAACCACTGGGCAGCTGGGGAAGTCCCAGGTGTACCTTGCTTTTAAAAATATATCTCATGTTTTCAAGCTGTTGACAGCCTACTTCCCTTTAGATGTTTGGTTTGAAAATTTTCAAATCTATGAAAAGCTCAAGAAGAAGAGAATATTTCAGTGAACATTCAGAGATGCCTTATTTGTATTCACCAATTGTTAACATTTTAACCCACTGATTTCTGTATAGATGATAGATGATTAGATAGATAGATAGATGATACAGATATTAGATACATAGATAATAGACAATGTACACACACACACACAATGCTGAATCATTTGAAAGTAAATTACCAACATCATGATTTTTTCACCCTTAAATAAATAAGCACAAGGACTTTCTCTGTCGTAACCACAAGGCTATTATCACTCCCAAGATGGTTACCATTGATATGATATAATATGCAATCCACATTCAAATCTCCCCAATTGCCCCAATAATGTCTCTTATAGCTGATTTTCCTCTCATCCAAGATTCAATCAATAATCATATGGAGTCCTTAATTGTCATGATAACCTACTTCTTTAAACTTAAATGAGCATGAACAACTTTTCATGTAAAAAAAAAAAAGCTTATATGATTTAAACACTCGCTGAGGAATGAGGCTCTGTGGTTCCAGCATTTCACTGATAGAGTGCTAACATTTGTGTTTTTTCCAATTTGAAGGACAAGAAGTACCATCTCTTAGTCTGTCTGCATTTTAACAGTATTGGAGTTGACATTTTTTATGCTTAATAACAAATTGTATTTTGTTGTTGTTTACCCTAGCGTATGGGCTTCCCTGGTGGCTCAGTGGATGGTAAAGAATCTGCCTGCCAATGAAAGAGATACAAGTTTGATTTCTGGGTTGGGAGGATTCCCTGGAGAAGGAAATGGCAACTCGCTCCAGTATTCTTGCCTGGAAAACCCCAAGGACAGAGGAGCCTGGCAGGCTCCACTCCATGGGGTCACAAAAGTCAGACACAACTCAGTGACTAAACAGCAGCACACTCTTGCACACACTTCACTCACTTTTCTTTGACGTATTTACCTTCTCCTCAATGGTGTGTAACCTTAGAGGACATTAGCCCTCTACAAGCATGTTTACAATTTTTTCTCATTGTTTCTTTTCCAATGTTATCACTTACTTAATGTACAGAATTGTACCACTTATGTATTCAACTCAGTCTTTACTTTCATGGTTCTCACCCTCAGTGTGATGCATAGAAAATCCTTCCTCACCCCAGTTATGCAAAACTCAATTTCTCTTGTGGTACACTTCTATCATTTAACAGTATTTTATTACATTTAAGCTTTTCATTCATCTTCCATTTGTAAAAATTTTTATCTTTTCCAAATGGCCAGCTAATCGTACCAATTCCATGTATAAAACAATAGGATGGAAGATCTTTTAACATGTGACACCTAAATTATGGAACAGCCGTATAACAGAATGATAGTGGCCATTAACAGAAAAGAGCGGGCCTCTATCCTGTGACCTGGGGCCCTGGTGGCTCAGATGGTAAGGAACCTGCCTACAGTGCAGGAGACCAGGGTTCGATCCCTGGCTTGGAAGGATCCCCCTGGAGAAAGGAATGGCAGCCCACTTCAGGATTCTTCTCTGGAGAACTCCGTGGACAGGAAAGCCTGGCAGGCTACAGTTCATCAGGTTGCAAAGAGCTGGACATGACTGAGCAGCTGACACTTTCACTTCGTGTGCAGTGAAGTGAGAAGGTGACTCTGATATGCTGCTAACAAGGAGTCAAGTTGCAGGACTTCCTGGTGACCAGCGGTTAAGAATCCTTGTGCCAATGCAGAGAACACGGGCTCAACCCCTGGTCCCAGAAGCTTCCAGGACATGCCGCAGGGCCAGTTACCCCATGTGGCACAACTACCAAGGCCCTGGCACCCTAGAGCCCACGCCCCGCAACAAGAGAAGCCACCGCAATAAGCAGCCCGTGCCCTGCACCTGGAGAGAGCCCACACCCAGCTATGGAGACCCAAGGCGGCCAACAATAAATAAATACAGTACAATAAATGTTTAAAGGCAGATTGCAGAGCAGGGCATAGACGTGTAGCACACGACCCCCAAACCGAAGGTCTTACTCGTACATGTGTGTGTGCACACAGCTGCACACACCCCACCATACTCTGTGGCCCCTCCTGGTCTGCTCTGCTGGCTGCTCCTCCTCCTTTTTAGATTCCCAAATGCCCCATGTCTCAGGACTTGATCTTTGACCTACTGTCTTCTTTATCACAATCCCATCAGGGCCCAGGGCTTTAAATATTTGTCCTTGACTTCCAAATTTATATTTCTTACTTTGTCTCTAACCTGAGTTCTAGATTCTTATATGCATGGTTGAGTAAGTATTTGGATGTTGTACAGTTATGAATGTTTTAGGTTATAGATAATGGAATACTCAAGTAACAGAGGCTTAAGCATGATAGATATTTAATTGTATCACATAACAAAGTATTTAGAAGCAGATAGTACAGGCCTTGTGCTGTGGCTGAGCGGTATTTTAGTTTGTTTTTTTTTTAATGTAGTTTCTTTCATGCTGTTTCACTAACTTAGCAAGCTACCTCACAGTCAAAAGATGGCTGCCATAGCTCCAGACATTGTGTTCATGTCCATGGGATAAAGTGACGGAACTAGCCACATCTATCTTTTTTTTAATCAACAAAGGAAAAGCATTCCCAGATTTTCCACCATCCAGCAAATTTTCCCTTTACAACTGTCTCATTGGGCAGGACTTAGTCATATAAAACAAGTATCTCTCCTTTCTGACCTCTGTTCTGAGGGTGGAAAAGCAGAAAAGGAGGCTGGGGATAGGTGTTGGGGTAACCAATTCATAATGCCTTTGAAATCTAACTGTCATCTCAAGCGCATTGTTTTCAAAGCAGAAATTAACTTTCCCCTCCCCAGTAAACCCCACATTAGTAAACATCAGCTTGCCCTTGCCAGGTGCTTGTCCACATGTACAGACATTGGCCAGGGCTTCTTATCATCTGTCCACTCCAAAAACACCTCCCAGAGCTGACCATGTTTCTCTCCCTCCAACACAGCTCCCGGATCCGAGCGCTGGAGCCTCTGATAGCAGGCTGCCTTCCCTGCTTTCTCCGCTGCCCCTCTTCTTTGATGTCCCCCAGGAAGCCAGAGCACTGCAGCTCAGCCGTGCCCAACCCTTTGTGACCCCAAGGACTGCAGCACGCCAGGCCTCCCTGTCCATCACCAACTGAGCTTCCTCAAACTCATGTCCATTGAGTCGGTGATGCCGTCCAACCATCTCATCCTCTGTGGCCCCCTTCTCCTCCCGCCTTCAGTCTTTCCCAGCATCAGGGTCTTTCCCAGTGAGTCAGTTCTTCACATCAGGTGATCAAAGTATTAGAGTTTCAGCTTCAGCATCAGTCCTTCCAATGAATATTTAGGACTGGTTTCCTCTTAAGATTGACTGGTTGGATCTCCTTGCAGTCCAAGGGACTCTCAAGAGTCTTTTCCAACACCACAGTTCAAAAGCATCAGTTCTTCAGTGCTCAGCTTTCTTTCTAGTCCAATTCTCACATCTGTACATGACTACTGGAAAAACCGTAGCTTTGATGAGACAGTCCTTTGTTGGCAAAATAATGTCTCTGCTTTTTAATATGCTGTCTAGGTTGGTCATAGCTTTTCTTCCAAGGAGCAAGCATCTTTTAATCTCATAGCTGCAGTCACCGTCTGCAGTGATTTTGGAGCCCAAGAAATTGAAATCTGTCACTGTTTCCATTGTTTCCTCGTCTATTTGCCATGAAGTGATGGGACCAGATGCCCTGATCTTAGTTCTCTGAATGTTGAGTTTTAAGCCAACTCTTTCACTCTCCTCTTTGCATAGAATAAGTGCTTATAAATGTATTGAATAAATCCATTTGACCTCTCCACTTTGCTTAGGAAATCCATTCACTGCCTGGAGCTGGCCACATGCAGTTGCCCAGCTGGGCAGCGAGATGGGCCCCCAGTGCCTGATGTCTTAATGGCTGGAGGAGGAACGAATACACTCCATTTTCCCTTTATTTATGTAGATCACTCATTTCCATTTATAGCTGTTCACTGGAATTACTAGGAGCTTTTAGAGAATACGAACCTTGATCTCATCCCTGAAGATTCCAATTTCATGGCTGGTGGTGGGCCCCATCCACCACCCACAGTCCCAACTAATACAGGATGGCAGCGAGAACCAGGGTGGCGGGGGAAGCCTTCATGGACACACTGGGTGGGGTAGATTTCAGATGGTGCCGGAAACGGAAAGCCCCAAATCGGCAGTGGTGGTTCCAACAAGACAGAGAGTTTAGACTCAAGTTCCGCCAGTGATCAAGTAATATTCTCAAGCCCTGCCAAGGAGGGCGGAGTCCTTTGGGACCCAGACTCCAGTGAGCTCAGCACTCGACTCTCAGCAGGGCGACCCTCCTTTTTATGGCCCCAGGCAGCGGCTGTGAGCTGGGCTGCAGACTGGAGAAGACACCCAGAGGTGGGAAGGGCACTTTCCTAGCAGGCTTCCAGCTCGGTCTGTCCAGAACCCCATCACGTGGCCATGTCCCGTAGGAAGCGAGGCAGGGCTGTCATCTCCACTCTGGTTGGCATTGTCCCAGCAGAACGTGTATTATTACTAGGAGCAGTTATGGTCTTGCTCACAGAGATTTTCTTCCCAGCCTCCACAATCCAGCGCCCAAGGTCCAGGGCAGAATGTGGGTTGGCCCATCAGTCCATTCAGTGAAAGGTCCATTCAGAACATGGGTTGGCCCATTCGTTCAGTTACGGAGCCCTTGTGGGGTGCCAAGAAAGAAAACTCTAGACCTTCCCTTGCTCCTCCCTGCCTCCCCCCATCTCCCATGCGCTGACTTTCCTTCTCTGCACGCCAGCTGTGCCTGCGCACGAAGTCCTCCTCCCTGGACCCCAAGCTCTGCTGAAGCACCCTCCGAGCCCCTCCTCCCCTGCCTCTCCCGCTCAGCAGCCCCAGGCATCAGGTCCTCGGCCTCCTGATGGGGTCTCCTTGCTCTCAAGAATTTATTCCCTGAGGAGCCCCATGGAGCTGGCTCCTGGGGTGTGGCCTTGGCGGGCACCCTCAGAGCATCTGGGCCTGTCTAAACCACAGGCCTGCCCTGGCCCCCCAGAGCTGACAGACAGTCATGTGGGAGCCCTGATGTCAGGCCCGGACCCCACAGTAACAGTGGCAAACCCGCTCAGCCCTGAGGCAGGGGCCTCTGCCCACCACCCCAGCCACCTGGTCGGCTCAGTCCAGTCCAGTCCAGTCGCTCAGTCGTGTCCGACTCTTTGCGACCCCATGGACCGCAGCACGCCAGGCTTCCCTGTCCATCACCAACTCCCGGTGTTTACCCAAACTCATGTCCATTGAGTTGGTGACTCCATCCAACCATCTCATCCTCTGTCGTCCGCTTCTCCTCCCGCCTTCAATCTTTCCCAGCATCAGGGTCTTTTCCAATGAGTCAGTTCTTCACTGAGTCCAAACAAAAACCACCGAGAGGCACTGTCTGCCCCTACTGCGGTGGGGTGGGGTGAGAACGGTGGTGCCCAGCCAGCCTGCACCTGGTCTCCTAGTGAGACCTCAGGAGAGAGCAGCCTGGAGCGGGCACAGATGGGCGCTCCAGTCCAGAAGACAGCTGTGCCAGCCACACAAAACCCACAAATGATAAATACTGGAGAGGGTGTGGAGAAAAGGGAACCCTCTTGTACCCTTGGTGGGAATGTAAATTGATACAGCCACTATGCAAAACAGTCTGGAGTTTCCTTGAAGTGAAGTGAAGTGAAAGTCACTCAGTCGTGTCCAACTCTTCGAGACCCCATGGACTATAGTCCATGTAATTCTCCAGGCCAGAACACCGGAGTGGGTAGCCTTTCCCTGCTCCAGGGGATCTTCCCAACCCAGGGATCGAACCCAGGTCTCCCACATTGCAGGCAGATTCTTTACCAGCTGAGCCACCAGGGAAGCCCTGGAGGTTCCTTAAGAAACTGAAAATAGGGGTTCCCTGGTGGTTCAGAGGTTAAGAATCCACCTTTCAACGCAGGGGGTGTAGTTTCGACCCCTGGTCGCGAAGATCCCACGTGATTTGGGGCAGCTAAGTTTGAGTGTGACAACTAGAGAGACTGTGTGGGCAACCAAAGATCCTGCATGATGCAACTAAGACCCGGTGCAGCCAAATAGATAAACACTTAAAAAGAGAGAGACCTGAAAGCAGAGCTATCACCTGAGCCAGCAGTGCCCCTACTGGGCGTATACCCAGAGAAAACCATAGTTCAGAAGATACATGCACACCAGCCTCCGCTGCGACGCTGTTTACAACAGCCGGGGCATGGCAGACACACGAGGCGGCGGAGTAGAAGGACGTGCGCTCACCTTCTCCTACTCTAAAATCACAACTCGCTGCTGAACAGCCGGCGACAGAAGACTGTTGGATCCCTCCCAAAGAAGACACCCCGCATCCAAGGGCAAAGGAGAAGCCCCAGCATGATGGCGGGAAGGGCGAAATTGCATTTAGGATCAAACCCCATACCCGCCAGAGATACTCGGGGCGCTCAAACCAAACCCTGGGCACACCAGGAGACCCCACAGAAACTGAGCCAGACCTGACTCTGAGTGCTTGAATGTCTCCTGAGGAGATACAGGTCAGCAGTGGACTGCCGCAGAGGCAGAGGCTCTGGGTGCAGCAGACTTGGGTATGGATAAGCCGTCTTGGAGGAGGTCCCCATCAACCCCCCCATAGAGCTGCCAGAACTTACACAGGACTGGGCAAACAGACTCTGGGAAGGCTCAAACCAGAACCTCGTGCACCAGGACCCGGGGGAAAGGAGCAGAGACCCCACAGGAGACTGACCCAGACTTGCCTGGGAGTGTCCAGGGGTCTCTAGTGGAGGCGGGGTCGGCGGCCTGCTGCAGGGTGGGGGCACTGACTGACTGGCAGTGCACGCATGGGACCTTTGGAAGGAGGTCGCCATCATCTTCATCACCTCCACCATAGTTTGGTCTCAGATCAAACAACAGGGAGGAAACACAGCCCCTCCCTCTCACAGAAAATTGGATTAAAGATTTACTGAGCATGGCCCCGCCCATCAGAACAAGACCCAGTTTTCCCCAGTCAGTCTCTCCCATCAGGAAGCTTCCATAAGCCTCTTATCGTTATCCCTCAGAAGGAAGACATAATGAAAACCGCCATCACAGAAAACGAATCAAGCTGATCACATGGACCACAGCCTTGTCTAACTCAGTGAAACTAAGGCATGCCATGTGGGGACACCCAAGACGGATGGGTCATGGTGGAGAGTTCTGACAAAACGTGGTCCACTGGAGAAGGGAATGGCAAACCACTTCAGTATTCTTGCCTTGAGAACCCCATGAACAGTATGAAAAGGCAAAATGATAGGATACTGAAAGAGGAACTCCCCAGGTCAGTAGGTGCCCAGTATGCTACTGGAGTTCAGTGGAGAAATAACTCCAGAAAGAATGAAGAGACGGAACCAAAGCAAAAACAATGCCCAGTTGTGGATGTGACTGGTGATGGAAGTAAAGTCTGATGCTGTAAAGAACAATATTGCATAGGAACCTGGAATGTTAGGTCCATGAATCAAGGCAAATTGGAAGTGGTCAAACAGGAGATGGCAAGAGTGAATNGTTGAACAGTTCTATGAAGACCTACAGTACCTTCTAGAACCAACACCCCCCAAAAGATGTCCTTTTCACTATAGGGGAGTAGAATGCAAAAGTAGGAAGTCAAGAGACACCCAGAGTAACAGGCAAATTTGGCCTTGGAGTACAGAATGAAGCAGGGCAAAGGCTAATAGAGTTTTGCCAAGAGAACGCACTGGTCATAGCAAACAACTTCTTCCAGCAACACAATAAATAACCCTACACATGGACATCACCAGATGGCCAACACCAAAATAAGATTGATTATGTTCTTTGCAGCTGAAGATAGAAAAACTCTAAACAGTCCACAAAAACAAGACCAGGAGCTGACTGTGGCTCAGATCATGAACTCTTTATTGCCAAATTCAGACTTAAACTGAAGAAAGTAGGGAAAACCACAAGACCATATTCAGGTAAGACCTAAATAAAATCCCTTACAATTATATGGTGGAAGTGACAAATAGATTCAAGGGATTAGATCTGATAGACAGAGTGCCTGAAGGACTATGGACTGAGATTCATGACATTGTACAGGAGGCAGGGATCAAGACCATCCCCAAGAAAAAGAAATGCAAAAAGCCAAAATGATTGTCTGAGGAGGGCTTACAAATAACTGAGAAAAGAAGAGAAACATAAGGCAAAGGAGAAAATGAAAGATATACCCATTTGAATGCAGAGTTCCAAAGAATAGCAAGGAGAGATAAGAAAGCCTTCCTCAGTGATCAGTGCAAAAAAATGGAAGAAAACAACAGAATGGGAAAGACTAGAGATCTCTTCAAGAAAATTAAAGCTACCAAGGGAACATTTCATGCAAAGATGGGCACAAAAAAGGACAGAAATGATATGGACCTAACAAGCAGAAGTCATTAAGAAGAGGTGGCAAGAATACACAGAAGAACTATGCAAAAAAGGCCTTCATGACCCAGATAACCATGATGGTGTGATCATCCACCTAGCTAGAGCCAGACATCCTGGAATGCAAAGTCAAGTGGACCTTAGGAAGCATCACATGAACAAAGATAGTGGAGGTGATGGAATTCCAGTTGAGCTATTTAAAATCCTAAAAGATGATGGTGTGAAAGTGCTTCACTCAATATGCCAACAAATTTGGAAAACTCAGCAGTGGCCACAGGACTGGAAAAGGTCAGTTTTCATTTCAATCCCAAAGAAAGGCAATGCCAAAGAATGCTCAAATTACCGCACAATTGCACTCATCTCACACGCTAGTAAAGTAATGCTCAAAATTCTCCATACCAGGCTTCAACAGTATGTAAACTGTGAACTTCCAGATATTCAAGTTGGATTTAGAAAAGGGAGAGGAACCAAAGATCAAATTGCCAAAATCCACTGGATCATGGAAAAAGCAAGAGAGTTCCAGAAAACCATCTACTGCTGCTTTATTGACTATGCCAAAGCCTTTGACTGTGTGGATCGCAACAAACTGTGGAAAATTCTGAAAGAGATGGGCATACCAGACCACCTGACCTGCCTCTTGGGAAATGTGCATGCAAGTCAAGAAGCAACAGTCAGAACTGGACAGGGAACAAGACTGGCTCCAAATCGGGAAAGGAGGACGTCAAGGCTGTACATTGTCACCTTGCTTGTTTAACTTATACACAGAGTACATCATGTGAAATGGCAGGCTGGATGAAGCACAAGCTGGAATCAAGATTGCTGGAAGAAATATCAATAACCTCAGATATGCAGATGACACCACCCTTATGGTAAAAACTGAAGAACTAAAGAACTTTTTGATGAAAGTGAAAGAGGAGAGTGAAAAAGTTGGCTTACAACTCAACATTCAGAAAACTAAGATCATGGCATCCAGTTCCATCAGTTCATAGCATATAGATGGGGAAACAATGGAAACTTATTTTTGTTTGCTCTCCAAAATCTCTGCAGATGGTGACTGCAGCCATGAAATTAAAAGAGGCTTGCTCCTTGGAAGAAAAACCATGACAAACCTAGATGGCATGTTAAAAAGCAACACATTACTTTGCCAACAAATGTCCGTCTAGTCAAGGGTATGGTTTTTCCAGTAGTCATGTATGGACGTGAGAGTTGGACCATAAAGAAGTCTGGAGTGCCAAAAAATGGATGCTTTGGAACTGTGGTGTTGGAGAAGACTCTTGAGAGTCCCTTGGACTGCAAGGAGATCCAACCAGTCCAACCTAAAGGAAATCAGTCCTGAATATTCATTGGAAGGACTGATGCTGAAGCTGAAACTCCAATACTTTGGCCTGCTGATGCAAAGAACTGAGTCCTTGGAAAAGACCCTGATGCTGGGAAAGACTGAAGGCAGGAGGAGAAGGGGATGACAGAGGATGAGATGGTTGGATGCCCTCACTGACTTGATGGACATGAGTTTCAGCGAGCTCCGGGAGTCGGTGATAGGGAAGTCTGGCATGCTGTGGTCCAAGGGGTCTCAAAGAGTTGGACACGACTGAGCGACTGAACTGAACTGAGACTTTTTGATGATGGCCATTCTGACTGGAGTGATGTAATACCTCACTGTAGTTTTGATTTGCATTTCTCTAACAATTAGTGATGTTAAGTATGTTTTCATATGTCTGTGGGCCATCTGTATGTCTTTGGAGAGTGTCTCTTTAGATCTGCCCATTTTTTATTAGGCTGATTGGGTTTTTATATATTGAGCTACATGAGCTGTTTGTACTTTTGGAAATTACTTTTTTTGTTGGTTACTTCATTTCCAAGTGTTTTCCCCTGTTCTGTAGGTTGTCTTTTCATTTTGGAATCATGGTGGCTCTTCAACTGCTATTTATTGAATGGATGTACTTCCACAAGCCACGAATGAGTAGCCACCTCCCTACACCATATCAGTGTCTGGTTTTACAAATTGTTTTATATTCTAAATTCTTAGGGGCTTCCCAGGTGGCGCTAAAGGAATCATATAAATTCTTATGTTATTTTTACATTATAAACTTTGCTGATTTGAAGAATTACCTTTCTACTTCACTTTGGTTTTTAACTGTTATTTCTTTGGACAGTTTTATGTATCTATTTGCCATTAAAGAAAAAGTATGCACTTCGTTACTCTAACCCCTCCAGTGTCTTCCTGTACCAGTTGAAATAAAGTCCAGGTCCTTCACAGAGCCTCTAAAGCTTCCATGATCGAGTGTCTGGCTACCTCTGTGGCCCCATGCTCCCATGGCCCTCCTCCTTGCCAGTTTGCTCCAGAAGCATCAGTCCCATTGCTGTCCCTCTGCCTGGGATGCTCTGCCCCCAGACCTGTGTGTTTCTTGTTCCTTTACTTCTTTCTAGGAGGTACCCAACTGCCACCTTATCAGCAAGCTGGTCCCTGACCCTCCATCTAAAATAGCACCTCCCACTCCCCATCTCCTTACTCTGCCTTATACTGCTTCCTGTCACATGCCTGTTTTCATGACACCTGGTGTTAGGTCACATTCATTTATTGGTGTGTTTCATGTCAGTCTCACCCCATAGAAGGCAATTCCTTCTCAAGACCAAAAGAGGGTCTTGTAAGGAACACGTGCTCTACAAACATTTGTGGAATCAACTAGTTTGCTTTTTCCTTTCCACGAATTGTCCTTCTGTGCTCTTCCCCAGTTTCCTTTCCCTTATATCCTAGCTTGTCCCCGGTTTCCTTTCCCTTATATTCTAGCTCTTCACAGGGAAACGTGTTAATCCATCTTGTCAGGTTTCTGACAAGTGTTTCTCCCGGTTGTTCCTTATACTTTTAATTGTTTTATGATCTTTTTAATGAACAGAGCTCCAGTGTTTTTATGTAGATGGCTTTGCTCTTCTTTCCTGGTGTCCTCCCCACTCAGCAGATAATTATTCACCTAATCCTCTTTTCTAGGTCTTGGAGGTTTCCTTTTATGCATTGAACTCTTTAATCCATCTGTAATTGATCTGCAGTAAAGGTGAGAGGTGAAGATGTCTCTTCCCCTAATTGGCCAGTTGTTCCAAATACCACGATGCAGCTAATCTTCCTTTTCCACAAACTTGTGAAGCTTTCCTTATCATAGATTACATTTTCATATATTCTAGAGTCTAATTCTGAGTAATCTGTCAGCTACATCATATCATCTTACGAGCACGCGCCCTGAAGCCAGCTTGTCTGGGTGTGAATCCTGGATCTACCAGTTGCTAGCTGTGTGACCCAAGCACAGTACTTAACCTCTCTGTGCCTGGCTTTTTTGATCGGCAAAATGTGGATGACAATAATACAAAATTGCCACTTTGCAGATAAAAAAATTCTAGCACCAGCATTTTTCTCTGGTTAAATGCAACACATAACTCAAATGGTTGTTGTAAAGATTCAATTAATTAATAAATGTAAGGGCTCAGCAGAGGGCCCATCCTTCACGGCCGTTAGATGTGTGCTTTTATCAACATGCCCTCCTCATTACGCTTCTCTTTAAAAATTCCCCAGCTACAGAGGACCTCCATAGACGTTTCTCCAAAGAGAACACACGTGTGCCAACAGGCTCTTGAAAAGATGCTCAACATTGCTAATTATGAGAGAAATGCAAATCGAAACTGCAATGAGGCATCACCTCGCTCTGGTCAGAACGGCTTAACAGTATGGAGGCTCTTTAAAAAGCTAAAAGTAGATCTGCCATATGATCCGGCAATCCCACTCCTGGGCATACATCCGGAGAAGAGGAAAACTCTAATTTGAAAAGACACATGCATCACAATGTTCACTGCAGCACTATTTATAATAGCCAAGACACAGAAGCGACCAAAACGCCCACTGACAAACGAATACATAGATATGTGCTGTGTACATACGCACAGACACGTGTATATATATACACATATATGCATGTGCTGCTGCTGTTGCTGCTGCTGCTAAGTCTCTTCAGTTGTGTCCAACTCTGTGCGACCCCAGAGACGGCAGCCCACCAGGCTCCCCCGTCCCTGGGATTCTCCAGGCAAGAACAGTGGAGTGGGTTGCCATTTCCTTCTCCAATGCATGAAAGTGAAGTCATTCAGTCGTGTCTGACCCTCAGTGACACCATGGACTCCAGCCTTCCAGGCTCCTCCGTCCATGGGATTCTCCAGGCAAGAGTACTGGAGTGGGGTGCCATTGCCTTCTCCATATATACATATACATGCACACATATGTATATAAATGTGTATATACATATATAATCATATGTGTATACATGTATATAAATGTATGTGTGCATATATACATACACATATATACCTATATATATATACACATATATATATTGGAGAAGAGAATGGCAACCCACTCCAGTATTCCTGCCTGGAGAATTCCATGGACAGAGAATCCTGGTGGGCTCCAGTCCATGGGGTCGCAAAGAGTCGGATACAACTTAGTGACCAAACAACAATGCACAATGGACTATTCAGTGCAGTTCAGTGCAGTTCAGTCGCTCAGTTGTGTCTGACTCTCCGTGACCCCATGAATCGCAGCACGCCAGGCCTCCCTGTCTATCACCATCTCTCGGAGTTCACTCAAACTCACGTCCATCAAGTCGGTGATGCCATCCAGCCATCTCATCCTCGGTCGTTCCCTTCTCCTCCTGCCCACAATCCCTTCCAGCATCAGGGTCTTTTCCAATGAGTCAA
>SJYV01021354.1:278008-289897 GCA_006410875.1 Neotragus pygmaeus | reverse complement strand
TAGGGTGGGACGGTGTCTCTAAATTGCAAGCACGGCCCGCCAGCCTCCGGAGTGATGTAGGTGTTGGGTGCACGCGGGGCGGCCAGGGGCGCAAGCCTGTGCGCTCAGAGTGACAGTCTCAACTTGAGGCAGTCTCAAGACTCTTGAGCATTTAAAAACAAAGCACAGGCCACCAATGGGTCAGGACGCAGGATGTATGTAAGGACCCAGGACGCCTGCCCGGGGTGGAGAGAGGTTCCGAAGCGCCGCCCCTGAGGGGGTCGGCAGGCAGTCGTCCTCTATGCCGAGGCGGAGACGCAGGCGCAGACAGCCCCGGCCCGCGGAGGGTCCCTCTGCAGGGCGCGCTCATCACCAAGTTCAGCGTTAGGAGGGCCCGCTGGGCACCGCCTTCCCAGGGAGACGAGTTCTCGTCGTTTCATATTATTTCATTTTAAATAAAAGATCTGTAAACTCTGTGAGTTAAACGAACAAAGCTCAAACACATTCCTCTTTGGGGGAGGAGGTTGGGAAGATCCCCTGGAAAAAAGCCTGCCTACCCACTCCAGCCTTCTCGCCTGGAGAACCCCCTGGACAGAGGAGCCTGGAAGGCTACAGTCCATGGGGCCGCAAAAGAGTCGCGACTGGGCCACTAACACAGAGGAGAGCCGAGCATTTTGGCCTCTTACTTCCACCCAAACACCTCTCCCCAGAGCCCCCATCCTGATCCCACCAGTAGGGACACGGAAGTGGACGAAGCTGGGGGGCGGGACGGAGCCGCCCGCCGAGGCCTGACCGGCGCTCTGCGTCTTTCGCCGCAGGAGCCTGGCTCTAGCGCGCTCCCTGCGGGCGGAGGCCGGGATTGGCCCCTTGGAGCCAGGGAGCCGGGCTGCTCCGGCTCCGGCGCGACGGGCGCCGCGTCAGGTCCGCGCGGGGACAGCCCCTTGCACTTCCAGACTTCCGTTCTCTGAGCGGAGGGAGCCTGATCGCCTCGTTTCAGGTGTGTGTGTGTAGGGGGGCGATTTTCACCGCCTCGCACCAACTTGATTTTTTTTGGGGGGGGGAGGGTGGAGAAAGGAGCAAACATCTCGTTTTAATGTGGCCCAATTATCTCGTTTGCACGACTTAAAGTGTTTCTCTTTAATTCATTTCAATCTAGTAAATATGCTTCGGCAAGTAGCTAATTTCTTAGGGATGGCTTCGCGTCGTCATTTGCATATAAAGCGCGTCGGAGGCCGTCCCCATTTCCTAGTGCGCGTGGGTCGCAGCCAGCTGGGCCACCTCCCCCCGGAGGGACGCCTGGGTTTGGCCAGGGAAGTCTCGCAGGCTGTGGTCAGTGACAGGGCCCGAGGCTTGGGGGTAGGGGGAGGAGAACGACTGGGCACGGGGGCCAGGAAGGGGACAGGCCCCTCCCTGGAAGCCCCCCTCCGCTGGCGCTCCGCGGCACCACCTTAAAAGCCCCTCCGCTCTTTTCTCGGGATGGGGCGCCTTTGGTGGCCACGTGAGTGCGAGGGTCGGGGGCCGCATTTATCCCCAAGTGCGGTTATTAAATCGTCTGGAGATAGATGGACGTGGATACCACGGCGGGTATCGCAGCGCTCAGTTGAGCGATCTTCTGGCTTTAAATTCCGAATAAAAGTCTCAAATATTCCCGGGTCAGGGGGGCACTGTCTCATTAAAACCACTCTCGTCCTGAAACTGCAATGCAGACATTAAAGTGCAGTATTTTTCAATTAGAGCTGACGAATTCAATCAAAATTCCATAGATTAGGATGAAATGAGGCATGGGTCATTTACAGGGGAATTTAATTGCCGAGCCATTAGACAAATAGTATATTTGCCATTCCCGCGTTATCCATCATTTTCGACATCAATACCGGGGCCGCGTCTCCCCGTCCTGCAGCCGCCCGGCGTCGGCTGTAAACACTCCCTTCCCTGTATCTTCTGATTATATCTGATTTCATTTAGGGCCATGGGGGATTATAAATGTTCACGCAATCAAGTTCATTAGGACTTCAAATCGCATTTCTGATTGGGATCGCTCTGCCGCTGTCCTCGGAGCGCCTTTCAAACCCCAGGACGAGGCTTTCGAAAACATCTTTTTTTGAATTTAAAGCTTCACAGCCTTTTGTNAGATAAAAGAAAAATGTCTTTTCCTGTAACATCTGTATCAAACTCCTACTTGCCCAAAGTGGGAGGAAGTCCTGTTGCCCTGATGTTTTCCCAACTTACCAACTTCTTCCAGATCCGGGAAAAGATATGTGAATGGGAAAAGTGCTACCAAATGAATAATTACACACCGAATTAAAACCCTGCATTAAACATAGTTGACAGTGAATACTGCATTCTCAATCATGTTTATTGCTTACAAATTGCATTACAAAGAAATCTACTCTTTTTATTGGAGTGATTAAGCAGAGTGTTAGGACTGAAGAAATACCATTCTGGAAGATGAGATGAAGGCTGAAAACCCAGCTAGTTACATCGCAGTGGTGAATGTATAATTTTGTTAAAGTACACGTTGAACACACAAATGAGGATTGGGCTGTCATTATGGCATCATAAAAGAGTCAACTTAAAATTATATTTATTTAGAAACACATTGCCTATAAAATGCACATATTTAATACAAAGGAAGTAGGCAATGCCATAATCAATATTTTAATTACGGATTTTTAAAAATTATAGCAGCATAATTCTATATGCTATGTCACGATTCTATAGTTTTCCTACACCCTCCTCCCTTTTATCCTATGAGTCAAAATCTTATTTTCTGCTCTTTTTAATTCTGGAGAGAGCCGGTGGGTGGGCAGGGTAAGACCGTTTGCTTATGGCGCCACCTGCAGGACTTCACGAAAATAAGTTTCAAGGCTGGAATCCTTCCGCCTGACCCTAGAAACTGACCTCAGGCTTATTTTAGCAATTTAATGAGATTAATTTTTGTTTTAAAATAGAAAGATGCTGACAATTTCAAGACAAGCCCCGCCGTTTGAAATGCCTACTGAAAGCCAAAAATAAGATGCAGTATTGATCCTAGTGGAAACTTTGGGACTTTTGAATATTCAAAGTGCACATAAAAAATTTGACTAAGGAATAATTTATTCTTGAAATAATGGAATAAAAGATGCAATATTCCGGGTTTATCACTTGGTCCTTGGGCAGCCCTTAAGAGATGAAAAGCACTTAGCAAGCTAATAACATCCACAATTGCAGTGATTAAGTTCTCTCAGACCTCTGCATCAGGACTGGTCCCGAGGAGACAAGCTCATTCTCCAAGCTGTATTTTACGCTGTTTTTGTAGAGGGTTAAGTGTCCTTTGCCAAAGTTCAACAGCCTGCCCCATCAACATGAAAACATAAGGTTTATTTCGTAGATGGAAACCGTGGTGCTTATATACAGTTACTGGGATTTGCAAATGCTTCTTAAAGAGTTGTTTTGATTTTCTTCAACACATGCGGAATTGATGGTTATTATGTAACTTAAAATCAAAGGGATTTTGAGTACACTAGAAAGCGAGGCCCAGGGCAGTGTTCAGAATTTTAAGCATGGTGCATCGCGTGGTGCCACGCCTGTGCCCTGCCTGCCTGTGGGCCGCGTCTGTGACTCTCCTGCTGTCCAGGTGATGGGTGTGCTGGAGACGGGTGAATCCGCTCAGGACCACTGTTGGCAGAGAACCTCACATGTGCATTTTGTATTTTCACCCCTGCTACAATTTTTTACTGTTATTTTATTTTTTGCTTAATCAAGAAAATTGCTAGCAGGAATTAAAGTCTGAAAAACTATCAATGAATTCCATCCTATCTGATGATTAAGATAACCCCCAAACCACCACCATTTTCGTCCCATACACTCACAGTCACACATCAGGGATCCTTTTTAGCACATCTGGAGTCACTAGAACCGGGTGATTCTCTGTGGTCAGATGGCAGTTGTATGAAAGTGAAATCTCTCAGTCGTATCTGACTCTTTGCGACCCCATGCACTGTAGCCCACCAGGCTCCTCTGTCCATGGGATTCTCCAGGCAAGGATACTGGAGTGGGTTGCCATTTCCTCCTCCAGGGGATCTTCCTGACCCCGGGATCGAACCCGGGTCTCCTGCATTGCAGGCAGACATTTTACCCTCTGAGCCACCAGGGAAGCCCTGGCAGTTGTATAGCCAGCAATAATAAAGTTGGAGGGAAAATACTCCTCTGCTTTTTCCTTTTTAGTAGTAAGAGCATCTGCTCTTTTATTACCTTCTGAATTTTGAACCATGTGAATGCATCATTAAACACTACATTTAAAATTAAAGAAAGTTTAGGTCTTATGGAACTGAGTTTATGTAATATACTCAGAGGTAAAAGTAATGATGTTTTATGTGAACTGTTTAAGAATGGAAAACATTTTTACTCTTTAATAAAAGAAATACCAGGCTATTTTTTTCCCCTGGAAAAGAAGATAGCCAAGATAATTCTAGCTTTAAAGCAGAAGGTAATTGCAGATGTTTTCTCAGCTAACTTACTTCTCTCCCCCAATATCTTTTCTCTCTCCCTCCTTCCTCTCTTCCTTCTCTTAGTCTTATCCTTCTCCTCCCCTCTTTTCTTTCTCTTATCTACGTGGAATTATGCAAGTCCCCTTCATTTCAGAACTTCCTCCCACGTGGAGCATAGGCTAGGACTAGACACAGTCATCATATCACAAATTTTTCAGTTATTTTATTTTTTGCTTTGTCGTTGTTCAGTCGCTCAGTCCAGTCTGACTCTGTGTAACCCCATGGGCTGCAGCACACCAGGCTTCCCTGTCCTTCACTATCTCTAGGGGTTTGCTCAAACTCAGGTCTGTTGAGTCGATGATGCCATCCATCCTCTGTCACCCCCTTCTCCTCCCGCCTTCAATCTTTCCCAGCATCAGGGTCTTTTCCAGTGGGTTAGTTCTTGGCATCAGGTGGCCAAAGAATTGGAGCTTCAGCTTCATCAGTCCTTCCAATGAATATTCAGGGTTGATTTCCTTTAGGATTGACTGGTTTGATCTCCTTGCTGTCCAATAAAATTCTTGGGGCTGAAATAACGAAGATGAATTCTTTGGCAGTGGAGGAATTTCAGGCAGTTACAGGGAGATGTCTGGGGTTCACTGTGAGAATCTTGTTTTTAAGAAGTAATTTTGGGGAAAGTGTGTTTTTGAAATGTAATAATTGGTCATCATTTGTCAGAGTTTTAGAAATGTGAAATCAATGTGGGGGACTCCCTGGCAGTCCAGTGGTTTGGGACTCCATGGTTTCATTGCTGAGAGTGCAGGTTCAATCTCTGGTCAGGGAACTAAAGTCCTGAAAGCTATATGGTGCCGTTTTAAAAGAGTTCTACTCTGTGGCGGGACTCCAAAACATATTTAAAATTTAGTACATTTTAGAAGTACAACCAAAGTGTTCTCTGAGGAGGATGAGATGGAAAGGGGAGCTTGAAGAATAGGCTGTGTCAGGCTGGCAGGGTCGCTCAGATTCTCGTTTGCAACATCCCGGGGGTCAGGGCTCCTGAGTGGCTGCTGGGGCTGTATTTCTGACTGTTTTGCCTTCCTCATTTGTTCTCATAAACCACATCGCTTTGCTTTTCCATTTCTACAGTCTGTATCCCAATGTAAGGCTATTTCCCTCTAACAATAAAACAATCATAATAATAGAAGGAGCCGTTTATTATGGCGTTCCTCCTCCTGACCACTTCTGGCTCTGAGGCTCTGCACCGGGCACTCCTAATGGGCAGGGGCATCACCCAAGCTCCTTAGCGATGTTAAAGTTCCCAGACCCGCAGCATCCAGGCCCCAGCCAGTGTCAGAATCCATGTTTTAACAAGATCTCTTTGGAGCGGAGAAGCCTGCTGCTGTCACGTGTGATCTCACTGAGTCCTACCCCAGTGCGAGAGGTGTGCAGGCATTCACTTCCCAGCTGAGCAAACTGCCGCCGATTTTGGTTAAGGGACGGTTCCTCTTGCTCGGTGGAACAGCCTGGATCTGAAGCCCTATGTCTGGGGTGTCACTGTGGACTCCTCTGGTGTATTGCATCCCTTTCCAGGACAAAGAAGCTTCCAGTGTCTCCCTGGGGCTTCCCCATGGCTCAGCAGGTGAAAAATCTGTCTGCAATGCAGGAGATGCAGGGGACTTGGGTTCGATCCCTGGGTTGGGAAGACCCTGTGGAGAAGGGAATGGCAGCTCACGCCAGTATTCTCACCTAGAGAATCCCATGGACAGAGGAGCCTGGCAGGCTACAGTCCATGGGCTCACACAGAGTCAGACAGGACTGAAGTTACTAGCACACACACACATGGTGTCTCACTAGGACCACATCTTCTCACCTGCTTCATGGCTCCTCACAGCCTGTACAGTGAAGCTCAGAATCCTCGAGGTCCTCCTGATTTGCCTCCCAGCTCCTCCAGCCCTGCCTCCCTCCAGCTGTGAAAGCCAGGGGCTTGTCCCTCCATAGTGCATGCACCTTCCTGCACCCCAGCCTTTGTTCAACTTTTCCTTGTGACCCAGTGGTGGCTCCTGAACGTCTGTGTGGAAGAGGCCTGGGGAGAGGCCTTGAGCTCTGCTTGTGTAGAGTGAGCTGGCTGTCTCAAAGGGCAGGGTGCGGGAGGTGAGCTGTCCTACGCCTCCCTTGGCCTGACCCGCTGTGTTGAAACCTGACCATCTCTCAAGACCCAGCCCGGCTCCTCCTTTTGTGACATCCCCCCCACCGGGTGGCCCTGCCAGGCCCCCTGCTCAGCACCACGGTGGGCTTCACTCATGGCGCAGCAACATCCCACCTTAGACAGCAGTCACCTGCTGGCGTGTGCAGTGCCCTTCCAGATGCCACAGTGGGATGGTGTCCCGCCAGCCTGGGGTTCATCCCAGCTGCACTGTGCACTGGCTCAAAGTGGAAAAAAAACAGAGCCACTGCTTATCCTCGGAGGATGCTCACAGAGTCCTTGTTGTAAAATATGGGGTTTAACTTTTGAGGTCTAGTAAGGCCAACAGCGGGCCTCCCCAGTGGCTCAGCAAGTAAAGAATCTGCCTGCAATGAAGGAGACATGGGTTTGATCCCTGTATCAGAAAGATCCCCTGGAGGAGGAAATGGCAACCCACTCCAGTATCCTTGCCTGGAAAAATCCCATGGACAGAGGAGCCTGGCCAGCTGCAGAGCCCACAGGGTTGCAAAGAGTTGGACACAACTGAAGTGACTTAGCACGCATGCATGCAAGGCCAACAGATGAGAAGAGGGATCTTCAGACCACTGAAGAGACAGCTTATTCCTCACAGTTCCCAAGAGAAGGGCCACACCACATGGGGGAGCACCAGGGTTGGTCAGGAGGTGGGCACGGGGGGAGATGTGGGCAGGAGCCTTGCTTGCAGTTTCCATGGGGATGGATACATGGGCACAGGACTGGCTGATCTCAATAACTGCAGTGGGCTCAGAGGCAGAGGGGTTGCCCCCAGGTGTCTGGGTGGCCCTGGTTGGGGAGTGGGTGGGGAGATACGCACAGGAGATCCAGGGAGGTGGTAGGGGTGTGAGCCCTGGGCTGGTTGAGTTATATTTGAAAAGGATGCTCAGGGGCATGTTGTTTATTGTCTTTAAGAACTGGCTAACCCTGGGGGGGCAGTCCTGGTCCAAAAGGCCCCAGGTGTCAAAGCACCAGAATATAAAAAACATAAAAACATGGTGAATCCAGTCCTAGGCTTTAGAGCTTCCTCCTGTTACGGATGCTCAGGCTGAGCTGAGGGCAGCCTCCATGAGCCTGCATCTGTATCTGGCATCCTAGACTGTTTCCCACAGCTGGATCGGCTGGGTCTGCTGGGGCTGTCAGACAGAAGATGTGCACAGGATCAAAGTGTCTGCTCACCACCCCTCCAGCGTCCTCCGAGGGGCTCTGAGTGGTGACACCCTCGGAAGCACCAGCGAGCTCCTGGGCAGGGGCTCTTGTTACGGAAGCATGCGTCCTCCTCTCTGCAGGTGGACATCTGTCATGTTTTGGGGGGCAGCCTTCCCAGGGGGCTGAGCTCTAGGAGGGGTTTAATGTTTTCCTATCCTAATTCAGAGGGTCTGAAATTTGGGGACAGGGCCAACAGAATTGTGGCTGAACCATTGTGGGCAGGGAGACCAACTCTGGGAAAAATACATACACCTTTGGTTCAACCTCTGTGGAAAGGTAGTCCATGTATGGATGTGAGAGCTGGACTGTGAAGAAGTCTGAGCACCGAAGAATTGATGCTTTTGAACTGTGGTTTTGGAGAAGACTCTTGAGAGTCCCTTGGACTGCAAGGAGATCCAACCAGTGCATCCTAAAGAAGATCAGTCCTGTGTGTTCATTGGAAGGATTGATGTTGAAGCTGAAACTCCAATACTTTGGCCACCTGATGCAAAGAGTTGACTCATTTGAAAAGACCCTGATGCTGGGAGGGATTGGGGGAAGGAGGAGAAGGGGAAGACAAAGGATTGAGATGGTTGGATGGCATCACTGACTCGATGGACATGAGTTTGGGTAAACTCCGGGAGTTGGTGATGGACAGGGAGGCCTGGCGTGCTGCAGTCCCTGGGGTCGCAAAGAGTCGGACACGACTGAGCGACTGAACTGAACTGTGGAAAGGTACTTTGTAATACATATACTATGACATTCACAGTTTCAATTCTCAGAAGCAACCCTGAGAGAGGCAGAAAGGGCTTTTATTACCAGCTCCGCACCCAGGTGGAACCTGAAGCGGGGTGAGATCTGTGCACTGGGTGGGTGGGAGCGCAGCATCCTGGGCCACATGCTGGGTTTCAGTGCAGAACCCCCTCTGGCTCCAGAAGCAGGTAGTTTTGCAGGGACTCCGGCAAGGGCAACAGAGGCACGAGGGAAAAGCACTTTCTGCCGAACGATTTCCGGATGGCGCAGCGGCAGAGATGCTGCAGACAGCGGGGCGTGTGGGCCAAGGCAAAGAGGGACCGGTAGAAAGCCTGGTGCATCTGAAAGAAGGTGGGGAGTGTCAGTCTGGGCACGTGGAACCGGCACGCTTCCTTCTGTTTCCCAAAGAGAAAAGCCCTGATGACTCAGGGAATCCTCTCATGGCTACTGATGAGTGAGAGAGAGAGAGAGAGAGAGAGAGAGAGAGAGAGAGTGTGTAAGTCACTGTGTGTGTGTGTGTAAGTCGCTGTGTGTGTGTGTTAATTGCTTCAGTCATGTCCGATTCTTTTCAACCCCTGGACTGTGGTCCACCAGGCTCCTCTGTCCATGGGATTCTCCAGGCAAGGATACTGGAGAGGGCTGCCATGCCCTCCTCCAGGGGATCTTCCCGACCCAGGGATCAAACGTGGGTCTCCTTCACTGCAGGCAGATTCTTTACCATGTGAGCCACCAGATCCTACCCACAGCAGGTCTGGGCACTTTTCTGTAGGGTGGCTCCTGCCCAGTCAGAGGGAAGTCTGTTTTGGGTGATCTCAGATAATACAGGTCATCTCCTCGAATTCCTAATCTACACAGGGGGCTTCCCAGGCGGAACCAGTGGTAAAGAACCTGCTAAAGGACCCGCCCACCAGTGCAGGAGACCTAAGAGATACAAGTTCGACCCCTGGGTCGGGAAGATCCCCTGGAGGAGGGCATGGCCACCCACTCCAGCATCCTTGCCTGGAGAATCCCATGGACAGAGGAGCCTGGAGGGCTGTAGTCTGTAGGGACGCACCGAGTCAGACATGGCTGAAGCAAATTAGCATGTGTGTGTATAATCTGCACAGGACTCAAGTCAATAAAACACGAGGGGCCATTTTCTAGAGGCTTCTACACAAAAAAGTTTCTTTCTTAATCAGCAGTCGCTTGTGGACTTTGTCGTGTATGAATGCAGTGCCTGCAGCTGCCTCGGTCGTATCCTGAGATGTCAGAAGGTGACACGCACACACAGGAGTCTGGATCTCCATGGCCCACCCTCCCTTGGACACTGGTTATGGAGCCCTGACCTCCTAAGCCAGGGTGGTCCTTGCAGCCCACAGCACCCCAACCAGACCCACGGGCTGAGTCAGTACTGAGCCTCCAGAAGAGAAACAGAAACACTCAGACATGCCCCCGATTTGCCCTTCTCTTTCCTTCCCCAGATGTTACATCGTTTCCTGGATATGAGTGCAAAACCCCACATAAGAGAACAGAAGTAAGACAACAGTCTGTACTAACGGAGGAAGAAGGGGCCACCCCCTCACCTGAAACACTTCTTCGGGGATCACCTCCTTCCAGGACTCGGAGACGCGGAGCTGAGGGTAGGAGTTGAAAAGAGCCTCGATGACCGCGGGGACTGCCGCGCAGCATTTCAGCACCTGGTCGGAAACGGTGGGAGACACATTCTGGGTGAGCTGGGCTTTGGGGCCAGGTGAAAGGCTGGGGAGGTAGGAGGGGGCGCCTGCATCCTGCTTCAGCCACTTCCTGGCTGTGTGACCTCTCAACCCTCCCAGGGAACAATAGCATCCCAGTAACAAGAGTCCCTTGGACTGCAAGGAGATCCAACCAGTCCATCCTAAAGGAGATCAGTCCTGGGTGTTCATTGGAAGGACTGATGCTGAAGCTGAAACTCCAATAATTTGGCCACCTCATGCAAANGCCAACATGGTTTAAAAATCTCCGCTGCCTCTTTGCTGTCTGTTGAGACGCGGCGGCCGCATCATTCTGACAACGCTGATGTCATTAGGGTCCGCGAACGCTCTCTCCGGCTAATGAGGCGGCAGAAAGAAAATTAAGGGGGGAAAAAATCACACGGGCACATTGCTTTCTGTGTAGATGGATAAATAAAACAAGAGCAAGGGAAACGGAGGCGCGCTGTTGCTGAGAGCTCACCCCTCCTAACACGGTGGGGGCAGCGTGTGTTCACACTTCCGTGTGAAGGCAGGGAGAGGAACCCTGGGTTTTGGCTCCCCTCACAGAAAACTGGAGTGTGAGTCCCCTTGCCGAATTCCGCAATTAGGTAAAAAAGAAAATACAAAAACTTCAGGTCCATATTGGCAGCGTGGTCAATGACCAGAAGGAGAGGCAAGACGTGAGATTTGCAGATGCTTCTAGAACCCTAGTCATTCTCGCCCTCCACCTCCATTTCCCCTTGTTCCAGCTGCCTACATCCCTCACCTGGTGTGCAAGACAGTCTGTGGTTTCCAGCAGCCATCTAGGCCAGCATGTTCTCTACCCCTGAGCAGAGAAGTCACCCTCCCAGCCCCACCTCTGGTTCCCATTGGTGGCTCAGATGGTAAACAATCTGCCTGCAATGCAGGCGACCCGGTTTGATCCCTGGGTTGGGAAGATCCCCTGGAGAAGGGAATGGCAACCCACTTCAGTATTCTTGCCTAGAAAATTCCACCAACAGAGGAGCCTGGCTGGCTAGTCCATGGGATTGCCAAGAGTCAGACACGACTGACTGACAAACACTTTCACTTTCTTGACAGCTTTAGATGATGTCATAGACTCCCACTGTTCTTAAGNCTAGAAAATTCCACCAACAGAGGAGCCTGGCTGGCTAGTCCATGGGATTGCCAAGAGTCAGACACGACTGACTGACAAACACTTTCACTTTCTTGACAGCTTTAGATGATGTCATAGACTCCCACTGTTCTTAAGACAAAGGCTGCAACCCTTAAGGAGGGCTCTGCCTAGTGCCCCAGTTCAGCTGCTTCCTTTTGCTGTCTCCTCTCCAGTTACTGCGTTACCCTCCCCTCCCCGCCCCACATATGTTGCTGTGTTCCTCCTGCCCCAGGACCTTTGCACCTGCTGTTCCTTCTGCCTGGAATGGTTTCCCCTCCCCTCTCCACACAGCTGTGTCTTCAGCCTTCATATCTGGGATTGCACTATAAGAGCTTGAAGGAGCCTTGGACCCCCGCCCAGCCAAGTTTGGTCCCCGCACCTCCCCCAACCCCGTTTGGCACTTTCAAGGTTTGCAGGGCCTTCACACCACAGCATTTTCTT
>SJYV01021354.1:254634-276373 GCA_006410875.1 Neotragus pygmaeus | reverse complement strand
AGCATCTACCCCCAAAACCAGAGTACTTTAGGGGAGCTCTCCCCCATAACCATTTCTCTCAGAGAAGGAGTTAACTTGCAGCTCCAAGTTAATAAAAATTCCTGGGAGTGAAAAGAGTGTTTCAACTTATGAACTCTAAAGGTTTTCTGTAGAAGATACACATGTACCCCAATGTTCATCGCAGTACTGTATATAATAGCCAGGACATGGAAGCAACCTAGATGTCCATCAGCAGATGAATGGATAAGAAAGTTGTAGTACATATACACAATACAGTATTACTCAGCCATTAAAAAGAATACATTTGAATCAGTTCTAATGAGGTGGATGAACTGGAATCTATTATACGAGTGAAGTAAGCCAGAAAGGAAAACACCAATACAGTATACTAACGCATATATATGGAATTTAGAAAGATGGTAATGATAACCCTGTATGCGAGACAACAAAAGAGACACAGATGTATAGAACAGTCTTTTGGACTCTATGGGAGAGGGGGAGGGTGGGATGATTTGGGAGAATGGCACTGAAACATGTATAATATCATATATGAAACGAGTCACCAGTCCAGTTTCAATTCACGATACTGGATGCTTGGGGCTGGTGCACTGAGACAACCCAGAGGGATGGTACGGGGAGTGAGGAGGGAGGGGGTTCAGGATGGGGAACACGTGTATATCTATGGCAGATACATGTTGATGTATGGCAAAACCAATACAATATTGTAAGGTCATTAACCTCCAATTAAAATAAATAAATTTATATTATAAAAAAAAATAAAGCCTTTGCTTGTGTGGATCACAACAAACTGTAGAAAATTCTTAAAGAGATGGAAATACCAGACCACCTTACTTGTCTTCTGAGAAACCTGTATGCAGGTTAAGAAGAAAGAATTATACATCTGTGTCTCTTTTGCTGTCTCACATACAGGGTTATCATTACCATCTTTCTAAATTCCACATATATATATTAGTATACTGTATTGGTGTTTTTCTTTCTGGCTTACTTCACTCTGTATATTAGGTTCCAGTTTCATCCACCTCATTAGAACTGATTCAAATGTATTCTTTTTAATGGCTGAGTAATACTCCATTGGGAGGGGGATTCAAGATAGGGAACACATGTACACCCGTGATGGATTCATGTTGATGTATGGCAAAACCAATACAATATTGTAAAGTAACTAGCCTCCAATTAAAATAAATAAATTTAATTTTCAAAAAAACTGAAACCTAAAAAAAAAAAGAAGAAAGAGTTAGAAGCAGACATGGAACAACTAACTGGTTCAAAATTGGGACAGGAGTACATTAAGGCAATATTTTAGCACCTCCTTATTTAATGTATTTTCAGGATACATCATGCAAAATGGTGAGCTGGATGAATCACAAGTTGGAATCAAGATTGCCATAAGAAATATCAACAAACTCAGATATGCAGATGAGACCACCCTAATGGCAGAAATTTAAGAGGAATTAAACAGCCTCTTGATGAAGGTGGATANAAATGGTGAGCTGGATGAATCACAAGTTGGAATCAAGATTGCCATAAGAAATATCAACAAACTCAGATATGCAGATGAGACCACCCTAATGGCAGAAATTTAAGAGGAATTAAACAGCCTCTTGATGAAGGTGGATAAGGAAAGTGAAAAACCTGGCTTGAAATTCAGCACTCAAAAAACTAGGATCATGGTATACAGTCCCATCACTTCATGGCATACAGATGGGGAAAAAGTGGAAACTGGCAAGTTTTGTTTTCTTGGGCTCCAAATTCAATGCAGACTGTGACTGCAGCCAGATAATTAAAAGATGCTTGCTCCTTGAAGAAAAGCTACAACAAACTTAGGCAGTGTATTAAAAAGCAGAGATATCCCTTGATGACAAAAGTCCTTATAGTCAAAGCTATGGCTTTTCCAATAGTCATGTATGGATGTGAGTGTTGGACCATTAAAAGACTGAATTCCAAAGAAATTAATGCTTTCAAAGTGTGGTGCTGGTGAAGACTCGAGAGTCTGTTGGACAGCAGAGATCAAGCCAGTCAATTAAAGAAAATCGACCCTGAATATTCATTGGAAGGACTAATGCTGAAACTGAAACTCCAGTTCTTTGGCCACCTGATGCAAACACCGACTTATTGGAAAAGACCTTGATGCTGGGGAAGATTGAGAGCAAGAAGAGAATGGGGTGGCAGAGAATAAGATGGTTGGATGGCATTGTCAAACTAATGGACATAAATTTGAGTAAACTCCAGGAGATAGTGAAGGTCAGGAAAGCCTGACCTGCTACAGTCATGGGGTTGCATAGAGTCAGACATGACTTAGTGCCTGAGCAAAAACAACAACAGATTCAAAATCCTGCTTCCTCTGCTCTGCATTTCATATCTATAAAACTTTGTCCCACATTGATTGCTGAATCATTTCTGAGAAGAAATGATAGAAATTGATCTAAATATTTATAAGTTGTTATTGTTCTTGTTTAGTTGCTAAGTGATGTCTGACTCTTTTGAGACCCCATTGACTACAGCTTTCCAGGCTCTTTTGTCCCTGGGATTTCCCAGACAAGAAGAATACTGAAGTGGGTTGCCATTTCATTCTCCAGGTGATCTTCCTGATCCAGGGATTGAACCCGAGTCTCCTGCATTGTAGGTGGATTCTTTACTGCTGCTTCACCAGGGAAATCCAAAGTTTTCTCAGTGCTGCTGCTGCTGCTAAGTCGCTTCAGTCATGTCCGACTCTGTGCGACCCCAGAGATGGCAGCCCACCAGGCTTCCCCATTCCTGAGATTCTCCAGGCAAGAACACTGGAGTGGTTTGCCATTTCCTTCTCCAATGCATGAAAGTGAAAAGTGAAAGTGAAGTCATTCAGTCGTGTCCAGCTCTTAGCGACCCAAGGACTGCACCCTACCAGGCTCCTCCTGTCCATGGGATTTTCCAGGCAAGAGTACTGGAGTGAGGTTCCATTGCCGTCTCTGAGTTTTCTGAGTAGGGACAGCTTAATTGTTCCATGGAATGTTCCCATGGTGGGATACTGTACTTCTATATAAATATCAGGAAGCACTATAGATACTACTTGAAAAGATTTCTAGAATGATGTTCCATGAAAAAAAAAGCAGACTGCCAGCATATATGTACATTTGTAAAATCTTCTATTACTGATCCTTCTTAGCCCTTGACAATGCCTCTCTATTTACAAAGATGAGTTTGTAAAAAGTTTTATTTACCCAGCACCTGTTTCTGACCACAGCCTTGACCACATTTTAGAGAAATGTCAGCACAGTGCTCTTAGTGCCTCGCTACTAATATTGAAAGTCATTGCCACTAGCTTGGTGATCACTCAGAACCTACCGATAGACTTCACTACCACTGCCGTCACACAGCTAGTCCAACAGGCTCATGCTTCACTTTCCTAGATCCCTACCACCAACACTCACTGCCTTCTTCCATGTAGTGTGAGGCATTACATCACAATCATGGCTTCAGTTAAAATGTTTCACTTGTCAGAAGAGCATTTATTGGTTGTTTGGAGCCATTGCTGAGCCTCAGGCATCTTTGTTAAGTTGTAGACACGTGTGTCTGATTCTCCATCAGTCTCTTGTTGTNTTTCATCACTGGCGTTGTCCAGGCATGTCTCCAACTCGGGGGCAGGTCTCTTTGTGTGTACTCAGACACTTTAGTTGTGTCTGATTCTTTGCAACCCTATGGACTGTAGCCCACAAGGCTCCTCTGTCCATGGGATTTTCCAGGCAAGGATATTGAAGCGCATTGCCATTTCCTCCTCCAGGGGATGTTCCAAACCCAGTCTCCTGCATTAGCAGGCAGATTCTTTACTGCTGAGCCACCTGGGAAGCCTTATGTGCTGTGCTTAGTTGCTCAGTCATGTCCAACTCTTTGTGACTCCATGGACTATAGCCTGCCAGGTTCCTTTGTCCTTGGGATTCTCCAGACTGGAATACTGGAGTGGGTTGCCATTCTCCCCTCCAGGGGATCTTCCCAACCCACGGATAGAATACAGGTCTCCTGCATTGCAGGTGGATTCTTTACCATCTGAGCCACCAGGGAAGCCCATGAATATTGGAATGGGTAGCCTATCCCTTCTCCAGGGATCTTCCCAGTCCAGGAATCGAACCTGGGTCTCCTGCATTGCAGGCACATTCTTGACCAGCTGAGCTACCAGGGAAGCCTGGGAAGGCCTCTAAGCGGAAATTATTTATGACTGCCCAGGTGAGGAGCAGAAGGCCAGCAGAAGCTGAGCAAAGTCCTTATTCCAGACCAAGCATCCAACCTGCAAAGTCGACTAGTCGCAACCAGTCCAGACCCGCCCTCNGCCTGGGAAGGCCTCTAAGCGGAAATTATTTATGACTGCCCAGGTGAGGAGCAGAAGGCCAGCAGAAGCTGAGCAAAGTCCTTATTCCAGACCAAGCATCCAACCTGCAAAGTCGACTAGTCGCAACCAGTCCAGACCCGCCCTCATGTGCATTTCTCCGCCCTCCTGCCAGCGGCTCTCCTCCAGGCGGGGACCCTTCAGTCCCAACAACTTCCAGGATTCAAACCTGGCTGCAGCCTAACACCGTGCCTGCACCTGCCCTCGCGCCCCGACCTGACTCTGGTGTTAACTAGCGGTCAGCCGAGCAGAAAGGCCTGGCATTGTCAACACGCCAGCATCCCCAGCCGTGACACCGCTTTGATGTCGGCGGCCGCGCACTGCGCGCGGCTCCGACGGCTGCTCTGAGTCCGCCCGCCGTGGTGCTGGCGCCTTTGTCTGGGCGTGGGGGGGGACTGTGATTTATGTCATGAGCTCGCTGTGAAACCTTTTGCCTCAGTAATTCTGAGCTCCGTGGGTGTCTCTTTACATCTATTTACAGCGCGGCGGCTGCCCACGGCCGGCCTGCTCTGTGACATTCCCCGGTGCTTCTGTGCGCGCCTCGCCATGGCGCTGAGTCCTGCCTGCCGGGCGTCTTTATGGCTCGCTTCAGCGTGTTTGCTGCGCGCTCCACGGGGCTGCTGAGCGAGTCGGGGCTGCCCTTTGATGTCCCGCGGGGTGATTAGACCCCTTCCCCGGTGGAGCACGCGCAGGGGGCCTTGGTGGAGGAGATGCCCCTGCCCGATTTCCAGAGTGTTCGCTTTGGTTGAAGGGGCGGGGGTGGTGGGGGCGAGGCCAGTCTCACATCGGCTGGGAGGATGCCCAGGGCAGTGGTAAAAACGCGCTCTTGTCCACAACCTGTTCCTAGCGCTGGTGCCAGGGGCCAGGGCTGTGGACACCCTTAGCACTCATGCGGGGATACCCTCAGGAGGTGTGGGGATCTTCAGAATAAAGAAGTGGGATGCCCGTTTCGAAAGAGTCCATGCAGCCCCCCGGGTGGTGAAGTTGCTGGAATACGCTTCTCATTCAACAAACTCTGAGGGAAGATCCGCAGGTGCCTGCACCGTGCTCTGTTTCGGGCAGGCCATACTGCTATTCTGTGAAAGCCGTCTGGAGATTAAGATTTCTCAAAGAAACGCCAATGCCTTCCACGGTGGTGTGGACTTGCTGGGAGATGCATCAGCATTTCCAGGAGCCAAGCATCGCTCCTGGCCCCTGGGTCTGCACTGCAACTAGCTGGTCCCAGATGCAAGCCTCATCCAGCCTGCACCCCACTGACCCAGCTCCATTCCTGAGTGGCTGACAAAGGATTCCCCAAGGGGATCCCAGGACAGGGCCCCTGGAGGCCCGGAGTTGAGGCACTCGGTCTTGCCCTACATCTCTGAATCGAGTCGGGGTGGTTCCTCCAGCCCTGGAGACAGAGTTCACGGGCTGCCGGTCCTGTCCCCAGAATGCTGCCTGGGCTGCTGCCCCTCAGACAAGGACACCCGGATGGAGGTCAGTTTGCCCCAGGTAGTTTTCACTGTGGCTCATCAAGGAAAGTCTTTCTTGTTTTGTTTCTTATTCATTAAAAAAATAATAATTTTATGTATTTTTGACTGTGCTGGGTCTTCATGCGGCATGGGCTTTTCACTAGTCGTGTCAGCGGGAGTCACTTTCTAGCTGCAGGGCGCGGGATTCTCATTGCAGTGGCCGCCCTTGTTGCGGAGCACAGGAACTAGGGCCCTTGGGCTTCAGCAGTTGCGCTCCCGGCCTCCAGAGCACAGGTGCAATTAGTTGCAGCACACAGGCTGAGTTGCTCCTCAGCATGTGGGATCTTCCTGGATCAGGGATCGAACCCATTCCTCCGGAACTGGCATGCGGATTCTTTACCACTGAGCTACCAGGGAAGCCCTCTTCCTCATTCTTTATGCAGTTTCACAACAAAAGGGCTGAAAGATGCATCTTGGTTCATGGTGTGAACTGGAGGGGTGGGAGGTTTCCATTTGTTTCCATTTTATCAGTTGATGGACTAAGCCTGCTAATATTGGGAAATGTTGAAATGTAAATTATGAATATATTACAAAAGTCTGTAGTATAAATGTTACAGACTATAAAAATGCTGGCATTTCTTCCCTTTCAAGAGCTCAGGAAATTGAAATCACTGCATTAGTAGAGTGCCTCAAGAAAATTACTTGAAGACAGTGCAAGAGTTGGCAAAAGAAATTGTCATACTATTTGTCAAATAAGGAAATGCCCAAGAACTTGTCTGGGTGGATTTTCCATGTCTCACCTATCGTTTGAGATACAAGAACTGTATTCTGTATACACCCACAAAGCAAAGTTGGCATTTGAAAACTGTGTGAATCTCACTATTTCAGATCATCTAGAATATTGTCCTTTTTGGATAACAGCTTTTAAGATCTTTGTTTAAGACCAATCAGGCCAAAATATGTCTCTCATTTATGACTGGCAAGTCTGGGATAAATATTAAATTAAGCACAGCCAATTTTACATCTAATGGATATGGCTTCCCTTCAATGAAGTCTTTAGGGAGGACAACCTCTTAACCAGTATTTTGAGAACTTTTCTTTTGGAAATATTTTGTACCTGATTATTTTCTGATGATAAAGCTTTTTTTTTNAGCACAGCCAATTTTACATCTAATGGATATGGCTTCCCTTCAATGAAGTCTTTAGGGAGGACAACCTCTTAACCAGTATTTTGAGAACTTTTCTTTTGGAAATATTTTGTACCTGATTATTTTCTGATGATAAAGCTTTTTTTTTTCCCTTCAAAATTTATGTTAGATTTTATTTTTTATTTTTGCTGTGCCTGCCAGCACGCAGGATCTTAGTTCTCCCACCAGAGATCAAAGCCCTGCCGCCTGCAGTGGAGGCATGGCGTTTTAATGACAGGACTATCAGGGAAGTCCATCTGATTAGAAATCTTCATTCTTCATCTGTCCCATTTCAGTGTAGATCCGACACATGGAAAAACGACGAGCAGCTCAGAGTCAAGTCTACAAAGCAGAGTCGAGGCCCCCGCACAAGCTTGACCCTGGACGGGACGCTTCACCTGACAAACACCCAGCTGGGGAATGTTAGCAGTCTGAAGTATTTCACAGGAGTGTGGTGAGGTAATCCCATTAATCAGGCGGATGACCACATAGGATATTTAATTTCAAGTCAGATATCAGATGTGAGAAGAGGCTGATTTCCATTGTTCACCAAGTACACCCAAAGATATCTTGGCCAAAATATTTTGAGCCATCACAGCATCATAGAACTAAGTCCCTGGGACCTCCAGGTGACACCTTTGCAAGGTCACACTCGAGTATTTTTGTCAACACCCCAACGTTTTAATCTCCTACGAACTCTAGAAAAGGCTTCCCAGCCCTCGCTCTTCAACGTGTGGTCCCAAGACTTCACTGAGAGCTTGCTAAAAACCCAGACTCTGCCACCCGTCTCCTGCGGATGCAGAATCTGCATCCGCAGGGNCAACACCCCAACGTTTTAATCTCCTACGAACTCTAGAAAAGGCTTCCCAGCCCTCGCTCTTCAACGTGTGGTCCCAAGACTTCACTGAGAGCTTGCTAAAAACCCAGACTCTGCCACCCGTCTCCTGCGGATTCAGAATCTGCATCCGCAGGGGGTTCCCCGGCCTCCAGGGGGTTCCCCGGCCCCTGAACGTCTGACAAGCGTGGCACGGCACCGGGCTGCAGGCCGGGTCCCTGTGCTGCGAGTCGTCGCGGCCTGTCCCCGGGCCCCTTCTTACCTTGGGAAAGGCGTCGGGCCACACGGTGGGGGAGCCGTGGTTGAGCAGCTCCTGCACCGTGAGCTGCGGCTCGGCCTCGGGCGCGCAGGCGGCCGTCTGCAGCACGCGGGCCAGCGGCGACGCACCCCCGTAGTCGAGCGCGCGCGCGTCGGCGCCGTGCCGCAGCAGCAGGCGCGCCAGGCCGGGGCGCGCGTGGCCGCAGGCCTTGTGCAGCGGGCTGCGCTCGTCCTCGTCGCGCGCGTCCGCCGCCGCGCCGTGCCTCAGCAGCAGCGCGCACAGGCGCAGGCAGCGCGCGTGCTCATCGGGCTGCCGGGCTGCACCACACGCCGCGCTCAGAGCCGTCTCGCCGCGGCCGTTCCTCGCATCCACGCGCGCCCCGCGGTTCAGGTAGAGACGCGCGTGTTCATCCAGGCCGCGCTGCGCCGCCACGTGCAGGGGCGTGTCCCGGCTGGCGCCGCCCTCGAGTTGCACCGAGGCGCCGTGCTCCAGCAGCGCCTGCGCGCACCTGCGGGAGGTCAAGGTCTGTCACCGGGATGGGGCTGCAAGCCGGCATCCGCGCCCTGCTTGCCTCAGCCCCACACGCCCTGCCTGCTGGTTCTGGGCCTTTGGACCCATTTCTCCCCTGGGGAGTTGATCCTCAAATGGCAAGGGCAGGAATCCAGATCTCCACGTGCCCAGGTTATACAGGAGTTCACACTGGGCCTCAAAAGAAATGCGATGACGGCGAAGCAGGGGGTGGGGGACGGGGAAGGCTTCAAGGCTCACCAGTTACTAAAGGGTGGAAACAGCTAGGAATTTTTTCCTCCACGTGCGTTAAAACTTTGTAATTTGTGACTACTGAGAGAGGTGGGTTCGATCTGTGTCAGGAAGATACCCTGGAGAAGGGCATGGTAACCTACTTCAGTATTTTTGCCTGGAGAATTCCCATGGACAGAGGGGCCTGGAGAGCTACAGTCTATGGCATCGCAAAGAGTTGGCTGCCTGGCTAAGCACAGCACGCACCTTCCAAAGCAGCACTGTACGCCTGTGTGTTAAGTTGCTTCTGTTGTGTCCCGCTCTGCGACCCCAGGACTATATCCTGCCAGCCTCCTCTGTCCATGGCATTCTTCAGGCAACAATACTGGAGTGGGTTATCATTCACTGCTCCAGGGGATCTTCCTGACCCNGTCTATGGCATCGCAAAGAGTTGGCTGCCTGCCTAAGCACAGCACGCACCTTCCAAAGCAGCACTGTACGCCTGTGTGTTAAGTCGCTTCTGTTGTGTCCCGCTCTGCGACCCCAGGACTATATCCTGCCAGCCTTCTCTGTCCATGGCATTCTTCAGGCAACAATACTGGAGTGGGTTATCATTCACTGCTCCAGGAGATCTTCCTGACCTAGGGATCCAACCCAGGTCTCCTGTATTGCAGGCAGATTCTTTTACCATCTGAATCACCATGGAAAAGGTAATATGGTTCAAATGCTGGAAACATGAATAACCTGGGCACTTTGTCACAGGTGGCAGTTGAGGACCGTGGAGTCACGGTTGTAAAGAGAGCCCCTTAAACTATTGGGCTGTTTATCAGCTGACGTGTTCCTCTGCTTGTGGTGGTGGTATGAGGCAAGGCTTGGCCTATTCCTAAGGAGGACATCTATCAGTCCCTCAGGACACGGCAGTGGATTGGCACTGGGGTGTCCTCAGACAGGACTGGAAGCGTGGGCAAAACATGCAACCATGCCTAACTGTAGGACCATCATTGTTTCAACTGGACTCTCCCTGAACGGACTGTGGGTTGCAGTAGCTAAGTCTCACCATGCTTCCGGGGCTTCCTCGGCTCCCAGGGGAAGCCAGTCTCCCCTGGAGGCGGGTGTCTCCTGCCGCCTCAGGCCCCTCAGGTCAGTGCCAAGGCTGCTCTCCCAGGAGGGCAGTGTTCTTAGAGCTTCTTATACACCTGGGAGGACTTTGAGCATCTCAACCTAAGCCCAGGTGGCAGCTGCTGACAGGCCCACTGGGCTGGGGCCCTGGACACTGGTGGGGAATGAACCCAATCTGGCCCAGCCTGAGAGCAGGACCGACCCTCCCGAGCCCCTCCCCCATTCTGCTGGCCCTTGGCGTTCGTGGGCACTGGCAGGACACCAGCATCACTTCAGCCCCTCCTCCTGGGTCGCCTCCTGGGAGGTTTCTGCCCTGGTGTTTGCTCCGTCTTTGGAGTCTGATGGGCCCGCATGCCGACTGCAGAGGGTAAGACCCTGGTCCCTGAAGCTCACCTTCCTGTTGGTGCCCTCCTCATCTCTGCTCTGTTGAAACTTGGCCCATTGGCCCCTGGCCCTCTCAGTCCTTCCTGGCTTCACTCCTTCCCTGGGCAGCTCTCTCACTCTCTCTCTTCTCGGCATCCTCGGTTCCCTTGAGTGGAGGGGATGTAGCCGTCTCCTACATCAGCTGGCTTCACTATGGGCAGCCATTCACCATCCACCCTCTCTTCCCCACTTGGCCCCTGGAGGAAACCCCAGTCATGGAGATTGGCCCCTGAGCTCCACTAGTCCTTAGCGCCATTTGGTCCACAATTCCTGGGACTGAAGGCCAGCTCCTCATTCCTTGCCCATTAGTGACTGTTCCACACGTTGATCACCATTCCCAAGAAAGACTTTCTTTTCTTGTCTTTTTTTTTTTTTAAGATTATTTAGGTGGTGGCGCGTCTTATTTGCGACACGAGGGACCGTCCTTAGCTGCAGGCACAGGATCTCCTAGTTGCTGCATGTGGGATCAAGCTCCCCGACTAGGGATCGAACCTGGGCCCCCTGCATGGGGAGTGTGAAGTGCTAGTCACTGGACCCCCAGGGAAGTCCCAAGAGGTCTTGTTTCTACTCTCGTCCTTCTCAGCAGTCTGCCCCTACTTTACTCAGGGAGTGCAAATTCCCCCAGCAACAGCCGTCCTTCCTGCCTTGTGCCGGTGAGGCGGCCGTGACGCCTGGCAGAGTCTGTTTCTGCATGACCGCCCTCTGCTACTTCCATGCGTCTAAGGAAGGAGCTCCCTGTCTATCCTGTTGCCCGTGTAGTCCTTTCCTGCTTCCTTCCGGGTCTCACTGTGTGCGTTACTCGCGCTTTGTTTTTTCCCGGTTGGCCTAGGTCCATCTCCATCTCTTTCAGTCGGTCGCTCAGCCCTGTCGATTCCATCTCAACAATCACTTGAACTGCTTCCTCCCTCCAGCCCTGTTGTCACCATCCTTTGTGGAAGCCCCAAATCCTTTCTTGCCTGAAGTAGACAATCTGCTCATTTTTCTCTTGTACCAATCTTAACAAGCTCCATACTACCCAGAAAAAAGCCTTTCCAGTGTGAATCCTAAGACATGTGCTGGCTGAAAACCCAGAGGATCTTCCTGCTTGCTGGAGAAATCCCGGGCTCTTTCCTCTGGGACAGCTCGTAAACCAGCTTCTGTGGCCTCACCAGTTTCACTGCCCGATGCTTGGATCCATCTTGTGCTTGGATCCTGCCTGACCAGGTGTGGTTCTTGGGACGCATCCTGTCTTTCCTTCCTCTTCCTCTCGGTCAGGCCTCTGTGATGTCATGTTCCTTGTACTTAAGTTGCCGTCCACGGGTACAGCCTTTGTCACACCAGTATTTCAACTGTTCTCTGGCACGTCTGACTTTTCTCTTAGATGGTTGGCTCTTTGGGTATAGAAATGGACGTATCTTTATTTCTGTTTCTCGGCACCTAGGGCAGGGCTGGCCCACTACTGGTATTCTCTAAAAGTATGTTGAACAAATGCATTTCCTTAATGAACGTCTTTCAGTTTTCCTTTGTGTGGCCGCTGTTTTTCCTGTTATTTACCTGACTGGGACTCTGCACCGGATCCTTTGAGGGTTTCCAGGCTGGAAGCCACTGGCGCTACCCAGGGACCTGCAATATTTTAAATCCTCTCTCCATATTTCTCAATCCTCCATGTCAGCAGTATCTTGAGAAGTGGTCTGTCTTGGGTGAAAGATCTTTACAAACAAGTATGATTTGATGTGAAGCGCCTTTTGGGACAATAAGCAGCTAAGAGAGGATGCAAATTTGACAATCAGAGTGCTTCAGTTTGCTTCCTCCGTGCCTCTCTGGGAGGAATTTTGAACAGTGCAGCAGGAGGTTAGAAATCAAAGGTTCCGTCTCATTTTGCCACTGAGCCTGTGTGTGCTCACNAGAGAGGATGCAAATTTGACAATCAGAGTGCTTCAGTTTGCTTCCTCCGTGCCTCTCTGGGAGGAATTTTGAACAGTGCAGCAGGAGGTTAGAAATCAAAGGTTCCGTCTCATTTTGCCACTGAGCCTGTGTATGCTCACAAACAATCACCAAACATTTTCTCCTGCTCTGTTTTTTTTTTTTTTTTTTTTAAAGCAGCCCAGCCTCTCTGAAGAAGTCCACCGGGAAATACGAGTGGGTCTCTTTTCCATGTCCACAGCCTAACAGGCTGATGGCCAGGTTGCTCTTTGCAACAAAGATACCTTTCAGAAGAATGAGGACACTGGCCCAGCCTCTGGAGGACCGAGGATACTCTTTTCATTTTTAATGAAGAGCTTCTAATTGGCTAAGTCTTGGCACTTCCTTAGAGCAGGTCATGATGTAAGTTGGAGACCACAGGCAAGAGAGAAAAACAACACAACGCATTGACTGGGGCACATCTCAGCTGGCACGCAGTGGGCAGTCATTAAAAATGAAGGCGTGGGAGCCTGTTTAATGACATGGAAAGCTGTCTGCAGTGGTCATGTGTAAAGACCAGGTTTGAAACAGCATTGAATGCTCCTATGAAAAAAAAGAGTAAATAATGTATATGCATGGGAAGAAGGCCTGGAAACAGACAAGCCAACGTGTTCCCCTCTGGCTGGTGGGGTGAAAGATGCTTTTATTTCCTTTTTGTCTGCTGGTATTTTCAAATTCACTTTCCAAAGTGACTCGGAGTTGCAGTTTGACAGCAGAACAACAGCAGAGGTTATTAATAACAGAACCACCCCCCACCAGCCACAGCAGCAGCTCATGGATTCTAAGAATGTCAGCTCAGCTTTCCAGGTTTCCAGAATGCGCTCAGATTTTCCATTGATCTGTTCAGGTGTAAGCAGAGGTCTTGGGAAGGCTGTAGGGCAGCACCTCTGAGGAGGTGAGAGGAGAGGCGAGGGTGGGGGGTGGGTGGAGTGTCCTTAGTGACAAGCAGAGCAGTGTAAAGTCTCGGGGACCTGGAGGACCTGACCTTGTATTGTCAGTGTCTCCAGTCAAGGAAGAAATGGCCCAGCAGGAAGGCAGCCCCAAGCCCCTGCAGGACTGTGTGGGAAGCTCTGCTTTGGCTGAGCGCTTTCCTCCAAGTGAGGTTTTCTCGAGCAGACGCCCTGCTGTGCTGGGAGACACAATACAGAAGGCCTGGAGACAGTCTGGGCTTCCCTGGTGGCAGACTGTAGGACCGTCACTGTCAGGAACCAAGGGTACGTTCTCATCCGACCGTGTCAAAACGACTTGTCTCTATCTTATGAGATGAAGGAGACACTGTGTTGTCTGAACAGCCTCTGATACGAAGCAACTTGGGCAAACAATTCCCCTACCCCCCACCATCTCTCCTCCCTGTCTTTGATAATGATCATGGTGACAAGCTGTTATGGGGCCCAAGGTTGACAGTACACAGAAAAAGTGGCTTGAGCCAAAAGGCAGGAGTTAATAGAGATGAACCCATCAAGGGTGGTTGAATTGATGTCATTTTGACTTATTTGTAAAGAGAGAAGTAGGACTCCCAGCCCTCATCTGGCACACAGCTCCCAGGCACCTCCAGCATCTTTCCAAAGCACAGCTTTCCTGCTCACCTGGCAGATGCCGATCGTGCCGAGTGCCTCAGCCCGGCTTCCTCAGTGCTCACCTATTCCTTACCCGCTCACACCACCTGCCAAACTGCCCTGCACCCCATGAGACAGAGCCTGCTCAGGCTTTCCTTCTCCAGCTTCCCTCCGCCCCACCCCTCCAGTGGCATAAAACCCTCAAAAGTGGTATTTCATAGCCTCTGGTTCTGAGCTGGGACGTCAGTGCATTCCCCAGCACGTGATCTTTTAGCTTATTTTTAGAAGAATGTTATCTTTAGGCTTTGTGACTAGTCTGCACTGTAGGTGGAATTTGTAGATGGGGAAACAGGCTCAGAAGAAGACCAGTGACTCAGATAGGGCCATCCAGCCAGTGGGTGGTGGAGCAGAAGCTGGCCTGCTGTGTCTGGCTTAGTCCTCTCTCATCCCGCCCTGCTGCTCCTCCCATAGGCACTGTTTGCTAAGCACCTTCTGAGAGCCAGGCAAGGCACTAGGCGTTCCCAGAAGTTCTCTCTAAACCTTTCATTCATTGGTCCATTCAGTAAGTCGAGAGCATCCTCCATGCTCTGTACCCCAGGTCAAGGCAGGGGGCAGGGTCTCCTCTCTGAGTGCTCCGCAGGGCTCCTGGACACACCTTCAGACAGGATGCTGAAGGAACAGAGGTTGGGGACATCGCCTGGCTGGGGGACCTCGCCTGGCTGGGGGACCTCATACTAGCGGGCAAGGAACAGGAGCCTGCTTCTCGCCCAGTCCTCTGGGAAAGTCTGCACTGGAGATTTCCTTTTCTCTGGTTTTCCATGAGGATGTGGTTTTTGAGGCTTGAAGCAGTGATCTCAAGGGTAGAGACCTGGGAGAGGATGGTGACCCCATAGTCAAGTCAGAACCTCCTGACTGAGATGTGAACCCAGCTCCTGCTGGAGACGAGAATGACCCGACAGTCGTCAGAGGATGATGGTATCTAAGGATCAATGCAACAACAAGGACAAAGAACTATCAAAAACAGGGTGAAATTCACAAGTCAGTTACATGTTTTTGGAGGGAAAACAGACCTTCCTTTCAAGCCCTCTCAGGTGGGTTCAGCATCTATCTCCAGAGCAACAGCTTCACTTGCTGGAAATCCTTGGACCCTCCAGCTGCCCTTCACTGTCCTCCTGTGCTTGCACCTGATTCCCTCGTGGCCAGTGTGTTCACTGAGAGTAATGGGTGTCATGAACTCGTCTTGTCGAATCATCATTAAGCTACTGTTCCTCCTTGGAGTTGACGTGGAGGCGGATGGGCTGGAGACACATCCCTGGGGCAGGGTGGCTGGGGCTGTCTGGGTCCATCCGTGGGGGCAGGCAGTGTGGCTGGATGCTGAGCAAGGCAGGACTGCAGGGCGGGGGGTTAGGTTGGTGCACAGTGGGTGTGGGGGAGAGACTTGGGAGGACAATACAGCCATGCCTTCTAATGAAGCCATCACAAGGAGACTGCCTCTGTGCACCGACTCCCCGGCTGGTTCCAGGTGAAGGATGGGGAAGCCGCTGCCCTGACTTTGATGCAGAAGCAGCTCCCACTTGGTTTGTCTGGACCTTCTGCCTCTCCTTTCCTCTGGGGACCCGCTGCCCGCCCCTTTCTGCTCTGTATTTTCTTCTCCCTCCCTTTCTCCCAGGATGCTCAGCTGTGAGACTATCAAGCATAGATCTTCACAGCTGAAATAGCTGATACGAATGGACAAATCCTGAAGGGTAGCAGGAGAATGGAGAGGGAAACTGCCCGGCCATGTCTGTTCTTATGGTTTCCCTTGGAGCAATGGCTGCCATTTAATTTGCTTCTGAAGTGTTCAATGGTTGTGGCTGCTAATGATATTTTAGGCAAATTCCCCGTGTCTCCCTCTGCCACCCTGCAAGTTGCAAGTGAAATTCTGCATTTGGGTGGACTGAGGAATGACTGAAGGAACTAACTTTGATAATTCAGTTCCACTGTTTGCCCTGCTTTCCATTGAAGGAGTGTCTGACTTTCTGGAAGCTTCACTAATATCCCTTCCTCAACAAGAAATGCACAGCCTTCCTCTCCTGCCCTGGCCCCAGCATTGGATGAAGGGGGAAACCCAGAGGCATCAGAGTGAGGGGAGGAGAAGGAGGAGAGAAGTTAAATAAAAGACTCTACTCTCTTTTTCGCATCAGCTGGCCAAAGTATTGGAGCTTCAGTTTCATCAGTCCTTCCAATGAATATTTAGGGTTGGTTTCCTTTAGGATTGACTGGTTTGATCTCCTTGAAGTCCAAGGGACTCTCAAGAGTATTCTCTAGTGAGCCAACTCATTGGAAAAGATCCCGATGTTGGGAGAGATTGAAGGCCACAGGAGAAGGGGGCAGCAGAGGATGAGATGGTTGGATGGCATCACTGACTCAGTGGACATGAGACTGAACAAACTCCAGGAGATAGTGAAGGACAAAAAAGGCTGGAATGCTGCAGTCCATGGGATCACAAAGAATCGGACGCAACTTAGTGACTGAACAACAACAACTCTCTTTTTAGGTAGTGATGTGAACCCTAGCTACCTCTGGAGAAGAGAATGACTAAACAGTCACCAAAAAAGATGGTACTGAACAGTCACCAAAAAGATGGGGGGTGGGGGAACTTTGATTTGTATGAGATAAAAGTTTTTTTTTCTGATTTATTTTAATTGGAGGNTTGGGGGAGGCTGTGATTTCTGACATCATGGTCAGGAAAGCCTGGCAGAGAAACTGTGGACCGAGGCAGATCAGAAGTTGGGTGGCGGTACTTGAGTCAGCGTCCAAGGCAGGGGGAGCAATAGAAGTCGTGAGAAGGCCCCGTCCTACCTCCTCGGTACCCTTGGGAGATTACTTTATAATATTGCGGTGGTTTTGGCCATACATTGTCATGAATTAGCCATGGGTGTACATGTGTTCCCCATCTTGAACCCCCCTCCCTCCTCCCTCCCCATCCCATTCTTCTGGGTCATCCCAGTGCACCAGCCCTGAGCGCCCTGTCTCATGCACTGAACCTGGACTGGAGATCTGTTTTACATATGGTAATATACATGTATCAATGCTATTCTCTCAAATCATCCCACCCTCACCTTCTCCCAGAGTCCAAAAGTCTGTTCTTTACATCTGTATCTCTTGTATGAGAGAAAAGTTTTATATACATGTTTTTATATATTTTTTAGGTGAAATAAAATTTGCATACAGAAATGCACAGGTCTGAAGAGTACAGCTGTACAAATTTTGGCAAAGGATGTGTGTAGTCAACGTAGCATATTGATATATGCTATGACATATGCATATTGACATAAAGACATAGCATATTAAACAAATTTTTTTGGCCAGACCACTGGAAGGCCGAATCTTAACCCCTGGACCATGGGGGATGTCCAAGAAGTAGCATATTTTCATCTCTCCAAAAAGTTCCTTTGTGTTTACTACTGGTCAGTCACCATGGGCAACCATGATTCTGATTTCTCCCCCATGTTTTGTCTTTTCTATAATTTTCTCCTTTTTTTGTGTCTGGCTTCTTTAGTGTAACATGTCTTTGACATTCATCCATATTGTTGTGTTCACAAGTAACTCATTCTATTTTATTTCTGAGTCACATGTAATTGTATAGCTATACCACAGTTTTAAAATTCATTCTCTTTTTGATACTGATGGGCATTTTCACTTTTTGGCTATTATGAATAAAGCTGCTATGAACATTTTAATGTAAATCTTCGTGTGGGCATATGTTCTTATTTCTTTTGGATAAATATTTAGAAGCAGAATTGCTGGTAGGTATATATTTAACTTTAAAAGAAATGGTTAAGCAGTTTACCAAGGTGATTATGTCATTATATACTCCCAACAACAATGTATGAGAGTTCCAGTTGCTCCACATTCCTGTCAACATTTGGTGTTGTCTGTCTTTTTGCCTTTAGCCATTCTAAAGAGTGTGACATAAAGAATATTTCCTCATGGCTCTAATTTGCTTTTCCCTGATGACTAATGATGTTGAGGACCTTTCCTGTGTTTATGGGTCATCTGTATATCTTTCTTGAGGTGTCCAATCAAGGATTTTGCCCAGAGGGTAAAGATTGGATTTGGCCTGGATTACCTGTTTTAATTCCTAACAGTGAGTTGTATGTATTCAAACAGAATTTGGCAAGCAACCAGAAAGGTGAGGAATCTGCCTGAACTTCTAGAAGTGGCAAAGAAAGAGGATAAACCTATGACAGAATGGGTTTGAAAGGTCGTGATGAGAGATGAGCACAGCTACTTTCTGATAATTAGTGGTTTTTGAAAAAGATTAGGTTAACAAGGGAGAAGTTATCTTTCAACATCCATCTCTCTTATGATGTTGGCTTTCTTTTTTTAAACTCAATTAAAAGAAAGATTTATTTGCCTTACTGTGCTGGGTCTTAGTTGCAGCACGTGGGATATTTAGTTGCTGCATGTGGACCCTTAGTTGTGGCCTGTGGGGTCTAGTTCCCTGACCAGGGATCGAAGCTGGGCCCCCTGCATTGTGAATGGGGGTCTAAGCCACTAGATCACCAGGGAAGAGCCGATATTGGCTTTTGAACCTGGCTCTGATGGTTTCCACTTGGTAGTGTTTTACCAAGAGCCCATGTTTTTCCATTTTACTGATTAAACATAGGCTCTTGGTGAGCCTCAGGTTTCTAACCTGTAAACTGGGAATAACCATGCCTTGCAAGCCTGTGGGGAGGATCATAGCAAGTCAGACACTTGCAAGTATTCAGAATGTGAAGTTCTTGTACAAATATCAAATTATCCAATGTGGGCAGCCCCTACCTGACACCTTGTTCTTTAGTATTCCTCGAGATGCCTCAAAAGTCCTGTTGAACCAGATCATGTTTTCTCCTCTCCACGTGAATAATGAATCAATCACTCATCTGGATTGTAGAAAGTGGACTGTTTTCTGGATTGTACATCAGTGCCCATGAACCTCTTGTTATTAGGCAGAAGCTCTGTGATTGGGGTGAGGACTCAGAATAATTGTTCCTGCTCAAATCCTGCCCAGAGAGTACCTTTCTTGCCTCAGGGAAAGGCATACTTCATTTTTCTCTGCCCAGATTTCATCCTGCCAGGTTTGAGTTAGAGAAAAATTGCCCAATGATTTTCTTCAATAATCTTTTCCTTCTAAGATAATTAGCTGCTTCCACAAGTCCAATTCTGGCTTAAAATTAACTTTTATTTAGTTGAATTGACAAAGCTGGGACAAAGAAGTAAATGTGCATGCTTTTTACTAACATGCTCATGAAGGAAGCAAATTCCCCTCACTTTTGTATAAATTGAGACAGCTTTAGATGAGAAAAAGCATCAGGACTCTGCTAATTCTTCTCTTATTTTAATTATCTCAGAATTTTAAAGGGTCAAGGAGAGGAATCTGGTAATAAATAGGGCGAGACTGGCATGTAGGCTACTAACGTGAAGAGAGTAACTTTACTGGAACTTTTCTTTTTGGGAAAATCTCTTCAAAAGGTTCCTAGATTAAAGCTCTGATATCCCTTTTTGTGTGTTGAATTCTGAATTCTGAAGCTTGCAGGTTGGAAGGAAGCACAGATAATTTTTTTTTTAATCCCAGGAACTCAGAGACTCAAAGGTTTTAAAGTCCTGCACCCATGGAGAATTGCTGACTAAAAGGGGTTGGAACAGAACTGGGTCCCTAGGTGTGGAGACCATTGTCATCAAGAGTAAGAAAATGAAATGGCTCTGTATGTAGGTCAACGACCCCCTCTCTACTGAAAGGTAAAAAAATTAAGGATGACCTAAAATCTACTATGTATAAAAAGATTCTGGAAAAAGTAGCTCTTTCCTGTCAAAGTGATAATGTTTATACTACCCGAAGCCAGACCTCCTCGGAGTCTGACTTTAGGGGGACTCTTCAGAGCTGAAAAGCCGCAGTCTAAACCTCAGTCCCTCTCTGACATCTGTTAACTTTCATCCTTCAAGGGAGTTGGCTATGTTATTGTAGAGGTGTTCAGTGGGACCCGCCACCATCTTCCATCAAATCATTGATATTGAAGGGATTCTGAGTCAGCTGTTGCATAGTTCTGCCTGAACTTATGCTGTGTTCGTCACTTATCTTAAACTTTTCCTCAATAACTTGGATTTAAATAAGTCAAGACTGTCAAATGAAATCACCAGGGAGAAAGACTCATGTAGAGAGACACATGGAGACAGAAGGGGAAACGAGAAGAAAAAGAAGAAAGAGGAGGAAGAGAAAGACAAAAGAGAAGGGGTTTTACAAAGCCCAGTCTTAATACAAAGACATTTTAAAAGTCTTCATTAAGCAATGTGCTGGATTTGAATGATTTCTGCAAAACCGACTGAAGTCAGGAAATCAGTTTCAGTCACACAGTGTGTAAGCTGAGTAGCTCTGCATATGCCTCAGCTCCTTATGACAACCAAATGTAAGCCTGTGGGCTTGTCTTAAGGGCTGCCGTTAGGGTTCACGATACCTTGTGTTCTGAGTAGGTGATACAGTCTTATTTCTTAGTAAAAAGCCACATTTTTTCCTAAGACTATAAGGTGGAAGATAGATTTGAGTCCAAGGTATGAAGCAAACTTGGTTTTTAAAATTCTTTCTATTTAAAAATTACTACAGATTTACAGAAGAATTGAAAAGATAGTACAGAGAATTTGCAAATGTCCTTTACCAAGTTTCCTGTAAAGTTCACATCATATATCATCGTGGTGCCTTTGTCAAAATTAAGAAATTAACATTAATCCAGTACTATTAACGGAACTGTGGACTTTATCTGGATTTCACCACTTTCCCCNTAGATTTGAGTCCAAGGTATGAAGCAAACTTGGTTTTTAAAATTCTTTCTATTTAAAAATTACTACAGATTTACAGAAGAATTGAAAAGATAGTACAGAGAATTTGCAAATGTCCTTTACCAAGTTTCCTGTAAAGTTCACATCATATATTATCGTGGTGCCTTTGTCAAAATTAAGAAATTAACATTAATCCAGTACTATTAACGGAACTGTGGACTTTATCTGGATTTCACCACTTTCCCCACTAATGTTCATGTTCTGCTCCAAGATCCAATCCAGGATACCATGCTACATTTATAGAACTTAATTTTGAACAAAACTGAATGTAGACATGACTTTTGAGGAGGGTGGGAAGCATGGTGTGTTCTAGACATGGAATACCATCAAATGGGTTATATTTTCCCTAGGAACATGTTAAAATTGGGAGTATGTTTTTGACCAGGAATATTACTGTAAATAAATCATAAATGACCAACAAATATGGAGACAAAGAAACCACAAAACCCCATAGTAATTAAAATTAGTGAAATATTGCTTCAATTCCCATGAGATAGCACAGAGATTATACAAGAGACCTCAACAATTGTAGTCAGCACCTACATAATTCTTAACTACATGCCAGGTGCTCTTCTAAACGTTTTCCATACACTAGCTCATTTAATTCCCTAGTCACCCTATAGGAGGCTCAAATATTATCTCTGTTTTACAGATGAGAACACCAAGACACAGATAAATAACTTGCCCAGGCTTGCACTGCTAGAGTTCAACCTAGACCTCAAATGTAGCAATATATGTACCTCTAACAGATAAAATTGTAAGGTATAAAAATATCAAAACTGAATAAAATCAATGTAAAACTGCTTAATAATTTGCCCATTTTCTTTTGCTTTGATTTGGTTGGTTTATGTCCTTTAATACAATTGATGCCTCTTTGTCTCCTAGAAAATTTCCTGTTGAAATCTGCCAGCTCATACCCTCACCTTCCATGCCCAGAGTGTATTCTGCACACCCTTGGCCCAGAGTCTAGCACACTGATGTAAACTACCTTCCTCTC
>SJYV01021354.1:231212-254599 GCA_006410875.1 Neotragus pygmaeus | reverse complement strand
GGGGCGGAGGGGTGTTACTGAGAAGCAAGAGCGTTTAAGGAGGTGCACACTTTGCAGGCTCTGAATTAGGGCAGCCGAGGGCGGAACGTGAGCTGTGGATTTTTCTGGAATCCAAGTCCCTGATTTTGCCCCCTTTATCATTAAGAGGAGAAGACAGCAGACAAAACAAACTGACCCACATCACCAAGGCTGCTCAAGAAAAGGACTCGGAAAGTTTAGTGGTCTTGGAAGGGGCCGGTTTTCAGAAGCGCCCTTTGATGTGGTCTGCATTGAGCACAATCCTGGTTTGTTTCTTTGCGCTTTTTAGGGTTTTGTGTGTGCACGCATGTGTGTGTCTGTGTGTGTGTAAGGTTGCTCTTTCTTGAAGGATGAATGGAGCAGGAGCTATACATTTCACTTCTCTGAAAACTTTGGGCTTTCAAAAGGCCCGTGGAAGGTTGTTAGCGGCCACGAGCGCTCCTGGAAATGGGGAGAGCTGTCCCTGGTGAATACACTTCAAGGGACAGGATTTCACATGGCAGGGATGCCTTCTGATAATGATGGAAGAATCGATACCGTGGCTGTAATGAGCTGTGGAGGAGACCCTTTTCATAGGCCACCTCCTTCATGGGACCCATGCTGAGTGGTTTTGAAAGCCCACTCATAATTACCTACCTCAGTGTAGTGCAGGGTTCTAGCCTGACCCCAGGTCCCCAAGGCCTAGCCTGGAGGTTGTGCACTTCTGGGAGAAGAGGGGCCTGTCATCCTGGTGGTGGGTGACGGTGGCCGGAGGCGCCAGGGATGTGGTCCTGCATGGACCCCTGTCTTCACTGGGTCTGATTTCATGGAGGCATTGATCTGGCCCTTGATGATAACAGTGACCTACATTCGCGTCCGACTCTCTGCGACCCCATGGACTGTAGCCTGCCAGGCTCCTCTGTCCATGGAATTCTCCAGGCGAGAATGCATTCTTGTAGGGCCCAGCTCCTCCTCCTTGATTCTACTCATTTTCCCTAGATAGGAAGTTTACGTACTGAGGGGCCAGGAAGCAGGTACTCGCTTTCTAGGGCATGCTGAGTTCCCAGCTCTACTCTACCCACCATCGGCAGCTCTGTTCACCCAGTCAAGATGCCAAAGTCTTCCCCTGGACTCATAAGAAGAGGCAGTGTAGGGCCATTTAGCTCTGCCGTAGCTTAGGGCCAGCCCCCTTCTCCAGGTCCTTGCAGGCGTCTCTCCCTGTGGTGTGTGAAAAGTGTGTGCGTGAAAGTGTTAGACTCTCAGTCGTGTCTGATTCTTTGGGACCCCATGGACTGTAGCCCACCAGGCTCCTCTGTTCAGGGGATTCTCCAGGCGAGAGTACTGGAGTGGGTTACCATTTCCTTCTCCAGGGGATCTTCCCCACCCAGGGGCAGAACCTGGGCCCTCTGCATTGCAGGCAGATTCTTTACCATCTGAGCTACCCCTTAGCATCATCCTCTGTGGGAATGGTTTCCTGGGACCACAAGCTCCAGGGGGCCAGCATTCCATCGTGGGTGCGGCACCCAGAGGCTGGCCACCGTGAACCTGTGTCTTCCCTTCCCCATGGCTCCCTTCAAGAGGTGCCGAATTGGCTGCAGGAAGCATGGGGGGCCCTGTTCTCAGCCTGGGCTGGGTCATCTCTGCTACCGGACCAGCGTAGAGCAGTCAGGTGGCTGAGCTGGAAGAGCGCAGAGGCCAGCAGCATCCACCCTGTCTTCCCAGCTCACGCTGAGGCCACGGGCCAACACCAACGCACAGGGCTGCCCTTTGCTCGGTAATAACTCAACATCCCTTCCCTGCCAGGGTGCTCTGATTTCCTATCGTACAGTTGTGTCACAGAAAAACAGCACACTTAGGGGTGGAAAGATTAAGGCGGTAGAGAGGAAGGAAACTTTGATTCAGACCACGAGCTGACATTAATATCTATTTGAAATTACATCATTTCAGCATGTCGCGAGTGTGTCCAGGGCTGTGAGGCATGTGATTAAAAAATACATTAATCAGACTTTCAGGCAGTTGGTATTCTTAATTGGATCGTCCCACAGCCCTTTGGAGGAAGATGCACGCAGGTGAGGAGGAGGAGACCTGGAAAGGCGCTGCGGTGCCTTTGGCTGGGAGGGATTTCAGCCCAGACGACCTGTGCTCGCTTCCCCATAGCCCCCCGCCTCGCTGGCTGCTCTGAGCTGCTTAGCCCTTTGGCAGGGTCTGGGTTTATTCCCTTCTCCCCGTGTGAGGTGTAGGCAGACTGTGTCAGTGCTCTGGAAACCGCACTTCCTCATTCTTGGTCTGCCAGAGCTCACGAGTCAGGAGCACAGGGCCCTGGCCCTCGGCCAGCTGATCACAGAGCCTTGCATCCTCACGATTCCAACATGTGAACCCTCTCGGTAAACGGGTGGCATCGGAAGGCAGGGGCGGAAGGGTGCCCAGTGCAGAGCTCCAGCCGAGGAAGCTGCACTGCAACCTGGTGGTCAGTTAGTCCATCCATCCCAGATGGGGGGAAGGGGGCTTCTTTCTACTCAGGGGCATGTTTGCCTGCCTGGCACAAAGCAACAGTGTCCCAGCGACAAGAATGCAGGCATATACGACCTAAAGACCTCTGGTTTCTCCCCTCTCCTCCCTCTTCCCGGGCTCCCCTGGCATCCAGGAGGAGCGTCTCCTGAGGGTTCGCCCTGCCCAGTGCTGGCTCTGTGCCCGCTTCTGCCTTGGAGCCCTGGAGTTCACAGATTCAGAGAGGAAATGCACAGCGCTGCCTGCTGGGGCCACTCCAGGCGCGCTCGAAGGAGGGGTGTGCTTTATCTCCCAACCCCCTGGCTGCCAGATCCAGGCTCTGGCAGATCAACACCCAAACCAGGTCTCTTTTTAAAGACAAGAGGCCACTTCAGCGTTGCATGGGCACTCCTCACCCACTGTTTGGCGTTTCCAATGTGATCGCTCATATCCGATCACCTAAAAGCTACGTCTGAAAAATCGTGCACGCAGAGTTTTTCTTGTCAATGTCTTTGGCTCGAGCTTGTTAAATGCAGCAGAAACGTGAGCAGTCTACCCACTGCAGCTATATGTTCAGACATGTGTTAGTAGCTCCTTAAAAATAACGGAACTTTAAAACAGCAAAGGTACCTGACAGTCCAAACGTGGCTGGGGATTTCACCTGCCACACCATCTCATCCTTCTTGATCTCAAACACCACGTTGGCATCCTGGAAGAACTTGTCCATGAGGGGCTTCAGATGCTCCAGGTCTCCTGTGACCAAGGCAGAATGGTACTCGAGGACCGGTGACCCATCCCTTGCTTGAGGCTCTTTTTCCATCTTCTGAAAGATCTGAAGTCTCCCTCTAACTGGCTCTGGCCGTCCGTCCATCGCAATGCTGATGATCTCAGAAAAGCTCTCCAGGAAGGGGAGAGATGGTCTTTTGGAGTGTGAGCTATTTCTATTGTCATTACTCAATTGTCCTCCAGCTGGGGCTGGGGGGTGGTGTATTTATAACTCCTGTGGGCTCTGATGTGATGACCGTCACTCGGTATGACCAGCATCATGTGACCACCGAGACGCCAAAGAGCTCGGCCACCCCCTTGCGATTGTATACGTGTGAACTCTTGAGCCAGGCCCATCTGTGTGTCTCCCAAACAGCTTGGCACACCACGCGGCAGACGGCCTGAGGTCGGCAGGCTTGTTTTTCCTGCTGCGTAGGATGGCTTCTTTCATTTCATCCTCTTCCCTAGCTGCTGTGGCCAGTGGTGAGTGGATGTGTGTTCTGAGGGCTGTGTCGGCCCCGAGGCTGTGTCAGGGAGATCCAGATGGACTCGGAAAATGGCCAGGCTCTGCACAAGTGTCCCGGGCAGAGGCCCCGTAGTAGGACAGACCAGGGATTCCCAAAGCCATCGTCATCTGGGGGCTGTTTGTTTCTTCCAGTTGTTGAGAACTGATCCCCAAATGTGCATCCCTTGCTGAAGATGAGAGAGGCCACAATTTTTTTTAATGAATGGTAATATCTCTTTATTAGTAACTTACTAGTTACTGGCTACTAGTTCAGGGCTTATTTTATTGTCTAAACATTAATAAGGTTTAAAAATGGAGTTAGCATATGACCCAGCAATTCCACTCCTGGGCATTTATTCAGAAAAGATGAAAACTCTTAATTAAAAAAGGCACATACACTGCAGTGTTTATAGCAGCACTATTTACATACAATAGCCGAGATGTGGAAGCAACCTAAATGTTCATTAACAGATGAATGGGTAAAGAAGATGTATGTGTACACACACACACACACACACACGCGCGCGCGCGCGCGCGTATAATAAGACTATTAGCCATAAAAAGAACGAATGCCATTTGCTGCAACATGGATGGAACTAGAGGTTATTATACTAAGTCAAGTGGGTCAGACAGAGAAAGTGAAATATGATATCACTTATATGTGGAATCCAAAAAATTGATACAGATTGACTTATTTATAAAAAAAGAAGTAGACTCACAGACATAAAAAAACAAGCTTATGGTTACCAAAGGTGAAAGTAGGGACAGGGATAAATTAGGAATAAACTAGGAGTTTGGGATGAATGGCTCAGCGGTAAAGAATACATCTGCAATGCAGAAGTCACAGAAGACATGGGTTTGATCCCTGGGTCGGGAAGATCCCCTGGAGCAGGGCATGGCAACCCAGTCCATCCAGTATTCTTGCCTGGAGAATCCCATGGACAAAGGAGCCTGGCAGGCTACAGTCCAAATGGTCGCAAAGAGTCGGACATGATCAGCAACTTACACTCACTTTTGTGATTTAATAAGGGGACTTCCTTGATGGTGGTAAAGAATCCACCTACAATGCAGGCAACATAGGTTTGATCTCTGGGTAGGGAAGATCCACTGGAGAAAGAAATGGCAACCTACTACAATATTCTTGCCTGGGCCAGGCAAGAATATCTTTGTACGGCATGGACAGAGGGGTCTGGCAGGCTGCGGCCCCTGGGGCCACAAAGAGCTGGACATGGCTTAGCAACTAAACCACAGTATGACCTAATAAAGGTGTGTTTTACCCTCATCATAGACCTGACTTCCAGGCATAAATGCGTTCCACGGGCTGACCCAAGGCCTGGAGCTTCCTCCAACGGTAAAACCCATGTCTCCTCTGCAGAAGGGGACTGCAGGGTGCCAGATAGGAGAGGTATGGCTGTCTGTCTGCTCGTCTGTGTTGCCCTTGTGCAGGCATATAGGTTGAGTTGACTGTGTCTTGAAGGCTGGAGAGCTCGTGGGGATGGCAGACAGCGTACGGGGGTTGCTGAGAACACTGCTGCGTGCTGTGAAAAATGCGATGCTAAAGTATACAGATCATGTTTTCCAGGAACATACAGGCTTCTTTGGACACAAGAGATAGGAGTATATGGAGAATGTGTACACAACATCACTGTGAAGACTATTTCCCTTCTAGAATGTTCACTAAATAAAATCTTTGACTCTTCCCTTTTCATTTCCGATTATGGCATTGCCATATTTATTCAATAGCAATATTAATTCTTTGGATATCTCATTTCTTTAAACATAGCCATTTCCCCCTGTTATATTCTCAGACTGATAGTTTGTAAATAGATGCATTTCTGAAAGACTTTTCAGGTGCAACTATAATCCAGGATCCAGCTGGAGCCTGTGCTTTAAACTGGAGCATTCTTTTGTACATGATGCATGTTGTCATGGGTTATTTTTAAAAGGGATGGAAGCCTGGAGGTGAGTCCAGTGATAAGAGCCATTCTACCCTGTGTTCTATGTTAAATTTAGCTTTCCAAGTGTTATATTTGTCAACAGTGCCCTAAATACCCAAGCTTGATTTCAGTGGGTAGGGAGTAGTAGTCCAGAAACAGACTTTGTTCTTTATGAGAGCTTTTTAAAAATAGCTCATGGTAGACGGAATTGGTTTCACAAGTAGGACATGGAGATTATCAGGAGCATAGCAGGGTTGTTGTTGTTTAAAGAAAAAGAGCTGTATGTGTGACTATGACATCAAAAAAGTCAAGTAAACAAACAAAAAAAGCCCCCACCAATGGCCCAAAGTCCACCCATTCATTCACCCATTCATTCAGTAGTCATTTGTGTAATATTATGTTCTAGGAGGTGTTGCTGGGTTTGGGGGATTCAGAGACAAAAAGATATAACACATTTTCCCTCAAGGAACACATAGAGTCCTGGCTGCACCAGTTAGGCAAGAAAAACTGAAAGAAAGAAGTCAAACTGTTACTACTGGCAGACGACATAAAATTATATGTAGGAAATGCCAAAGATTTTTACCAAAAAAGTAGTAGTAGTAAATGAATTCAGTAAAGTTGCAGGATGCAAAATTAATATGCAGAAATCTGTTGCATCTCTATTCACTAATAATGAAGTATCAGAAGGAGAAATGAAGAAAACAATCCCATTTACAATTGTATCAAAAAGAATGAAATACCTAGGGATAAGCTTACCTAAGGAGGTAAAAGATCTGTACGCAGAAAATAGAAAGGCATTGAGGAAAGTAATTGAAGGTGACAAAAACAAATAGAAAGATTTTTGGTGCTCATGGATTAGAAGAATCAATATTGTTAAAATGTTCACATGACCCAAAGCAATATACAGACTCAATGCAATCCCTATCAAAATATCAATGGCATTTTCCACAGAACTAGAAAAACTAATCTTAAAATTTGTATAGAACCACAAAAGACCTCAAAGAACCAACACAATCTTTTAATTTTTCTAAATTTTATTTTCTTGCCTGCACCTAGAGGTTCACAGGGTCTTCGTTCCACAACCCAGGGTTGAACCCTGGCCCCAATGCAAGCACCAAATCCTAGCCACTGGACATGTGGGAATTCTCAGTCAAAGCAATCTCGAGGAGGAAGAATAAAGCTGGGGGTATCATCCTCTCAGACTTCAATCAGCACAGCTTTAGCTACAAAGCTATGGTAAGTAAAACAGTATGGTATCGGCACAGTAACAGACACATAGATCAATGGAAAGGATAGAGAGCCCAGAAATAAACCCATGCACATGTGGTCAGTGAATCTACAGCAAGGGATGCAAGGGTATGTGGTGTGGAAACCTCTCTTCAACAAATGGCTTTGGGAAAACTGAACAGCTACATGGAGAAGGATGAAACTGGACCACTCCCTTATATCATATACAAAAATAAACTCAAAAAGAATTAAACTCTTAAATATAAGATCTCAAGCCATGAAATTTCTAGAAGAAAATGTAGGCAGTAACTTCTTTGGCATCAGCCTAACCAGCATTTCTTTGGATATGTCTCCTATGGCAGAGGCAACAAAAGCAAAACAAACAAATGGGACCTATTCAAATTAGAAAACTTTTGCACATCAAACCATCAACAAAACAGAAAGGCAACCTGCTGAATGAAAGAAGATATGATATGATATGTCCAGCAAGATATCCAAGATGTATAAAGAATTCATACAACTCAGCATCAAAAAAGAAATAATTCTATTAAATTATAGGCAGAGGAGTGTTTGTGTCTCATTTTCATTATCCTCACCCTTCTCAGCTTCCTTTAAAGGCAACATATAGCCTTCAAGATGTGAGTCACCACTAATCTTCTCTGCCTGCTTTAGTTGATATGAAAACTCGGTTTCTTTCAAGAGTGAATTTATCTACAAAGTTGCTTAGCAGTTGTCAAGATCTTTGAGGAACTGAATAAAACAGAAGGACCAGGAGATGAGAGTTTTAGTTTTGAAATAGGAAGAGAACTTGATTCCTCAAAGCCTGAACCGGCATCAGTCTTGGGCAGGGTCCTTGAACAGCTCACGAAAAGGTTGGATTGGGAGTTTTTAGAAAAGAAGTGGGGGCACTTGGAGTTCTGGGGTCACTAGGAGGAAGTCAGGGTGGACTCAGAGAATTTTATTTTGTGACATGGTTATCTCATTAAAATGCAGTGAGATGTAGGCATAGATATGGTAGGCATAGATAAGGTTGAAAATCTTTCAGAGAAGATGGAAAAAATACAGGTCATTCTTTAGGAAAATCTTGCTAAAAAAACTCGAACTGGGGAAATAACATACATGGTACATGTAAAGCATTGCTGAATTCCAGAATCACTGGAGCTTCAGAAACACTGATGCCTGGATCCCAGCCTCAGAGATTCTGATGTAATTTGTTGGAGGGTACAGCTTGAGCATCAGGGAAGTAAGAAACTTTCCAGATGCCTCTAACATTCAGCCATGGCTCAAAAGGGAAGCCCAGAATCCGAACAGACTAACTTTCTAGGAGCTGGCCAGGTAGGTCACTGGATGTGAAGATGGCTTTGTAAAGAATATGTTAGGGATTTACAAGTGTAATGTTTTATCCGCGAGAGACACAAAAACTGTTCTCCCTACCAAGNTCAAAAGGGAAGCCCAGAATCCGAACAGACTAACTTTCTAGGAGCTGGCCAGGTAGGTCACTGGATGTGAAGATGGCTTTGTAAAGAATATGTTAGGGACTTACAAGTGTAATGTTTTATCCGCGAGAGACACAAAAACTGTTCTCCCTACCAAGGCTTGTAGCTTGGTAGCTGACAAGAGGGGATTTTTTTCTTCTCAATCAAGTGAGATGAAAAAAAAAAAATCCACCTTGCAATGATAATGTGGTAAACAAAATTTAGTGTTCAAACGGTAATTATTATTTTCATGTGATATCAGGATCTTTGCATCCTGCCATTGAATTGATGAATGATCGATTTTCTTTTCATCAGAAGCATCATATTCTGATGATATTCTGTGGAAAACCCAGCTGAGCCTGAAATGTGAAGCTAGTGGGTTTGTTGCAGGGTCAGCCTGCTTATTTGGGGCCTCGGCACTCCACGTGTTTGTGCCACGAGGCACGTGCTCTTGGAAAAGGACTACTGTGTGGATTTTTTCCTAGCTTCCTTCTGGGGTCAAGTGTCCAAGTAAATGGACACACTGGGGCAAGAAGTCATTCCCCCTTGGGGACATCATGAAAGTCTGAGCACTTTCTCAAATATGCCAATGTATCATCCTGTTATCCTGGTCATTTTTCTGCTTCCTACATGATTCGTTTCTGTAAATGTCCAAGGACTAAATCCAACATTTGTACCACCTGGCTCAGGCTTCCCAGGTGGCAGAGAGGTAAAGAATTTGCCTGCCAATGAGGGAGAGGAAGTTTCGATCCCTGGGTCAGGAAGATTCCCTGGAGGAGGAAATGGCAAGCGCTCCAGTATTCTTGCCTGGCGAGTCCCGTGGACAGAGGAGCCTGGTGAGCTAAAATTTATGGGGTCAAAGTGAGGCAGACATGAGTGAGCGGCTGAGCACACACACACTGCTGGGCACAGCGCCCCAAGTGTTACTATGGATTTACTTTCACACGTGTTTTGATCCTCACTCTCCTTTTTTAAATTTCTAAACGCTACTCATCCCCCTCCCCCAAAGGTTTTCAAAATGACAGCAATTTTCCCCTTCGGGTTACCAAGGGTTACCATGTAGAATAAATTAGGAATTTGGGATTAACATATGCACTGCTGCTGCTGCTGCTGCTGCTAAGTCGCTTCAGTCGTGTCTGACTCTGTGCGACCCCACAGACNTTTTTTTTTTTTGGTCCCAATTTGTCATAGAGTGATTCTTTTTCAGAATAAAATTTAAATTAATTACAAAAAAAAAACCACCCCAAAATGGAGAAAATGCAGAATTCCAAGTCCAGTAATCACACATGTGGGTGTTATGTTAATTGTCAAGTTGCTGTTGACGTTTCTAAATGTTTACTGACAATTTTCACAGCAAACCCGTATGGAGCACCCCCTACCCACAGTGGACTGTGAGTAGCACCTTTATTGACCAATCACTGGAGTACAGAGTGGGTGAAGAGATGCTGGGAGAGATGGTAGGGTGGGTTAGTTCACAGCGGACACAAGCTATAAAATTGGGACTGTTCATTGTTGGACAGGGGTTGCTGGCCTTTTTTAATAAAGTGTCAGATAATAAATATTTTAGGTTTTGTGCATCTTACGGTCTCTGTGGCAACTACTCAACTCTGCCACTGTGGCATGAGAGCCACCACGAACAATATGTAAATAAACGGGCAGGGCCATGTTCTAATAAAACTTGATTTATAAAAACAGGTAGCTGGCCCTCAGGTGACAGTTTGCAAGCCTTTGCTGTACGCAGTAAGGAATGACTGCAGGCTTACAGGCAGGAGAGTCACATGCACCTCAAATAGGAAAGTTATCGCACCTTTTTCTCTGCATACCTTTTCTACTCTTCACCTCAGTGAAATGTGCTCTTAATTCTAATGGCAAATTTGACTCAACAACACTCAGTGGAGCATCTGGGGACCAGGCACACACCCGTCTCTTCCTTTCATGTCTATCCTGCTTTGGGTTTGCTAAACTGCTTTATTTAAAAGTTTATTGATTGACTGACTCCTGGCTGTGCTGGATCTTCCCTGCCGTACGGGCTCCTCTCTGGTTGTGCTGACTGGGGCTCCTCTTGGTTGCAGTGTGGGGGTTTCTCCTAACTCACTGCAGGTGGTGATGCAGCCATGAAATTCAAAGACGCTTGCTCCTTGGAAGAAAAGTTATGACCAACCTAGACAGCATATTCAAAAGCAGAGACATTACTTTGCCAACAAAGGTCCGTCTAGTCAAGGCTATGGTTTTTCCAGTCGTCATGTATGGATGTGAGAGTTGGACTATAAAGAAAGTTGAGCACCAAAGAACTGATGCTTTTGAACTGTGGTGTTGGAGAAGACTTTTGAGTCCCTGGGACTGCAAGGAGATCCAACCAGTCCATTCTAAAGGAGATCAATCCTGGGTGTTCATTGGAAGGACTGATGCTGAAGCTGAAACTCCAATATTTTGGCCACCTGATGTGAAGAGCTGACTCATTTGAAAAGACCCTGATGCTGAGAAAGGTTGAGGGCGGGAGGAGAAGGGCACAACAGAGGATGAGATGGTTGGATGGCATAGCCGACTCAATGGACGTGAGTTTGAGTAAACTCCAAGAGGTGCTGGTGGGCTGGGGGGCCTGGCGTGCTGCAGTCCACGGGGTCGCAAAGAGTCGGACACGACTGAGTGACTGGACTGAACTGAGCTGAGGGCTCCTCATTGCGGCGGCTCCTCTGGTTGCGGAGCACAGGCTCTAGGGCACGAGGGCTTGAATAGCTACAACACATGGACCCAGTAGTTGCGGTTCCCGGCTCTCGAGCGCAGGCTCAGTAGCTGTGGCGCACGGAGCTGGTTGTTCCCTAGTGCTGGGGATCTTCCCGGGCCAGAGGTGGAACTTGTGTCTCTTGCATTGGCAGGTAGGGATCTTTACTACTAAGCCCCAGGGAAGCCCTTCCTGACCTTCTTGAATCTGTAAATGTGTATCTTTCATCCAACTTGGGAATGTTTGGCAATTATGTCTTTAAGTCCTTTTTCTGCTCCATTCTCTTTCTCGTCTCTTTCTTGGATTCTGCTCAAACGTGTCAGATCTGTGTTTTCCCAGCCCCTGTTCATTTTATTTTCAATCGTTTTCCTTTCTGATCTTCAGACTGGATACTTTCTTTTAATCTTTTTCAAATTCACTGGCTCTTTCTTCTGCCATCTTGGATCTTCTGTTTGGCCCTTTACTGATGAGAATAAGCCCCCCACCCCCTACCCCCACCCGCCGCCGCCCCGGCTTCAGGGGAGGAGTGGTGGTGTCTTTCTCCAGCCGGGCCCCTCGTGTTGCCACAGGGACTCTGTTGGAAAAGGAGGAGGGAAGTGGGTGTCTGCAGCTGCTCTCAGGGCACCAGTTTCTCCACCTCTGTCCTTCCTACCTATGTGAGAGTTAACTTTTTCCAGATTAGATGATCTCATTCCGTTGCTGAATGGTTCCTCACTGCCTTTCTGAATACATGTAGATGCCTGTGTCTAGAATTTGTGGCCTCGCACGATATAGTCCCAACTTGCTCGCCTGGATAGTCCTCCTTCCCCTCTGACTTACGCTCCTTGTTTCCAGCCAGGCCCCACTGCCCTGCGTGAGGTGGGCTACGCGCTCCACATCTGCTTACTCCTCTCCCTCCGTCTCAGTCCCTTCCTTTCCATCACAGCCCATCAGATACATACGCATCCTTCAAGGGATAGTCCAGCAGATTTTTACTGTCTTCCATATGTTTTTTTGTCTATTAATATTTATTGTACCCTGTACAATGCCCAGCTGCTGTGCTTAGTATTTGGTACCGGGCTATAGGTAATGCATTTGCTCTTTCCAATTGGTTTCTTTGGAATATTTATCCTGAACAGGGTGTACCATTGCAGGAATCACTGCCCTCCTGGAAAGGCAGAAAGGCACCTTCCCTCTTATCTTCCTTTCTTTTTGTTCTTTCGAACCCTCCAGTGTGCTGGGGAATGATGCTAATAGAAGTGTGTCATCAGCATACATTATGCCTTTATTAGCCTGTTTCTCAATTTTGATTCTGAAAATATCCTGATTTAGTCTAATTGCAATTTCACCGTGTTCCACAGGCAGTGAAGGTTCATACTGGGGGAAGCTGAGACGTGACCCTGCAGGATTTTTCTTCCTGCCCATATGCTTTGAAGCTGGACCATTAGCTCGAAGGCATACATCTCATCTCATCACAGCAATTCAACCTGCTTCTGGGGAAAAAAAAGAGCTTAGGGTGTGTGTCTGGTGGAAAGCAAAGGAATATCTTCATTCTAGGTGGTGGGAGATATTTTTCGGAAGCTAAAGCAAGGGCTGCTGATGGAACTATTTTATTCCTAAATAATTTAGCTATATTCAAAGATAATCTGATGTTATTGTAGGAAAGTGTATTTCTAATAAATTCCACTTGATCTGGGTGAATCAATTCAGGCAGCGCATAATTGAGTCTGTTAGCAAGGACTTTAGCAAGAATTTTGCAATCAGCGTTAATTAAGAAGATGGGACAATAATTTGTGCATAATTCCGGATCTTTTCCTGGCTTGTGAATCAAAGTAATAAGAGCAATGCTCCGGCTGGTGGTGGGATAGTGTCATTAGGTGCTGATTTATAAGTACTTAGAAAGGTTTAATTTCATTTTGCTTCGAGCAGGATCTCCCTGCCCCCACACACTCTGATCAGGGCTGCAGCCAAGACAGCAGAGCCTGTGTCTCCCCATCCTTTGCCGCCATCACTGGCTTCCTGCTGCCCATTTTTGTCTTTATTCTGCAGCCGAGACACCCCTCTCATTCACCCAGGTTTTTTTCCTTAATACTCGTATTATTTGTAGAGTATTTCTTAATACTATTTGAAAAGTGTTTCTTAATACTCTGAATTATTTGAAGTGATGGACTCCATGCTCTTGAGGCCGTGTCTGCATGCTTGTGTGTGATGTAGATTCTCAGAGCTGTCACAGCCTCCATGGGGACGTTTTCCATGGATCTTCCAGCTACACGTCTCGGGGTGGGTCTGTGTCAAGAGCCCTCGACTGTAACTCAGGGAACATACCTGGTTCGTGTGCTGCTCCTAACTGACTGTTGCCCAGTAAGGGAACACATGAGAACCCTGGTGTCCTGGTCTGTAAATGCAGCCACAGGACAATTATAGGCATGATGAGGTAGCGGGAAGAGCTCTGGGTTTCCCCCTCCTGCAGCTGTGGGACCTGAGATGTGGAACTCAACCTCTCTGAGCCTCATTTTCCTCTGCTGGGAAAGTGGGAAAGACAGCAGTCGTTGGGAAACACAGATCAACTAGAATCCTCACTGCACGTGATTCCTCCGTCACTGTCTCCACTCGGGGCTCGTTATAGCACGGACATGCTCTGGTCTGCAGACTTGTTCTCCTAACGATCGGAACAAGGCCGTCTCTGGGCAAGGCTGCTGCTCCTTGGTGAGCCAAGCTGATTAACCCACCTCTCATCAGCAGACACCTTCCTTATCCATCTGACCTGGAGCCGATGGTTCCTGTGAAACTGGGGCCCATTCTACACACCCATGAAGGCAACAGGGTTTTTGTCCATCTCCAAAAATACCACATGTTGGTCTTAGAGCTCCAGTTCATCCCATTTGGAAGCACCCTGAGAGATAACCCTACTAATCCTTTTTTTTCTTTTTTTCTTTTTCTTTTTGGCTATACTGTGTGGTTTGCGGGATTAACTCCTTGACCAGAAGTTGAATCCTGGGCCTCAGCAGTGAAAGCGCTGAGTCCTAACCACTGGACTGCATGGGAATCCCCAACAGTCCAATAGTTTTAAATGAGGAAATTAGGATTCAGAAAGAAGAACAGACCACACAGGTTAAGGACCACACAGCGAGTGGGAGAGCCAGGCTTGAACCCAGGTCACGTTGCTGCTAATCTCTTGTGGCTACTACACCATCGATGCACACGCACTTGTCATTCGTTCAAATGTGAGTCCTCCAAGGTGGAAGTTGTGCTTATTTAACTTACATTCAACTGTTGAGCTTTCTGTGGGGACCTTGCCCTCCATGCAGAAGGAGGTGGGTGTAGCCCTGACCACACAGCATGCTACACATCGCGCCGACTGAAGGAACAGTCGAATTCCACAGCAGACTCCACTGGGCCCTTGTCCATCCCACATTCACCCACACTGATTCTGTACCTATATGTGTGGCGGCGTGAGCTCTCTTAATAAAAACCCAATTAGTATTTCTTTAACTTGCTTCCAGATGCTTAAATACCATTACCCCAAACACAACATAATGCCTCTAGTTTTTCTATTTCAATCAAGAATTCAAGTAGCATCTTGACTTGTATATAATATATCAGCAGCAAAATCATGGAATGCTGACATCCTTAATAATAGCAATTAGTAATCAGTTGTTTCTTAAGTAGTTTGATTACGCCAGTTACCAAATTGTACAGTTGATGCATTTGGGGGGCAAGCAGGGTCTCTCCACCCCTCCCCCGCCATCCTTTCTCCCTTGCTGTGTTCTCTCAAGTCAGTGAGCTGATAGGTGTTGCAAAGAGGTGAGGTCGAATAGTTCCATTATTGCTAATACTGAACAGCACAGACTTGGCTTTAGCAGAAAGTAGAATCAAATATTTCTTTGCTGAAAGACTCACTCCGATCGTGTCTGTGGAAATGCAGACTGTGTCCACCTGGGTAGATGTTAGCTAAGGAGTTTGGCCTGCCCATGCATGCAGGCCACCCAGAGTTTGAGCCTTTCTATAGGTCTCCCTAATGGCTAGAGGTTAAAGCGTCTGCCTGCAACGCGGGAGACCTGGGTTCAATCCCTGGGTTGGGAAGATCCCCTGGAGAAGGAAATGGCAACCCACTCCAGTATTCTTGCCTGGAGAATCCCATGGACAGAGGAGCCTGGTGGGCTATAGTCCACAGGGGCGCAAAGAGTAGGACACGACTGAGCGACTTCACTTTCCCTTTCATAGGTTTCCCAGATAGCTCAGTGGCAAAGAATCCGCCTGGCAATGCAGAAGATGCAGGAGACGCAAGTTCGATCCCTGGGTCGGGAAGATTCCCTGGAGAAGGAAATGGCAACCCACTCCAGTACTCTTGCCTGGAGAATCCCATGGACAGAGGAGCCTGGNTATAGTATTGTATACAATTGCTGTTGTTCAGTTGCTAAGTCATGTCAGACTGTTTGTGACCCCATGGACTGCAGCACGCCAGGCTTCTCTGTCCTTCACTATCTCCCTGAGTTTGCTCAGACTCATGTCCATTGAGTCAGTGATGCCATCCAACCATCTCATCCTCTGTTGCCCCCTGCTCCTCTTGCCCCCAATCTTTCCCAGCATCAGGGTCTTTTCCAGTGAGTCGGTTTGTCACATCAGGTGGTCAAAGTATTGGAGCTTCAACTTCAACATCAGTCCTTCCAATGAATATTCAGGATTGGTTTCCTTTAGGATGGACTGGTTGGATCTCCTTGCTGTCCAAGGGACTCTCAAGAGTCTTCTCCAGCACCAGAGTTCCAAAGCATCAGTTCTTTGGTGCTCAGCCTTCTTCATGGTCCAACCGTCTTATGCACATGACCACTGGAAAAGCCGTAGCTTTGACTAGATGAACCTTTTTTGGCAAAGTGATGCCTCTACTTTTGTAATACGCTGTCTAGGTTTGTCATAGCTTTTCTTCCAAAGAGCAAGTGTCTTTTAATTTCATGGCTACAGTCACCGTCCACAGTGACTTTGCTGCCTAAAAGGAAGGTATGGGTATTCTGCAGGAAAAATAGTAACTGTGTCACTGTTCTCATAGAATTTAGAATATCGGGTGGGGGAGGAGCCTGGCACTAATACAATTACAAAATTGAATTGTACTGTATTATAGATACAATTGTAAAACACTCATGATGAATTCCATGAAGGACAAAGGAGCTCTGGGTGAGTGTAACAGGAGGAAACTAATTTAAATGAATGACCCAGGGAAGGGGTCTGGGGTGAAGTGACCACTTAGTCAAGAGGAGGAAGATGAGTGAATTAGGTGATAAGTGAATGTGCCAGCCTCGGTGAAGACCTTGAAGTTGGAAAGATCTTGGTACATTCTGGTAGAGAAAAATAATTTTGAGTGAATATTTATTTATTTATTTTATTATGGGTTATGTTTAAAAGATTAAGATAAATATGAAACCACAGGAAATTCCTGGGAAATAAATACAGGTCAATTTCTGATCATTTGATAGAGGGTTTTCAAGACTATGACTGAGATTCAACTGTATGTGCATACAAGAGGTTTTTTGTGGTTTGTTTTCGTTTATTCATTTATTTGGCTGCATCAGGTCTCAGCTGTGGCACTCGGGATCTTCTGTCTTCATCATGGCCTGTGGGATCTTTAGCTGTGACATGTAAACTCTCAGTTGCCGCACATGAGATCTAGTTCCTGACCAAGGATTGAACCAGGGCTCCCTGCATGGGGAGCTTGGAGTCTTAGTCACTGGTCCACCAGGAACATCCCAAATTCCTTGTTCCAGAATATTTGGAATTGGGTTCCTCTGGGAAAACTGGGTTTTGGAAAACAGTATTGGAGGCCTTGCTTGATGTAATCAATGTGAACCCTATCTTCATCCCCTGTTGTATGTGTGTGTGTGTGTATCGCTCAGTCGTGTCTGACTCTTTGCGACCCCATGGACTGTAGCCCGCCAGGCCCCTCTGTCCATGGGATTTTCCAGGCAAGAATACTGGAGTGGGTTTTAAACAAGCAACTGGAAAGTGCCAGCCAGGGCCCAGATGTCGTCAGGAGGAGGACATGGCCAAGGAGAAGGAAACATACTTACAAGAGAAGTCACGTTCAGGAAAAGACAGGGCCTGTAGAGATCATGGATGAGTATGGGCATGGCAGAGGGTGCTGTAAAATCCATGTTAAATGTGGAATATAGTCTCTCTCCTAGGAACCTGCTGGTTTCTTGAAAGGCCTCATTTACATGTTTCCAATCTGTTAGTTACTACTAACAGTGGATATTAAAGGTCACAACAAGGAAGAGATTTTAAACCTAAATACCAGGAGAACTCCACTTCATACTTTCCTTAGTGGAAACAAAGTAGTCTAAAGAAGAATCTGTGTGCCTAAAATATATGCATAAACCCAAACGAATGTTGAAAGAATCTGTACATAATTTTCTGTAATAGCAATTCTAGTGGAGGAGCATCTATTCCCACAAGCAGATTCCATCTGAGAGGCTTCATATAAGACTATTCATGGTGATAAATTTTCTAAGTTTTAACTCTACTTTCATGTTAATGAATCTGTAGCCAATGAGTATGGCCCAGGTCCAGGAGAATGGTTAGAGAATGATTTGATTTTTTTTAAGTATTTGTTTATATATTTAGGCTGCGCCAGGTCTTAGTTGCAACATGAGGGATCTTTAGTTGCAGCATTCAGACTCTTAACTGTGGCATGTGGTATCTGGTTCTCTGACCAGGGATCGAACCCGGGCCCCTTGCATTGGGAGCATGGAGTTTTAGCCACTGAACCACCAGGTTAGTCCCCTGGCAAATGATTTTAGGAATAATAAAAGGTTAAACATACCAACTGATGCCAACTGGCTCCTTTCTGCCATCTATTTTCATCTGTTTTCCCCTTAAAATTTCAGCAGTATCTTTTAAAAAAATGTCCTCATTGTGTCTGCTATTCACCGAGATCCAATGACTTGCACTTTATCAGGTCAGTGCTCTTGGCTGCAAGGAACAGAAAACCCTGCCTCTGACTTAGACAATAATGGAATTTATTATTTCACATTATAGGATGTCCAAGTTTGAGCAAACTCCAGGCATAGTTCAACCATTTGCCTCAATGATGTCACCAAGCACCCAAGTTCTTTCCATCTCTTCCTGCTCATCCTCTGTGAGCTGGCTTTGCCCTGGAGCTGGCTCCCTTCATGGCTGAACAATAGCTGTAGCAACTTCAGGTATTATGTACACATATGACCCTATCTGGGGTTTCCCAGGTGGTGCTGGTGGTAAAGAACCCGCCTGCCAATGCAGGAGACATAAAAGACATGGGTTCGATCCCTGGTTTGAGAAGGTCCCCTTAAGGAGGGCATGGCAACCCACTCTAGTATTCTTGCCTGGAGAATCCCATGCAAAGAGGAGCCTGGCAGGCTATAGCCCATAGGGTTGCAAAGAGTCAGACACGACTGAAATGACTAAGTACAGATGCACACACATGATCCTACCTGTGGGGAAAAGTGGGATGGACCGTCCCTTTCATTTCTGTAAACAGCATTCAGTTCAGTTCAGTTCACTTCACTTCAGTTACTCAGTCATGTCTGACTCTTTGCGACCCCATGAATCGCAGCATGCCAGGCCTCCCTGTCCATTACCAATGCTCAGAGTTCACCCAGACTCATGTCCATCAAGTCACTGATGCCATCCAGCCATCTCATCCTCTGTCATCCCCTTCTCCTCCAGCCCTCAATCTTTCCCAGCATCAGGGTCTTTTCCAATAAGTCAGCTCTTCGTATCAGGTGGCCAAAGTATTGGAGTTTCTGCCTCAACATCAGTCTCCTTTAGGATGGACTGGTTGAATTTCCTTCCAGTCCAAGGGACTCTCAAGAGTCTTCTCCAACACCACAGTTCAAAAACATCAATTCTTCGGTGCTCAGCTTTCTTCACGGTCCAACTGTCACATCCATACATGACCACAGGAAAAACCATAGCCTGNGATGGACTGGTTGAATTTCCTTCCAGTCCAAGGGACTCTCAAGAGTCTTCTCCAACACCACAGTTCAAAAACATCAATTCTTCGGTGCTCAGCTTTCTTCACGGTCCAACTGTCACATCCATACATGACCACAGGAAAAACCATAGCCTGACTGGACGGACCCTAGGAGGAGGCAATGGCACCCCACTCCGGTACTCTTGCCTGGAAAATCCCATGGACGGAGGAGCCTGGTGAGCTGCAGTCCATGGGGTCGTGAAGAGTTGGACAGATTGAGCGACTTCACTTTCACTTTTCACTCTCATGCATTGGAGAAGGAGATGGCAACCCACTCCAGTGTTCTTGCCTGGAGAATCCCAGGGACGGGGGAGCCTGGTGGGCTGCCGTCTCTGGGGTCGCACAGAGTCGAACACGACTGAAGCAACTTAGCAGCAGCAGCCTCAGGCAACCTCTAATCCACTTTCTATCTCTATGTGTTTGCCAATTCTGATTGTTTCATATAAGTAAAACCGTACAATATGTGGTCTTCTGCCACTGGCTTATTTCACTTAGCGTAATATTTTTAAGGGTCATCACCATGTCTTTCTTGAATGTCTCCTTTTAAGAAGAATGAAGGCTTTCCTGAGATCTCTCAGCAGACTCCTTAGACTCTCTGGTCTAAATTGAGTTACATGATTGATTTCTAATCGAAGCACTAACTAATGGAAGAGGAATTACAGTGAGTACCTTGAAGTGATGTAAACCAATTCCCAGCAGCAGGGATGGAGTTATCTTGTCATCTGCAAAGTTGTCATAGGCTGGCAGGGACTGTGAATGTGAGAGGCGGATACCTGAGCAAAATTTGGTTCCTTTTAGGAACGACGAATGGGGAAATGGATGACGGATAAAGAAGGTCTACAATGCATTACATAGTACAAAGTAATTCCAAATGGAGCCAAGGATCAGTGGTGACAAAGTCTGCACTTATCTTCGGTATATTTATTTTTGTTGTCTTCCTCCTAGCTGTTTCTTCTGCATCTGCAAGTTTCAGACTCTAGGATACCACGAACGTCCTATTCCTGTAGGCTTACCACGGCCACTGCCCCATGCCACTCCATATACCACCCCCGCCATACCGTCAGGTTTCGCTATGCTGACCAAGTACAGGGAAGTGGCAAAGGTGGGGAGAAGTAAGTGAGGTGCGGGCCACAGAGTACCCTCTCTAGGTCGTCAACAGACACAATTTAACATGCCACCTTTGTTGTTCCAGCTTCATGTGGTTGATGTATGCAACCGGGAAGGAGGTTGAAAGTATGAGAATATTTATATGCACATGTGTGTATGTCTGTATATGTATATTTTGTCAGTGAGTAGTTACAATGTGAAGCCACCTTAAACCTTGAGTCTCTCCCCCTTGATTTAGTCTCATGTCCTCTCACTCTTTTCCATAGTAGGGAGCGATCTGACTGGGCACTTAAGCACTTCCCAAATGCCCAGGGATTTGTGAGTAAGCAAAGCTCTCCTGTGTCCTCTTACGCTATGTCTAAACAGAGGTCCTTTCCCTTAAACATCCTTAATAACAGATTTTGCTCCAAGAGAAAGTCACCTCAGGATTGGTTTTGGACTAATGGGAAGCTAGTGGGTTTCTGGATGGTCTGTCATTGTGTTAGGAAAACAAGATTTTTTTTAAAAATTGTGTATTTTTTATTAAGGCATAGTTGATTAACAATGTTGTTAGTTTCAGGTGTATAGCAAAGTGCTTCTGTTATACATAGACTTGTATCTATTCTTTTTCCAAATTCTTTCCCACTTAGGTTGTTATAGAATATTGAGCAGAGTTCCCTGTGCTATATAGTAGGTTCTTGTTGGTTATCTATTTTAAACATGTGCACACATGTACATGTTCAGGCAGCGCTCCCTAACTCTCTCTCCCCATGCACCTCCCCCTTGGTAACCATAACTTTGTTCTCTATGTTTGTGTTTTGTAAATAAGTTCATTTGCATCATTCTTTTAGATTCTGCATGTAAGAGATGTTTATGCTTCTTTGTCTGACTTACTTAGTATGATGATCCCCAGTATCCATGTTGCTGCAAATGGCATTGTTTCCTTCTTTTAATGGCTGAGTAACATTCTATTGTATATGTGTCTCACATCTTCTTTATCCGTTCCTCTGTCAGTGGACATTTAAATTGCTTCCATGTCTTGACTATTGTGAAGAGTTCAGCAATGAACATTGGGGTGGATTATCCTTTCAAACCATGTTTTTCTATGGATATATACCCAGGAGTGGGATTGCTAGATCATATGGTAGCTCTCTTTTTAGTTTCTTAAATACTACAGATACTGAAACAGGAGCAAGACTCTTCCAACACTAGGGGCTGCTGGCTATCAGACTGTGCATACTTCTAATCCTCTCAGGGAGAAGACAGAAATATCAGACCACCTTACCTGCCCCCTGAGAAACCTGTACACAGGTCAAGAAGCAACAATTAGAACCGGACACGGAACATTGGACTGCTTCAAAATTGGGAAAGGGATACTTCAAGGCTGTATATTGTCATACTGCTTATGTAACTTACATACAGAGTACAACATGTGAAATTCCCTGCTTGGATGAAGCACAAGCTGTAATCAAAATTGCCAGGAGAAAGATCAACAACCTCAGATATGCAGGTGACACCACCCTAATGGCAGAAAGTGAAGAGGAACTGAAGAGCCTTTTGATGAAGGTATAAGAGAAGAGTGAAAAAGCTGACTTAAAACTCAATGTTGAAAACACAAAGACTATGGCATCCAGTCCCATCACACCATGGCAGATAGATGGGGGGAAAATGGAAACAGTGACAGACTTTATATTTTCTTGGTCTCCAAAATCACTGTGGACAGGGACAGTAGCCATGAAATTAACAGATGCTTGCTTCTTGGCGGAAAGGCTATGGCAAACCTAGACAGTGTACTAAAAAGCAGAGACATCACTTTGCCAACAAAGGTCCGTATAGTCAAACTTAAGTTTTTCCATTAGTCATGTATGGATGTGAGAGCTGGACCAGAAAGAAGGCTGAAGAGTTGATGCTTTCGAACTGTGGTGTTAGAGAAGACTCTTGAGAGTGCCTTGGACTGCAAGGAGGTCAGGCCAGTCAATCCTAAAGGAAATCAACTATGAATATTCATTGGAAGGACTGATGCTGAAGCTGAAGCTCCAATACTTATGGCCACCAGATGCTGAGTGCTAACTCATTGGAAATCACCCTGATGATGGGAAAGTTTGAGGGCAGGGGGATAAAGGGGCAACAGAGGATAAGACGGTTGAATGGCATAATCAATTCAGTGGGCATGAGTTTGAGCAAACTCTGGGAGATAGTGAAGGATAGGAAAGCCTGCTGTGCTGCAGTCCAGGCGAAGAGCTGGACACAGCTGAGCGACTGAACAAAAACGACAGCACATACTTCTAATGCTCTCAGGGAAACACAACTTTATTTTATAGGCAACTGAATTCACACTTTCAATGTGTAGTTTATTTCAATATGTGTGTGTGTGCTCGGTCAGGTCTAACCCTTTGCAACCCCGGACTGTAGCTTATGGCTTCTCTGTCCATGGGATTCTCCAGGCAAGAATACTGGAGTGGGTTGCCATTTCCTTTTCCAGGGGATCTTCCCAACCCAGGGATCGAACTCATGTCTCCCGTGTCTCCAGCATTGGCAGGTGGATTCTTCACCACTGAGTTGCCAAGGAAGCCCAGTTTCAATCTGTAACAAGTACAAAATATGGCAGCATGATGTGTGAAGGAGACACAAATCCCTATCTTTGACCATGCAGAATGTTCTCCAGGCATGAGTTGGAGGCCCAGGAAAACACCTGGCAACTGGGAATTGATATTTTGCTCTTTGGGAACTGCACTCAACTGTTAGCAATACTGAACTAAGAACGCAGCAGAAGAGTATAAGCCATGCCCTTGTCTCTGACTATGAACCTCTGGATAGTTCTTTGGCCTCATCTAAGGCATGAAAGTGCCATCAAACCTCAGGGCTGGTGCCCAGCATCTAAGGGCTGTGGTGTCAGACCTGAGTGTCCCTCTCTGTAACCTGAAATTCTCATCATGGCAGAGATGTTCCAGGACTCTCCCTATGAGAGAGGACCAGTCTCCAGTCCTTGATTAATGGAATCAACACCTGCAAAAAAAGGGGGGGAGGGAGGGAGTGGGGAGAAGGAAGCAGAATGAGGCAGAAGGAGTAGCTGAGCTGTGACTCAGACTGACCGCCTCAGCTGACCCCACGAGGAGCTCTGGGGCTAGAATAACCATCAGAGGTCTCTTATTTAGGGTTGAATTTGACCAGAGATCAAATTGCCAACATCCGCTGGATCATCAAAAAA
>SJYV01021354.1:209648-230055 GCA_006410875.1 Neotragus pygmaeus | reverse complement strand
ACCTGATGCGAAGAGCGGACTCATTGGAAAGACCCTGATGCTGGGAAAGATTTAAGGCAGAAGAAGGGGACGATAGAGGATGAGATGGTTGGATGGCATCACTAACTGGATGGACATGAATTTGAGTAAGCTCTGGGAGTTGCTGAAGGACAGGGAAACCTGGCATGCTGCAGTGCATGGGGTCACAGAGTCAAACACTACTGAACGACTGAACTGAACTGACCAGGCTTTTCTGCTTTCTTCTAGATCATACTAAGTGCCCATCCGCAGCCTGGGCACTGCCATGCTCTCATCCAATTGTGGAGATAAGTCACAGACCACAGAGGGAGGACTCTTTTCACTGCCATGAAACTTGATACACCGTGTGCACAGATACATAGACCGCTGACACAGCTGTCCTCCCTGGGCACTCACAAGCCAGCATGCACACGAGCACATTCGATGTGGTCAGATCACACCCACTTGGGACCAGGATGTGCCAGCCAGCCTGGATTCTGTTGCTTGTTGGTCCTAATGACAGACATGAGTATAGAGCTTCCTGTCGACGTGTGATCCAAAACAAAGATAAAATCAGCTCAAGAACAACAGAAAAAGTGTATGTATGAAGAAAGTATACAAAGTATACATCTCCATATAGGGTATAGATATATACTGTAAGAAAAAGCTTTATTCTACATTTCTTCATTTTTTGATTGGAAATTTCTGGGAAAACTCATTTAAGCTGAACTTTTCTCACCGAGGGGAAACGCTGTTCTGCTGCAGCCCTGAAGCTTAATCTGCCCGTTGGACCATGCAGCATGAAGTTCCAAATTTTTCTAACCTGCAGGCAAGCAGTTCAGCAACTTATTTTCAAATGCAGATATTTTAAATGGTTGGAAAAGAAGAGTTGAAAATAACTGTTATACCTAAAATATCGCAACATTTTACAGCTAGGCAAGTTTTTTTTTTTTTTTTTAATGATGATCTAGTCTCCTAATTTACAGGTGGATGGTCTAGGAAGTTCACCCAACCCTTAATATGGCCCCTTGAGGAATAGAACTTGGCAAGAATGCTTTACTGCACCATAATCTCGTCAGCCTGTCTCATTTCTCTTACATCGTTCATATGGGGGGGGGGTGATAGGAAGGATCTTTATGCAGTAAATGGGGAAACTAAACTGAAAACTCTGTGAGGGCAGGGGGAGGGGTGATGTACAGGCGTGGATCCCCTGTGCCTAGCGCATGCGCAACACTCTGCAACTGTTGGTTGACCAATAATGGATAGGAGAAGGAAAGAAAACATTCTTGATTGACTGGCATGGTCTCCACCCTACAGGTGCCAATCAGGGGAAGAGGTGGGAGGACAGAGGATTAGAACTGGTGGTCTGCCTGTGCCCTGACGTCTCTGCCCTCTCTTACTTGCTAGGATTTATTGACTACATTGTGGATACTTTGGAACTGGGGTGTTGGAGAAGACTCGTGAGAGTCTCTCGGGCTGCAAGGAGATCCAACCAGTCCATCCTGAAGGAAATCAGTCCTGAATAGGCATTGGAAGGAGGACTGATGCTGAAGCTGAAACTCCAATACCTTGGCCACGAAGAACTGACTCATTTGGAAAAGACTCTGATGCTGGAAAAGATTGAAGGCAGGAGGAGAAGGGGATGACAGGATGAGATGATTGGATGATTCACAGACTCAATGGATATCAGTTTGAGTAAACTCCGGGTGTTGGTGATGGACAGGGAGGCCTGGCGTGCTGCAGTCCATGGGGTCGCAAAGAGTAGGACACGACTGAGACTGAGAGGCTGAACTGAACATTGTGGCCAGAGGTGTTCAAAATGCAAATCAGATTACGTCATTCCCTTGACCCTCCGGGTCTTTCCGTCCTGTTGCCTATAACGTGGTCGGAGCTCCTTACTGCCTTGGCCTGTCTTGCCCACCTCTCCGCCTTCACACCTGTGACCCACTCCTTAGTTCTCTCTGCTTCACCCACACTGGTCCCTGACTTGGTAAACTGCCTCAGACTTTATAGCTTTTGCCCTGATTGTTCTCTCCTTCAGAAAAGAGGACCTGGCTTGCTTGACCTGCCCCTTCTCACCTTCGGGTCTCAGATTAATTGCCCCTTACCGGGAGAGGCCTAACTTAGTTCTCTCTACCCACTTTCAATCACCTGTTTTCATTTTCTTGTCTACATGTTGTTGTTTAGTGGCTAAGTCGTGTCTGACTCTTCACGACCCCGTGGACTGTAGCCTGCCAGGCTCCTCTGCGCTCCACTGTCCCCGGGTTTGCTCAAATTCATGTCGATAATGAATGCGTGGTGGTATATTATCACTGCCTAAAATTCTCTGATTTGGCGCCAGGTCCTAAAACAGTGTTCGCCTTTTAGGCTTCTCATAAAATATTGTTGAGCGACAGAGGGATAGGTGGTAAGGATGAATGGATGANGTTCCTTGATGACATTTCTGAACCTTTGTCCCAGCCTCAGGCTGCCAATTGCCAGACTTCTTGTCTTTATTCCTTAAGTATGCTTCATGTGTTTTCTGTGACTTGCAGCTGAAAGTATTCCTGGCTGATGTAGGTAGTGTGTTCACTCTGCCTTTAAAATCATGAACACATGCTGATTTTGGTTTAAAGAGATGCAGCAGACACAGGACAAAGAATGTGAGTCAACTCTCTAAGCCGTCCATTCTTTGGTAATTGAACTCTGGCCTTCTATGAGAAAATCTCGCTGAATGTTAAAAGGAAAGCAGCTGACCCCGGACTCCTCGAGTAGAGGAACAGTGGCATCATGGGTTAGGGTCATCAGAGAAGCCAGCCAGGACCACTTGAGGGGCTGCTGATGGACCCTGATGGAGACATTGCTGGAATCTCTGGCAATGGGGCTCTGCCTAGAAAGGAGAAATGAACTCTGGGAATCTGTATGCAGATATCTGACTAACTTGCAGAATCTGGTTCTTTCTCCAACCAAAGAGTGATGGGTTTTGAAAAACCCTAAATCTGAAATTCCAAACACAAATGCCTTGTAGCATCAGATGCCTGACATTTGCAAAGAAATATAACACCAGCTCATTTGTGTCAACACAAAGAGATGAAATGTAGTGATCACAGGAAGTTGATCGGATTTTGGGTAGGTGACTTAAAGAAATAAAATCAGGATTACTAGAGATTGCTATCAAACTTCAAATCAGAAGGGAGGTAAAGATGAAGCCCTTGTTAGGCAGATAATAAGATGACAAAGCCTCAAAATATGGCACTCACTGATCTTAATTATCAAGCTATCTGCTGGGTGTTTAATCAGTAGCACATATACTATGCTAATTATTCTGGCTAATTTTGTTATAATGTAATCCTTTATCAACCCTGCTATGTATAAATTAGGAACTGAAATGTAACTAACACAAATTATATTTAAGGCAACATGAATTTCTTTATTTCATTGTGAAATTTTCTGATTTCTGTTTCTTTGTCTTTCCTTTTTTTGATTTGTTCATGGGATGCCCAACTACCCACCATGCCCTAGCCCCCTACAGGTCAAGCCATCATTTGAGGAGGAAGGGACCAGGTACCCATATTTCTCCTTGAACTTCTTAGAAATCTTGTATTTGACTTTCTCCTTCACCAACTGTCCTTGAAAGGAAGGGAATATATTTAAGCAATCAATGGTAGAGAGATCCTGGCTTTCTCTGGATCAGATAAAGTTTGCTTCATTGTTCCACTTGGAGGTTTAAATAATCATCAGAGGGTACCATGATTCATGATCTTTCCCAGTATCAAGAAAAGACCCTGATGCTGGGAAAGATTGAAGGCTGGAGGAGAAGGGGATGACAGAGGATGAGATGGTGGGATGGCATCACCAACTCCATGGACATGAGTTTGAGCAAAGTCCAGGAGATGATGAAGGACAGGAAAGCCTGGTGAGCTGCAGCCCATGGGGCTGCAAAGAGTCGAGCATGACTGAGCAACTGAACAGCCATGATTCACGGTTTCAGGGATATATTGTATGTGACTTACATCAAGTTATGTGTACAAGCTTGGTTAGATGAAGACTAGCACAGATCCTCACAGAAGAGCATAAACGCTATCTGCAATTGTTTGCATCAAGCAGTTGGCATCCGATGCGCTCGGTATAACTGTGCAGAGAGAAGAATAGCATGCCTTTGAGACCACCAGCCTTGGGAGTTTTTCTCTATCAATACTCCTGGTCTTGAACTATTGTGCAGCAAGACAACAATGCCTGATGAATAAATGGAAACAGCGTGGGTCTAATTTAGTCTCAGCCCTGCTTAGGAGGAAAATCAATAAGTTGGTTGCCAGCAGAGGGTCATGGTTAAGAAAAACGGTCAGTTGCGTATATGCAGACCCCATTGTGACCTCAGGTCAGGAACAAGCGCCAGGCATATCCAGGTTAACTCAAAGTGACTGTGGCATAATTCCACTGTGAAATGGGTCCACTTCTGAGACTGAGTGCTCCTTTGAGCTCGAAAGGCCCTTGTTAAACCCTTAGGTCCTGGAGAACTCCTTCCACACACAGGTTCTCTGAGGGTCAGCCCTCGAGTGCTCTCGGCTCAAATCTCACTGTCTAAACCAGTGGACTCACCAGCCTGGGGCTGACCTGGACTGTAAAGAAGGCTGAGTGCTAAAGAATTGATGCTTTCAAATTGGGGTGCTGGAGGAGACTCTTGGGAGTTCCTTGGACTGCAAGGAGATAAAACCAGTCAATCCTAAAGGAAATCAACCCTCAGTATTCATTGGAACGACTGATGCTGAAGCTGAAACTCCAATAATTTGACCACCTGGTGCAAAGAGCCAACTCACTGAAAAAGACCCTGATGCTGGGAAAAGTTGAGGGCAGAAGGAGAAGGGGACAGTGGCAGAAGATGAGATGGTTAGATAGCATCACTGACTCAATGAACATGAGTTTGAGCAAACTCTGGGAGATACTGAAGGACAGAGGAGCCTGGTGTGCTGCAGTCAATGGGGTCGGAAGTGATTGGACACAACTTAGTGTTGAACAATAACAACAAAATACCTATACCTATTCTTTTTCAGATTCTTTTCCATTCTAAGTTGTTACAAAATACTGAACACAGTTCCCTATGCTGTATAGTAGGTCCTTGTTGTTTATTTTATGTATAGTGTATTTGTTTATTCCAAATTCCTAATTTATTCCCCCATCAATAAACACTTTTTGACCTCTTGCATATGCCAGGCTCTTCTTCATGCTGAGAATATAGTATACTATATGCTGTGAAGCGAAGGTCGCTCAGCCGCGTCCGACTCTTGTATAGCCCCTGTCTGTTTGGTCCATAGGATTCGCCAGCCAGAATACTGGAGCGGGGAGCCTTTCCCTTCTCCAGGAAATCTTACCGACCCAGGGATTGAACCCAAGGCTCCCACATTGCAGGCAGATTCTTTACCAGCTGAGCTCACAAGGGTAGCCCAAGAATACTGGAGTGGGTAGCCTAACCCTTCTCCAGCAGATCTTCCCAACCCAGGAATTGAACCGGGTCTCCTGCATTGCAGGTGGACTCTTTACTAGCTGAGCCATCAGGCAAGCTCACTGAGTACTGTAGTATGTGGTATAGAATATGCTATATACTGTAGTGTGTGGGTATATAATATATCCACTGTATACTGCAGTATATAATATACTATATACTGTGGTATATGGTATAGAATGTACTAAAAAGTGTAGCATATGTATATAATATACTATATACTGTGTACTTCTTATACAGTCCTGGTGTACATGAAGCAGTCTTCTAAAGATATTACATATATGAACACCTTTTCTCTCAACCATCCTGCGAGACAGGAGCTCTCATCATCACGGAGCAGTGAAGCAACTTCCTGGGCGTCACACAGCTAAGCCGCGGAGCTAAGATGCAAATGCACTTTGGGATGTGCTCTTTATTTTTTGACTTTGATACAAGGCACAGAATTTACTCAGAGCTCACCGTGCTCTTCAGAACTGGGTGGCCATTCTTTGCATTCAGACCCCCGCTGGGCCCAAATCTGCCCTCTCTGGGTTTCTTCCTCTTCCTTCTTTTCTAATTTGCTCTTTCTTTTGAGAGTCAGTCTTGTGAAAAAAAATGGGGAAGGGATGGGAGGGAAGTAAAGAGGACCAAGGACCGAGGCAGGGACCAGTAATGTTAAAAGGACTTCACGAGCCAGGGGCAGCTGTAGGTGGGAACTGGATTAAGATAAAACGGCAAGTGCTTTGAAATAATCTCGAGGGGCTAGAGGGTGTGCTCCTGATCAAGGCACACCTTGCCGAGCCGAGACCACCGGGGCCATGGCTTTTCAAGAGTGATCCAGCTGATTGTGGGTGTCACTAAGGTCGGCTGGGGAGACAGGGCATCACCTGTCTAGCCACAATATTGTAAGGTGGAAAGTTTGACTTCTGAGGGTTAAAAGGTAAAATCAATCTGATAGGGACTTCCCCGGGGGTCCAGGGGTTAAAAATTCGCCTTGCAATGCAAAGGTGGCAGGTTCAATTCCTGGTCAGGAACTGAGACCCCCACATGGCACAACTGCTGAACCCGAGTGCCCTGGAGCCCGGGAGCCACATCTAGAGAGTCTGTGCACCACAGTGAAAGGTCCTGCGTGATGCAGTGAAGACCCTGAGCTCTGCAACTACAGAACTGACATGGCCAAAAAGAAATAAATAGCACATCAACCTGATGGAGCAAAGCAGTCTGTGTACCGCTGGTCTGACCTTAACCAATTCAAGGATGCAGAGGCAAATTCTGTCATCTGCTTTCAGGTGTGAAGCCGTCCCATCTTAGATAGTCTTGGAAATAAAGAAAGGGGAGAGAAGTGCAAAAGATGTGTATCCGGCTGAAGTCAAGGGTGAAGGGCCTCGCCGTGACAAAAGTGTTGAGGAGTCTCTGTGAGACACAGGGCAGGCAAGACTGAGGAAGGGTGGGCCAGCTCACCACGGGCGTGAGTGGGAGAGGAGCCCCGGGGTGGCTGTGGGGTGGGTCTTGCCTCTCCCACAGGTTGGGGAAGGGCCCCAGCCCCCCGGGTGCCCCGAGAACACCAGGGTCTCACGTTACATTCTGCAGGCTTTCCAGGTTCGGTCACGCATGTTTCAGAAGGGAGCATCACACCAGCCATTCCAGAGGGCCATATGCTAACAGCGGCTTCCCTGCTGGCTCAGGTGGTAAAGACTCTGCCGGCAGTGCAGGAGACCAAGGTCGATCCCTGGGTCGGGACGATCCCCTGGGGGAGGGCATGGCTTCCCACTCCAGTATTCCTGCCTGGAGGGTCCCATGAACAGAGGAGCCTGGTGGGCTGCAGCCCATGGGGTTGCAAAGGGCTGGACATGACTGAAGCGACTCAGCACACACACGCTTCTCTAGTCTGGGTCTGAAAATCTTTGACCTCAGGGACACACACGGTCCATGATCTACCCAACTCTAGTAGGCAACTTGGGAGATGGCCCTGCTGACCCATTTTGGATCTCCGCACACTGCGTCGTCCCCTCCCCTCGAGTGTGGACTCGGTGACCTGGTCCCGATCGACACGGCACAGCAGAGGGGATGGCTTCGCTTTGGAGGTTAGGTCACAGAGGGACTGCAGCTTCTGGTCCGGATGCTCTTTCTCTCCCTCTCAAACTGCTTGTGCTGGAGGAAGCCGGCTTCCATGTGATGATGCAGCATCATGGAGGGTCCCAGGTAAGTGAACTTGAAAGTGGATATTCTGAGGCTGCCAATTGTCATTGAGGGGGCCTGAGAGTGAAGTCATCAGCCTAGTTGGATCTTGACATGACAGCAACCTCATGAAAAGCTTTGAGCTGAGCCTCATCCAGTGAGTCATGCCTGGATTCCTGATCCACAGAAACGGAAAAATCATAAGTGCTTGTTGTTTTATGCAGTTAGGTTTTGGGGATAATTTTCTATGAAATTATACATAATTATTCCTCTACCTGAACCACTGTTTTTAGAAAGCTGCAAATCTCATTCTTCCCTCTCTCCTTGCCCACCCAAGGATAAACCAACACGGACTCTGATTCAGAAGAGCAAAAGGATAGGTTATTTTGAATCATCAGAGCAAATGTCTTTTTATGAAACAGTTGCTGCATGAAACAAGAGAAAATTTGAGAAGCTCNTCTCCTTGCCCACCCAAGGATAAACCAACACGGACTCTGATTCAGAAGAGCAAAAGGATAGGTTATTTTGAATCATCAGAGCAAATGTCTTTTTATGAAACAGTTGCTGCATGAAACAAGAGAAAATTTGAGAAGCTCTCTGATTCATGGTGCCACTGAGAGTCTAGATGTACATTGTGTATACGGAAAAGGAGATGAAGGAAGATTGTTCTGAGATGAAAACCATTACTTTAAGTCTTAAAAGGAAATGGACACAGTGATTGGAGATTGCATAAAATCAGATCTGTGATTTAAAAGACCAGACAGAGAAAATTTCTCATGCTCAGACTATAAAGGGGACCAAAAAAACCATATAAAGAAAAGTAACATTGAAGACAAATTCAGGAATTTCATTATATCTTAGGAGAAATAGGAGCAGAGAGAATATAACATGTAAAGAAGGAAATAATGCAAAGTAAATTATGCTGTGGACTGAATTGTGTCCCCAACCAAACCCATATGTTGAAGCCCTCATCGCTTATGTGACTTTGGTGGGGACAGGGCTTTTAAACAGGTGGCTTAGGTTCAGTGAGGTGCTGAGTGCGGGGCAGGGCTGATCTGATAAAACTGGTGTCCTTATAGAAGAACCACTAAAGACCCCTCTCCCTGGGCACACAGAGGGAAGGCCGTGTAAGCATATGGTGAGGTGGCGGCCACCTGTGAACAAGAACAGAAGCGTCAGAATGACACCCACTTTGTCAGCATCCTGATCCTGGACTTCCCAGCCTCCAAAACTGTGAGAAATGTTTGTTTTATAAGCCCCCTGTCTGTTCTGGTATATTGAGTTGGCCAAAAAGTTTGTTTGATATTTGCATACAATTAAAAAAAAAACCAGAATGAATCTTTTGGCCAACTCAATATTATGGTGAAATGAAGTGAAGGGAAGTGAAGTCGCTCAGTTGTGTCCGACTCTTTGTGACCTGATGGACTGTAGCCCACCAGGCTCCTTGGTCCATGGAATTTTCCAGGCATGAATACTGGAGTGGGTTGCCATTTCTTTCTCCAGGGGATCTTTCCGACCCAGGGATCAAACTCAGGTCTCCCGCATTGTAGGCAGATGCTTTACCATCTGAGCTACCTGGGAAGGTAGACCATAACAAAAAAAATGGGCTATGTTAAGTTTCCTGAGCTGAAGAATATCTTTGCTCCAAATTAAAATTCTCTTTAAACATCTTTAAAAATAAAAGATTTAATTGTCTTTAAAGTAGTCTTCAAGAGAATTTTTGAAAAGATATTTAGAAATATGCCTAGCATATTCCAATGACATTTTGGTATTTCAAGGAAAAAAGAACAACTCTTACAGATTTACAGTAGAAAAACCACATTACCTAATTGGTAACAGTTTTCTTCATGTAATAATAAAGTGGTACAAAGCAACAGAATAACCTCCACAAAGTTTTGAGGGGAAAATACTATCTCAAAGAACTCCATTTTCAGCCAATCTAATGTTCATGTATGAGAAATCAGAAAGAGATCTTCAGTCATGAAAGGAATTGGAAAATATTTCATAAGCATCATCTCATGAGAAAAAAATGGGGAAAGGTATCTGCAAAATGTCAAACAGACAAAGTGCTCACTTTCAGATTATATAAAGAATTCCTGCAAATCAATTAGAAAAAGGGAGACCACCAAGTATAAATATATACCAGAGACTTGCCTGGATACATCCTCAAACAAGGTACCCAAGCAGCAATACACAAATATTGAGGGGCTTACTTTCAGTCAGTTCAGTTCAGTCGCTCAGTCGTGTCTGACTCTTTGCGACCCCATGGACTGTAGCATGCCAGGCTTCCCTGTCCATCACCAACTCCCAGAGTTTACTCAAACTCATGTCCATTGAGTCAGTGATGCTATTCAACCATCTCATCCTCTGTCGTCCCCTTCTCCTCTTGCCTTCAATCTTTCCCAGGATCAGAGGCCTTTAGTCCTTCCAATGAATATTCAAGACTGATTTCTTTTAGGATGGACTGGTTGGATCTTCTTGCACTCCAAGGGACTCTCAAGAGTCTTCTCCAACACCACAGTTCAAAAGCACCATTTTTTTAGCACTCAGCTTGCTTTATAGTCCAACTCTTGCATCCATACATGACTACTGGAGAAATCATAGCCTTGGCTATATGGACCTTTTTTGGTAAAGTAATGTCTCTGCTTTTTAATATGCTGTCTAGGTTGGTCATAGCTTTTCTTCCAAGGAGCAAGCATCTTTTAATTTCATGGCTGCATTTACCATCTGCAGTGATTTTGGAGCCCCCTCAAAATAAAGTCTCTCACTGTTTCCATTGTCTCCCCATCTATTTGCTGTCTACTTTCATTAGTTACCCAAGAAATGCAAGTTAAAGCCCCACTGAAATACCTCTACACTGCATCCAGAATGCCTGCAATTTAATTTTGATGATTTGAAGCAGTTTCCAAAAACTACTAAGGCATAAACTGGTGCAAGCACTTTAGAAAACTGGGATTATTTACTCAAGTCGAAGCACACACACCTAGGTACAAACCTATCTCTCTCCCAGATAAATGCCCAACAGAAATGTTTGCACATTCCCATAAAAAGCATGTTCAGGAATGGTCATAACAACATCACTCCTAATGCCTCAAGCTGGAAACAATTCGATTGTACATTAACAGCAGAATGGATAAATAAATGGTGTTCCTACAACAGGAAGGATCCAGCGATGAAGGGGAATTTACCACAGTCACCTGCAACACAGCTTGAACCTCACAAACACAGTGTTGAATAGATGAAAGGTGCCCAACACTAAAGAGTGAATCCCATGTGACACTGTTTACACAAAGACTAGAAAACGGGCAAAAGGAAGCTACAGGAGTCTAAATCAAGATAGTGATTGATCTTTTAGGAGAGAGAAGAGGGAGAAAGTGGGAAATTTCGGGTAAAGTTTTACTTCTTGGTCTGGTTGGTGGTTACAGGGGTGTTACTGATGATCCATGGAGCAGTTGAGTGTGAGTGTTAAGTGTGAAGTTCTCTGTATATACTTCAGATATGTATAGGAGCTTCCCTGGTGGCTCAGACAGTAAAGAGCCTGCCTACAATGCGGAAGACCTGGGATCTTCCCTGGGTCAGGAAGATCCTCTGGAGAAGGAAATGGCAACCCACTCCAGTACTCTTGCCTGGAAAATTCCATGGACGGAGGAGCCTGGTAGGCTGCAGTCCATGGGATCTCCAACAGCTGGACATGACTGAGTGACTTCACTTTTTACTTTCTCTGTATATATCATACTTCATAATGTAAAAAAGATAATGATAGGCTATTGCAAAGAAAAAAGCAACTGGAACAGATACCAGGCAGGAATATTCAGGGCAGCTTTTGTTGAGAGTTCCTTCATACTCTGAAACCAGAAAATGACCCGATTTGGGGGAGGTGGAGGATGAGTGGAGAAATCCCCCAGACAGACAGGAGTAAGACTCCCCTGTGAGCCCCAGGAGGCTCCATGGGCACTGACCCAGGGCAGAATGGTCCCTTAGCTCGCCTTCCAGACCCCGTGTGCCCCGTCAGCCTGCCAGCCCAGGAGCACCTTGTGTGGATGACGTTTGGTGTCTCCAGGATTATCTAGTCCTTCTGCTGTTCCCCTCAGTGACCTGTCACTGGTGAGAAGCTCACTCTCAGTGGCCTGGGTACCCACAAGCCCACTGAAGAGAAAATGCTTACAAATCTATTTTAAAAAGGCAGGCCGCCCAGTAGAAAAATGAGCAAGTGTCTTGCAACTGGATAATGGTGTGAGAAAAAGAAAAACTCTTCTTAACCAAGATAATAACTGGGCAGAAATCAGTAGGAAATCGCCCAGTGTCTTGGGCAGGGTAGATACGGTGTCTATCTTTATACGATAAATACACAGATGCAGTAGATACATATTTTATTTCATAAAATGTAAATCAACAGCACATAGATTTTTCATATGGCTGAGTTACATGGATATGTGTTCCTATCCTAGAACATAAAGGAAATATTAATACTTTTCCAGTGAATGTATTTATGTTCTCTGGTTGCAAGTGAAAAAAAAGAAAATGTAACAATAGTCTTCGATAGGCAAAATCATCAAAGCACTTGGATATTTAAAATAAACGTAAGTATTTTTTATGAACAACTCAAAGGTTATAGGATAAATTAAATCAGCGTAAGAAATTGTTTCAAATGAATGACAATGAGGGCACTGTATGACAACATTTATGTGAGACAGCTAATATTGTTCTCAGAAGAAAATTCATAGCCTTTGATGCTTTTATTATGTATCAAGAAAGAAGGAAGATAAAGGAATTAAGCATTCATCTCAGCAACAGAGAAGTAACATAAAAATAAAACCAAGAAAGCAAGAAATCAAGTAGAACTAATAAATTTAGAAAATAATGAAATAGAATAACTTAAAAAGTAGTTAAGATGGTTTAACTTCAGAATTTAAGAATTTAGGTTAAGAAGCCTGGTGTGCTGCATTCAATGGGGTCGAAAAGAGTTGGACATGACAGAGTGACTGAACTGAACTGAAGGTGATTTAAAAATTCAATGTTATTTTGAAAAAAGATGAAAAAATCTCTTGTAAGATCAGTAAAAAGCAAAAAGAAGGCAAAAATATGTAACCTTGGGAGAAAAGAGGCTATAACTAGATAAGGAACATAATTTTAAATCGTCAAGAAAATATATTTTAGTTTGTCTGAAAGTCTCAATGAAATGGGTAACTTTTTATAAGGTAGAAAGAAACAAAAACTAAATAAGGCAGGAACAGAAAACCACAGCACATCAATTTTGTCAACAAAAGTTTAAAAATAATCAAGGAAATATTCACAAAAAAGCCAAAGTGAAACACAAAAAACATGATAGTAATCATAGCAATAATAACAAAACTAGACCAGTTTCAATTACAAATATAATTGCAAAAATTCTATGCAAAATATCAGCAAATCAAATCCAGCAATGTGTTGAAAGAATTTATATGACCAAGTAGAGTTTGTTGTAGGATTGCCAAATTTATTAAAAAAAAAAATCTACTGATAAGTTTTGGGCTTCCCTGATAGCTCAATTGGTAAAGAATACACCTGTAATGCAGGAGATCCTGGGTTGGGAAGATTCCCTGGAGAAGGGAGAGGCTACCCACTCCAGTATTCTGGCCTACAGAATTCCATGGACTGTATAGTCCATGGGGTCACAAAGAGTCGTACACAACTGAGCAACTTTCACACACTAGTAAATTTTATCTCATAATATGTCAAAGGAGAAAACCATACATCATCTCAGTAGACGTGAAAACAGTATTTTATAACATGCAATGTCTATTTCTTATCAAAATTTGTAGTAGACTAGATCAAAGAANGTCGTACACAACTGAGCAACTTTCACACACTAGTAAATTTTATCTCATAATATGTCAAAGGAGAAAACCATACATCATCTCAGTAGACGTGAAAACAGTATTTTATAACATGCAATGTCTATTTCTTATCAAAATTTGTAGTAGACTAGATCAAAGAATACTTTCTTACATGATAGAGATTATCTTTCTAAAAGTGCAAACCTACCTCATATTTATGCTAAAACAGAGATTAGTTTTTACTACCATTAAGAACAAAACAGCAAGCCAATATCATATTACTACATCTCTCTTGGCTCACTTTGGAATCAACAGAGGAGGCATCAGACAGATGGCACTCAAAGTGTTAGATTCACTACTGAGAAAGCCAACTGAAGTAGATGGCTTTAGATCTGAAACCAGAGGAACTTGCTAGCAATCCCTGAATTAGGCAAGGTACACAGTCCTTGACCCTCCTTTCCCCACCCACACCCAATGAGGACTGACTGTTCTGGAGGGTCAGAGAGATCACAGAGTCCCTTATTCTCAGATGGGCAGATCCCAAGTGAATCCAGAGGGGCCTAAGCCAGGGAAACAAATTCTTTGACCCAAACATACCAGTAAAGTGCTCCCAGAGTTCAAGATACAAGATTAGAAGGAGGCCAGAAGCATCTCATAAGTACAAGGTTTGGTGTATGGAAGCCTGAGGCCAAGGGGAGATCCAGCAGTATTCGACACCCTTCGGGAAGCTTAGCCAGTGTGACAACTAGGGAAAAGAAAGAACAACACATATTAAAGAAATCAAAACGAGCAGCCATTACTTGCAGATGACACAGTTATTTGGAAAATCCAAGTGAATCAACTGAAAAGATACTCTGTGCATGCTCAGTCGCTTCAGTCGTGTCCAACTCTTTGCGAGTCTATGGTCTGTGGCCCATCAGGCTCCTCTATCCATGGGATTTTCTAGGCAAGAATACTGGAGTGGGTTGCCGTTTTCTTCTCCAGGGGATTTTCTCAACCCAGGGATCGAACCCATGTCTCCTGCACTGCAGGCAGATGCAGAGCCATCAGGGAAGCCCTTCCCCCAGATATTAGTTAAAATTTATAAAAATGTTTCGTAGCTAGCCTATGGCTCTCCTCCAACAAAAAAAAGTTAACAGTTTTTCTATATACCAGCAAAATAGAAAATTGGGCAAGGTATAGACAGAGAATTTTGGAAAAATAAATTCACATCAATGTTCAGGAAATTCAATACAAGAAGAATGTTGAGAGAATATCTCTCTTATCAGATTACAAAAGACAAGCTAGAGCACCCATATTTCTTCAGTGTGGCGTGGCAAAAGATTCAGTGGAAGTTAAAAGGAAGAGTGGGAAACTCAGAGACAGAAACCACAAACAGGGTTGGATCACGAAACTGTTGCTGTTGTTTGCTTGCTCAGTTGTGTCCGGCTCATTCTCGCCCCTGTGGGCTGTAGCCTGCCAGTCTCTGTCCATGGGATTTCCCAAGCAAGCATACTGGAGTGGGTCACCATTTCTTTCTCCAGGGGATCTTCCTGGACCGGGGATTGAAACCTGTGTCTCCTGCTTGACAGGCAGATTCTTTACCATGGAACCACCTGGGAAGCCCTTAGATGATCAAACTGGCATTTAATTCACCAAGAAGGCAAGTATTTTCCATAAATGGAGTGAGGTGGCTGGAAAAATGGAAAGTGACATCTGTCATGTTATGCAGCAAAAGAAGTTCCAGAGGATTAAAAAAGTAAAATAATAAAAGTAAAATCATCTCACTGCTCAAGGTGAAGAAGGGCTGAAGAAGAGCCAAGTATTAAAACAAGGACAAAATCTAGAAAAAGACATATTTGCTCAAACAAGCAATTTTAAACTTCTAAATATAAAAAAGTCCTAAAAACAAATGGTAAGAGCAATTGTGTGAAATATTTCAGAGGATTGAACTTTCACATGTAAAGAGCTTTTTATTATTCAATAAGCACATCTCCAAGTCTCCAATGACAACAGGAACCACAGATATTTAAGGCATCTCATGCAAAGGAGTAAAAATGCCAATAAATCTCTTAAAGTGATGTTAAACTTCACTAGTCTTCAGAGAACTTCAAATTAAAACCAGATATTAAATTGACAAAGTTTAAAAATGTATGTTTGTCACATGAAAAAATGCTCAACGTTACTCATTATCAGAGAAATGCAAATCAAAACCACAATGAGGTACCATCTCACGCCAGTCAGAATGGCTGCTATTCAAAAGTCTACAAGCAATAAATGCTGGAGAGAGTGTGAAGAAAAGGGAACCCTCTTACACTGTTGGTGGGAATGCAAACTAGTACAGCCACTATGGAGAGCAGTGTGGAGATTCCTTAAAAAACTGGAAATAGAACTGCCTTATGGCCCAGCAATCCCATTGCTGGGCATACACCCTGAGGAAACCAGAATTGAAAGAGGCACGTGTACCCCAATGTTCATTGCAGCACTGTTTACAATAGCCAGGACATGGAAGCAACCTAGAGGTCCTTTGGCAGAGATGGATAAGAAAGCTGTGGTACATATACACAATGGAGTATTACTCAGCCAGTAAAATGAATACATTTGAATCAGTTCTAATGAGGTGAATGAAACTGGAGCTTATTATACAGAGTGAAATAAGTCAGAAAGAAAAAACACCAAATACTGTATATTAACGCATGTATATGGAATTTAGAAAGATGGTAACAATGACCCTATGTGCAAGACAGCAAAAGAGACACAGATGTATAGAACAGACTGTTGGACTCTGTGGGAGAGGGCGAGGGTGGGATGATCTGAGAGAATAGCACTGAAACATGTATATTACCATATGTGAAACAGATCGCCAGTCCAGGTTCTATGCATGCGACAGGGGGCTCAGGGAAGGTGTACTGGGTGACCCTGAGGGACGGGATGGGGAGGGCGGTGGGAGGGGATTCAGGATGGGGAACACGTGTCCACCCACGGCTGATTCATGTCAATGTATGGCAAAAACCACCACAATATTGTAAAGTAATTAGCCTCCAATTAAAATAAATTAATTATAAAAATGCATGTTTGGTTGTCGAGGTGACTTTAGGGAAAGGAGTATTTACATACATTTCTGTTTGATATAAACATACCAGAAGGCAGACTCTTATAGCATATAATCTTACAGGTTTTGTTTTTGGTGAAGTATTTATGAAATTATGCGTGGAGAAAGATTGAAATGACAGATTCCAAATGTTAACAGTGGTTATCTCTAAATGATTACTTTTTAAAATCTGTGTTTTCTTGTTTTTATACAGCTGAAACGATACTTTTGTAATCGTGCCGAAGTATCACCTCCCGAGCCAATACTCTACATATATGAGAATACTTTAAAAACTTTTGAGGAAAATGTAAAAGACGGCCCCTTCCTTGGAAGGGAATGATGCAAAGTGGCCATGCTTAGCAGTGTGCACAGGTGCAGAGGGGCTTCCCAAGTGGCGCTTCCCAAGCGGCAAAGAGCCCACCTGCTGATGCCGAAGACAGCAGAGACTCGGGTTCGATCCCTGAGTCAGGAAGAGCCCCTGGAAGAGAGCTGAGCAATCCACTCCAGCATTCTCGCCTGGAGAACCCCACGAACAGAGGAGCCTGCTGGGCTACGGTTCACAAGGTCGCACAGAGCTGGACACGACTGGGGGACGTGGCATGCACACACGAGCGTACGGAACACAAGACAGAGCAGAGGAGCGACTGGAACACGTTCTCAGTGGCTACTGGATCTGAAAGCTGCTGGAGCTGAAAAACTATCATTCAGAGGACTCGGAGACATTTCTGTGGTATAATTTTTCTTCGGGAGGGATCACTTGATGAATGCTACAAGTTGGAAATAACCCAAATATCCGATTAATAGGAAATTGGCTGAACGAATTATGGTACATTGATTCAGTGGAGTTCTACAGAGCTATGCAAATCTGTCATGATAGGATATTTCATGGCATGGAAATTTGTTTACAGTTTAATGTTAAGTGAAAATCAGGTTTCAAAACTGAATGCATGCTGTGATCCAATATTTGTAAAAAAAAAAAAAAAGAAAACTATTTATTTATTTAAAGATTTGAAGGATGTATTTTATTTTACTCTGTTCACTCATCTGCATTTTATTTTCTCTGTAATGAGCATCTATTTCTTTTATAAGAGAATACATAATAGATGTAGTTTATATGCAGTTTATATAAAAATATAAAAAGGGAGAGGATAGTTTTCCAGTCAGCAAGACTCAACTATAAAAAGACTAAATGAACCAATACATCCAAAACAAAGTCAATTAGGCAAAAACAGTAACAGGGGCCTCCTGTTAAAAGAAGAACTCTGGGCTCTGGACTGCAAACAGTGAAGACCCACAGGCAAACCCATCTGTTTTGTGAGAAGGAAGCTGAGGTCGCCCTGGCCAGTTGCCATGAAATACTTGAATTGTTTTAATAGCCCTGTGGCCTTCCCTGGTGGCTCAGATGGTAAAGAATCTGCCTGCAATGCAGAAGGCAAGGGTTTGATCCCCGGGAGGGGAAAATCCCCTGGAGAAGGAAATGGCAACCCCCTCCAGGCTTCTTGCCTGGAGAACCCTATGGACAGAGGAGCCTGGCGGGCCACAGCCCGTGGGGCCACAGAGAGCCGGGCACGACTGGGTGACTGGCACACACTGGCTCTCTACAGTCACTGTAGGGCATCGGCTCGCGTGGCTATGCAGGTTGAGAGGTCCTATTGTCTCTGAAAGCAGGGGGCCCAGGGCAGCCGGGGGTCCAGCTCCAGTCTGAGTCCAAAGGCCTGAGAACCAGGAGAGCCTGTGGTTTAAGTTCTAGTCCAAGGGAAGGAAATGGCGGAAGCCCAGGACCAAACAGGCAGGGAGGACAAATTATCCCTTCCCCTGCCCTCTTGTTCTGTTGGGTTGGCCTAAAGGTTCATTCAGACTTTTCCATAAAATGCTACAGAAGATGGGATAGAGCTTTTTGGTCAACCCAATATTTGCGTCCTCAATGGATTGGACGAGGCCCACCCACATTGGAAAGGGCCACTGGCTTTACTCCGTCTTCTTTTTTTTTTTTACTTTATTTTACTTTACAATACTGTATTGGTTTTGCCATACATCAACATGAATCCACCACAGGTGTACATGAGTTCCCAATCCTGAACCCCCTTCCCACCTCCCTCCCCATACCATCTCTCTGGGTCATCCCAGTGCACCAGCCCCAAGCATCCTGCACCCTGCATCGAACCTAGACTGGCGATTCATTTCTTATATGATAGTATACATGTTTCATTGCCATTCTCCCAAATCATCCCACCCTCTCCCTCTCCCACAGAGTCCAGAAGACTGTTCTATACATCTGTGTCTTTTTTGTTGTCTCGCATACAGGGTTATCGTTACCATCTTTCTAAATTCCACATATATGNCAAGTAAGCACACAAAAAAAGATGTTCAGCATCAGTAGCCATCAGGGAAATGCAAATGAAAATGACAACAAGATATCTCTGCAGAATCTATCAGAAGGGTTAAAAGAGCGACGACACCAGGTGTTGAGGAGGACGCAGAGAAACTGAAGCCCTCCCCAGTCGCTGCTGAGAAGGCAACATGGTATTTCTGCTCCAGAAAATAGCTGGGTAAGTTCTTATAAAACTAAACACGGGATTTTCACAGACCCAGAAATTTTACTCCTGGGCATTTATTCCGGAGAAAAGAAAAATTATGTTCACACACACACACAAAACCTGTACACAAATATTCATAGCAATTCTTTTTGGATAAGCCCCAAATGGAAAAAAACCTCATTACAAGTATTTTCTTACATTCTGTGGGTTGTCTTTCCAGTTCACACTTTTCCCAAAAATGATATTTGAAATGCGTCTGTTTAAGTCTACCCTGAAATCACAGCAAAACATCAACATGTAAAGCTTCGATTTTGAAAGCTTAGGTTCTTAGAGAATGAGTTGTGGACGCAGATGCCCAGTTTTAGGGACAAATAAACTGAAGTTTGGGCAGATCGAGTCTCACCAAAAGCCTGTGCTCATGCTCAGCGCGCGGTCGTGTCCTACTGTGTGATCTTTCGGACTGCAGCCGCCAGGCCCCTCTGTCCACTGGATTCTCCAGGCAAGAACACTGGGGTGGGTTGCCATGCCCTCCTCCAGGGGATCCTCCTGACACACGGATCAAACTTGAGTCTCCTGTGTCTCCTGCATTGGCAGGTGAATTCTTTACCCCTGAACCACCAGGAAATCTGAAGGTCTGTACACACCTGTCAGCGGCAAAACTGAGCTTGTACTGGGGTCTTCTTCCCTGTTCTGTGTTCTTTCTTTTTTTTTTTCTTTAGATAAAGCATAGATCAACTTTTATTTCTTACTCATTTAATGGTTCCTTTTGCTGGTAATACATTTTTCTATCAGTGGATAAACTTTTGAAATGCTTTTCTGTCTTTTCCTTCATGCAGGTGATACCTGCCAGGTGTTCAGTCTNTTTTTTTTTTTCTTTAGATAAAGCATAGATCAACTTTTATTTCTTACTCATTTAATGGTTCCTTTTGCTGGTAATACATTTTTCTATCAGTGGATAAACTTTTGAAATGCTTTTCTGTCTTTTCCTTCATGCAGGTGATACCTGCCAGGTGTTCAGTCTGGCGGCATCTGTAGTTGTGATGGAGTTGCTCCCTGACAGCAGAAACTCAAAGGTGATGACCTCACATGCTCCCTACGTTGGCTCATTTCATGAGTACCAAGCATGGCTCCTGGGCGTGAAGTTCTCAGATTCCCTTGTTCTGATTTCCGAAGTGTAAGTAGTGTCTACAACAGAACTTCAGAAATTGTATGTGCATGTGAGTCCCCTGGGGATGTGATGAGATGCAGACTCTGATTCCCTGGGCCTAGGGTGGAGCCCAAGATGCTCTCTTCCTCATAAAGTGTTCAGGGACCCACGGCATCGATATCATCCGAGAAAGAAAGAAAGAAA
>SJYV01021354.1:174915-209281 GCA_006410875.1 Neotragus pygmaeus | reverse complement strand
TTTTTTTTTTCTTTAGATAAAGCATAGATCAACTTTTATTTCTTACTCATTTAATGGTTCCTTTTGCTGGTAATACATTTTTCTATCAGTGGATAAACTTTTGAAATGCTTTTCTGTCTTTTCCTTCATGCAGGTGATACCTGCCAGGTGTTCAGTCTGGCGGCATCTGTAGTTGTGATGAAGTTGCTCCCTGACAGCAGAAACTCAAAGGTGATGACCTCACATGCTCCCTACGTTGGCTCATTTCATGAGTACCAAGCATGGCTCCTGGGCGTGAAGTTCTCAGATTCCCTTGTTCTGATTTCCGAAGTGTAAGTAGTGTCTACAACAGAACTTCAGAAATTGTATGTGCATGTGAGTCCCCTGGGGATGTGATGAGATGCAGACTCTGATTCCCTGGGCCTAGGGTGGAGCCCAAGATGCTCTCTTCCTCATAAAGTGTTCAGGGACCCACGGCATCGATATCATCCGAGAAAGAAAGAAAGAAAAAGTCGCCTAGTTGTGTCCGACTCTTTGCGACCTCATGAACTGTAGCCTATCAGGCTCCTCAGTCCATGGACTTTTCCAGGCAAGAGTACTGGAGTGGGTTGCCATTTCTCAGAAATGCAGAATCTTGGACCCCAATCCTGACCCAGGGATGAGGAATCTGCATATTAACAAGATCCCTGGAAGATTCAAGGGCACATCCAATACGGAGAGGGGCTGCTCAGGGATGCATGTTGGTACAGTCACTGCAGGAGCTCCGAGCTGCAGGTAAAGATCCACAGACAACATCTGCACCCAGGTTCTGCCAGGAGCCCTGGTGGGTCCTGGTGCCCCCGGCAGGCTCTTTAAGGTCAGTCTGGGTCATTCGTGATTTTTTCCTTTCAGGCCACCTTGGGGACCCACCGCTGCTCCTCCTCCTTCCTGTCCCTCGCTGGTGGTCTGTTTCCTGACTGTATAAATACCTCCCAACTCCGCTGTGGTCCGCTGTGGACCCTTCCTAGTTAATAGGCATCTGTTTTGTGCAGCGGGCCTTCTCCCCATCTTACAAGCTGTGTCCTCACTAAAGTCCCAGGGACCCCAGGCACAGAGGGGGTCTGGCAGGCAGGATTCCAAGACATTTTATTGCCTAAGGCATCCTGGGGGTGGCCACATGACAGCAGCATCGCACTCCAGCTGCCAGCATCCCTCCCCTGCACAGAAGTCAGGGCCTGGGCTTGAGGGTATTGTGTCGAGAGAGAGGCCATTTGGCTCATAGAATCTTAGGAGAGTTTATGGACCTAATAATGCCAGCAGGAGAGCTGGCTGAAAGCACCATAGTGTACCCAGCTCGTCTCCAAGAAACCAACTTTCAAGGAGAGTTTATTGGCCCCAATATACCATCTCCCCCATTCTCTTGGTTTGGCTCCTCTTATCACCAAGACAATCTCCATTCCACATGGATTCACCAAGGCAACAGGAAGGAAGGCTTTGAAAGACGCATTCTATTCAAGGGACCTTCGCTCTTTCCTCCACGGTGGATGGAAGTCATTAGGATTTAGCATTTCCCAATTAAGTACGTCAGCTGGGATGTGTGTGCTTGTTCACGTGCATCTGGATACGACAGTGATGATGGTTTGATAAGGTAACACTCATATTCTAATGTAATTGGCCAAGGCAAAGAGAAAACAACGGGCAAACACAGATTTATTTACTTTAGGGCAAGGCTTGTTGAATCCTCAGTTCTTTTTTGTTTTAAAGAAAACAGTTGTTAAAATATTTATTTTATCTTCATTTATTTTTGGTGATGCTGGGTCTTTGTGGCTGGGGAAGTCCTCCTCAGTTCTGAAAAGGAGAGAAGGAAAAGGTGGGGATGTCAGGTTTTCCACTCGTTTGCGTTTTTGCCAAATCCATTTGACTGTTAAGCCTGTCTGGTTAAACTCACATTTCTTGACATGTTGGGTCTTTGCAGCCTTCACTCATGGCTATTTCTCTGTGTGTAAATGATCAGAGAAGCTAAAACCAGTTACATACACCCCTTTCCTCAGTGCATAACCCCCTCCCACCCAGCACTCCATTTTTCTCCATTACAGCTCACACCCCTGTGGTAAAGTGGGGGCAGCCTTAGGGGGGACCGGAGAGCGGGCTTGCAATGGAGTCTGCACTTGATTGTTAGTCTTCTGTCCTCAGAGATGGGTCTTATCTTCTCCCCGCCTTGTGCACCCCATGTTGCCCACTGGAAGCAGGACCGTCCTTAGAGTGTCTGGACTCAAGGAGAGACATTTAGATGGATTCATCCATTTCTGGATTCTCTGTGCCAAAGATCTGCCTCTTCTGTGTCTTGCATGGGGATGGCCCCAGTAAAGCACCGGTTTCAAGCATCTCCTCTGCATCTTGTGATCCCCAGTTATGGAGCATGTGGGAGGGTAGAGCGCCATCCAGGAGGTAGGAGGGGGTACAGGCAGAGACTGGTTACTGTCGGTCTCTGCCCCTCGGTTGTACTGTACAACCAGCTCCACTGCTTTTGAGGGACTCCCTCTATAATGCTATCCTCGAACATATTTTCAAACCTCGCAGAGCATTGTCAGATGGTGACTTCCTACTTCTTGTATTGATAGTTTGAAAGTCCTCCCACCATCATCTCATTTTTTAAAACAAGTTTGTTTCATTGTTGTAAGAACACTTGCAATCGATCTGCCCTTTTTAAGCAGACAACATAGTCTTGTTTGGCTTCCCAGCTGGTTCAGTGGTAAAGAATCTTCCTGCCAATGCAGGAGACACAAGAGATGCAGGTTCAATCCCCAGGTCAGGAAGATCCTCTGGAGGGGAGCATGGCAACCCACTCCAGTATTCGAGACTGGAGAACCTCATAGACAGAGGAGCGTGGCGGGCTGCTCTCCATGGGGTCACACAGAGCTGGACAGGACTGATGGTGCTCACACGCACAGAGTCTTGTTGACTGTGGGTAGGATGCTGTGCACCCGGTCTCCACAGCTTATTCATGTTGCTTCATTGAAACTTTACATCTGTTGATTAGCAGCTCCCCTTCCCCCTCCCCACTCAGTGCCTCATTTTGATGCAAATTCGGGTGTTTGCCATCGATCCTGCTCAGCTGGGGCCAATGCTATCCTCCGTGAGTGCTCCACGGCAACTTCTAGGGAACCACCTCTCAGAGGTGTCCATCTCGCCAGAGAATGCAGGGAATGGGAGTCTGAGTGAAGCTCTTTCCTTGCTCTCAAGGTTGTTGTTCAGTGGTTTAGTTGTGTTTGACTCTTTGTGACCCCATGAACTACAGCACGCCAAGCTTCCCTGTCCATCACCATCTCCGGGAATTTACACAAACTCATGTGCATCGAGTAGGTGATGCCATCCAGCCATCTCATCCTCTGTCATCCCCTTCTCCTCCTGCTCTCAATCTTTCCCAGCATCAGGGTTTTTTCCAATGAGTCAGTTCTTCGCATCAGGAGGCCAAAGTATTGGAGCTTCAGCTTTAGCATTAGTCCTTCTGATGAAGGTAATGGGAGTTTATTTCAACCCTTTCCTAACCACGACTTCCTTGCCCCTCCCTCTTTCCCTTTGTGTCTGGTGCGGTAGGAGGGACTGGGGCCTTTTTACACATCACAGCACAAGCAGCGCGGTCTGCCTGCTTTCCCATTGGTGAGTGAGCCCAGAGAGGGCGGAGCCAGGAACTGGAGACCTGTGGTGAGTGAGCCTGGAGAGGGCGGAGCCAGGGCGGAACTGGGGCCCATTGGTGAGTGAGCCCAGAGAGGGTGGAGCCAGGGCGGAACTGGGGCCCATTGGTGAGTGAGCCCAGAGAGGGCGGAGCCAGGACGGAACTGGGGCCCATTGGTGAGTGAGCCCAGAGAGGGTGGAGCCAGGGCGGAACTGGGGCCCATTGGTGAGTGAGCCCAGAGAGGGTGGAGCCAGGGCGGAACTGGGGCCCATTGGTGAGTGAGCCCAGAGAGGGTGGAGCCAGGGCGGAACTGGGGCCCATTGGTGAGTGAGCCCAGAGAGGGTGGAGCCAGGGCGGAACTGGGGCCCATTGGTGAGTGAGCCCAGAGAGGGTGGAGCCAGGGCGGAACTGGGGCCCATTGGTGAGTGAGCCCAGAGAGGGTGGAGCCAGGGCGGAACTGGGGCCCATTGGTGAGTGAGCCCAGAGAGGGTGGAGCCAGGGCGGAACTGGGGCCCATTGGTGAGTGAGCCCAGAGAGGGTGGAGCCAGGGCGGAACTGGGGCCCATTGGTGAGTGAGCCCAGAGAGGGTGGAGCCAGGGCGGAACTGGGGCCCATTGGTGAGTGAGCCCAGAGAGGGTGGAGCCAGGGCGGAACTGGGGCCCATTGGTGAGTGAGCCCAGAGAGGGTGGAGCCAGGGCGGAACTGGGGCCCATTGGTGAGTGAGCCCAGAGAGGGTGGAGCCAGGGCGGAACTGGGGCCCATTGGTGAGTGAGCCCAGAGAGGGCGGAGCCAGGAACTGGAGACCTGTGGTGAGTGAGCCCAGAGAGGGCGGATCCAGGGCGGAACTGGGGCCCATTGGTGAGTGAGCCCAGAGAGGGTGGAGCCCGGGCGGAACTGGGCCTCCGCCGAAGACATCCGCAGACACGGATCCTTCAGATGTCTCCAACAGGGCCTGGCTCTCCCGATGTTGCTCCCACCTGTCCTTGGCCAGTTTCCAGGATGGCAGAAATGATGGACCGGCATCCTCTGCTGGGGAGTCCATGACCCAGGGTTCCTCCCCCCTGGAGGGCTGGCAGGAGGCTACAGCCCTGTAGTCTATGATTTTCACTTCCCGCTACTTTCTGCTTCCAACTTTCTGTGTGCATGAAACGTTGACCCAGCTGGGCCACTTTTGAGAACCCATCCACCAGAAACAGACAAGGCACCGAACAGAGCTATGCTTGAGACGATATTTGTCGTGGCAGCATTGTTGTGGTCCAGATGGTCGGCTGCGGCCAGCTGATGCTACTACTGCTGAGATAAAGAACATGTCCTTCGGTTGAAGGGGGAATGGCCAGCAGCAGTCTTCCGGGTCCATCTTTTAAGCCAAAGTCATGGTCCTCCCATGGGGCTTCCCAGGTGGCGGTAAGTGGTAAAGAACTCGCCTGCCAATCCAGGTAGACATAACAGACAGGGGTTGGATCCCTGGGTGGGGAAGATCCCCTGGAAGAGGGGATGGCAACACACTCGAGTTAGTATTCTTGCCTGGAGAATCCCATGGACAGAGGAGCCTGGTGGGCTAGAGTCCGTAGGGTTGCAAATAGTTGGACATGACTGAAGCAACTTGGCATGCATGTGTGGTCCTCCTGGGCAGACTCTGGCCAACAGTAATGATCGAGTAGAAGAAGTTAGTGACTGAAGACCCGCTGAAACACACGAGTAGGACTTCGGAATATTCTTGCACAATTTCCTATTGGACAGGTGAGGGCTCGGCTGGGACCACAGCACTGGGCAGTCAGCTGAGACCCTCTGTTGCACAGCAACTTCACATTCTGGGCAGTCAGCTGAGACCCTCTGCTGCACAGCAACCTCACATTCTGAGTTGTCCCCCATGGCCAGGACCCGCCTTTGGCCCAAGTCCATCCAGTGCTCAGACAGCTCACACTTGAGAACCAGTTTCATCAGGAGGTCAGCAGCAGCCTGTGCCATGCACAAAAATAGGTCCAAAGGAACTGCGGTTCAGTAGTCGTCTCTTCTCACTCATGATCACTCTTCCCTCCCTTTTCCACATGTACTTGTCTGTCCCTGAAATGTTCCACAGTCCCCAGGAAGGGACAACCACATGATGGACATTTCCTGTGAATGTTTGCAGAATAGATGAGATGGCGGGGATGGGCTGAGGAGTGGAGGTCACTCAAGCAGGCAAAAAAAATGGGGGCATTCTTTGAATATTTGTACATTTGCTTATTGGAGATGGCAGAATAGCCTGCATTCTATTAGTAAACAAAGATACTTATTCATAGGTGTGATACTTATATGTATGATACTTATTCATATGTGCTCAAGATACATGCCTTTACATTTAGAATAAGAGACTTCCGGGATGGCCTGGGCTTAACAGAGCACGTTCCCCATCCCAAACTGACCAAGAGCAGTGCTGGCCACGCCCCACTTGAGGGCGCTGTGGTCCCAGGGTTGTTCTGGCGTCCCTTCAGCTGGATCCCTGGGCAGGTCCAGCTCTTCATCAAACTCTCAGTGCGCCCCTTGAAGAATGGGAGAGGTCTCCATCCTCACTGGGGACAGGAGCCTTGAGCTGAGTGCCTGGTTCTTTGGGGCTGGCTTTGCACTGAGCCCCGGCTGTCATGGCTGTTGGAGAAGCGATGCCAGTCTCTGCAGGGGTGGCGAGCTCTCAGCTGCCATCCGCACAGGGATGCCTGTCCCAGTTCAGTTCCCTACTGGTGGGAGAGAGGCTGGGTCCACCTTCCACAGAGCTGAGGGTCTGGGGTGGAGCGCCCCTTGGTGCTGGCCTGCAGCAAGCTCACCGCCCGGCCTTGGGAGCCAAGCCCGCAAAGCCTCAGTAGAAACCTGTGTGGTCAGGTTGTCATCTTAGTGTCGGGTGACTGATCGTGCCTCCTTCTCCCAGGACCAGCAGAGAGGGCAGGAAAGGGGTTCACCAAGGTCAAGTACCGTCCGTGTCTGGATCTGGAGCCTTTGGAGGATGGCAGAGGCCCGTCTATAAGTGCAGGCCGAGCCCACACATGCTCTCCTGCCACTGGACATGGCACCATCGTGCTCCAGGGACGAACACAAAACCTCTGGCATCCTGCGTCCCTTCAGCTCATTACCATAAACACTATTAAATCCTGGCAGCACAATAATCCCTTCCCTGTGTATGTGTGAGCATGTATTATGCAAGATTCAAAGTCACTTGATGCCAGGAGGACAGTAAAGAGACTCTCTGCATAGGGCAGAAATAATTTGCAAGACCAACTTGGGGTAGAGGGTTCTCAAATGAACTCCAGTGGTCCCACAGCTTTCAGAGGGCCAGGCAGGCACCCCCTTTGAAGAGCTGCGTAACAAAAGGCCCTGGCTGGGGGCATTATAATTTGCTCTAACCAGTTCCAAAGGACTCCTATTTTCAATGATGTAAAGAGACATACTAATGTCACAGGACGTGGGCATTGTACATAGTATAAATACACACACAAAAGCTATGCAAGGGTATTTTGGATGTCTGGTTGGGGTGGATGTAATTAAATTTACCTTCGAGAACCCTTTGAAGTCTGTGGCTAACTGTTTTATATAAAGCTAACATTCTCCATCAGCTCATCCTTCAGTTGTAGAATTCTCGCAAATTGGGAAAGTTGCTGAGGCAGAATCAATTAGTTTCCACTTGGAGTAAAAATCTGTCCTTTAGGACAGAGGCTGTCATCCCTGCTCTGGCTGTTGCAGGTCACCTGGCAGGGTGACCTGCTGTGTTCAGGGAGCCGTGGGAGCCCCCAGGACCTGGTGTGGGTCTGGGCACTGAGCCCTGCACCCCCGTATGTGCCGTGGGGAGACCGAGGTTTCTGGTTGGCACCAGCTTCTGCTCAGCCCCAGCCCTGCTAGGGTACCATCCAAGGAGACCTTCCGTCACTGAGCCCCATGAACTTGGCAGCCTGGCTGGTGAGGAAGATGTCAGATCTCACTGGGTGGATGATGCTGGAAGTGGCCCATGTGTGCCACACCCAGAGCAGAAGCCCAGCAAGTGGGCTGCTTCTTCTTTTTTTTTTTTTTCTCTTGTATTTATTTTTTTATTGAAGTATAGCTGATCGAGAGTATTGTGTTAGTTTCAGGTTTATGGCACGGTAATTCAGTTACTTATACACATGTGCTAATTTGCTTCAGTCGTGTCCAACTCTCGCGATCCCGTGGACTGTAGCCCGCCAGTTTCCTCTGTCCATGGGACTCTCCAGGCAAGAATACTGGAGTGGGTTGCCATTTCCTCCTCCAGGGGATCTTCCTGACCCAGAGATCGAACCCGAGTCTCTCATGTCTCCTGCATTGGCAAATGGGTTCTTTACCACTAGAACCACCTTGGAAGCCCCATTTATATACATCAGTTCAGTTCAGTCGCTCAGTCGTGTCCAACTCTTTGCGACTGCATGGACTGCAGCACGCCCTGTTCATCACCAACTTCTGGAGCTTGCTCAAACTCATGTCCATCGAGTTGATGATGCCATCCAGCCATCTCATTCTCTGTCATCCCCTTCTCCTCCTGCCCCCAATCCCTTCCAGCATCAGGTTCTTTTCCAAGGAATCACTTCTTTGCATCAGGTGGCCAAAGTATTGGAGTTTCAGCTTCAACATCAGTCCTTCCAATGAATATTCGGAACTGATCTCCTTTAGGATGGACTGGTTGGATCTCCTTGCAGCCCAAGGGACTCTCAAGAGGCTTCTCCAACACTACAGTTCAAAAGCATCAATTTGGTGCTCAGCTTTCTTTATGGTCCAACTCACATCCATACATGACCACTGGAAAAANTCGCCCTGCCACCAGCATCCTCCAGTCACCCGCAGACATACAGACGTTATTTACTTGCAAACCCACTCCTTAATTCATAGACCCAATGGTTTTGGAGTACATATGAATCCCTGACTGTTTTCATGTGAAGCTCCGTGGTTTGGTTTAGAAACGTGGGTGGCCAAATAATACATTGCTAAAGACGGTTGTGGTGTGGTATTGTGGTTTGTTGATTTCTTTTCAATTGACTGGGACATGTTCACAGTGAAAATAGAAGTGCCTCTCATCATCCACTCCATGCGTGGCTTCATGCAGCATACTTCCTTCTTTGTTTGCTCCTGCCTCCTGATTTCTTTCTCCTCCTCACCACCCTCCATCTCTTTAAGAAAGCACACACGCTTTCCATGTCCCATTTGTAGGCACAGCTCAGGGCTTTGTTCTGTCCAGAAGGTCCATGCTTCCTTTCTTGGCTTAGTTTAACCTCCTTCCTAAAAGTAGGGGATATACTGTCCCCTTTCACAGATATCTCTAGGTCATTTAGGCTGGGGGATGGGCTGGGGAGGTGCAGACGTCAGGCTCCACCTGAAAAAGCCCCAAATGGTGTGAACTGTCATTCGAGTCACTGGCCCATCAGGGCTCTGGCAGTATACTTGAGCTCCAGACAACTCAAAGGCTTGAGGGCAATGGTCTGGGATTACTGTAAGGAAAGTGTGCCAGGAGGGCATGGAAGAGTTGGGGAGGGACATGGGAAACGGAGGCAAGGAAATCAAGGGAACTAGGTGGAGGCACTGAAGAGAGCGTCCAGTATCCAGGAATGCCTAGGAGGGGCCACCAGAGGCAATTGAGGCCAACAGATGCATGGAATATGAAAAGACAGGAAAATCCAGATCTTTTCAGAAGGCAAGGCAGGCTGAGAAAGGTGGTGTGGGTGGCCATTTCAAAGGGACCTAGGGGAATTCCTGGGCAGTTAGGCCTCTGTGCACTGCTGGCAGCCCTGAGCCTGGGGCTGATCCTGTCTGCTGTGTGGCAGGGCCACAAAACAAACCTGTGAACAGCCCACCCAGACTAATGTGGAACTTGGGGTTTGTGGAACTAGGCCATGCCCATGAAAGCCCATTCACTCCATGGGATTCTTTTCTGCCCCCTCCCCGCCTGCCACCCCTGCCCTTCTGGTGGGCTGGTAACTGATTCAAAGGGAGGAAACACAGAATTTGAGCCACCCGCCCTAGTGAGACTGCATCCTGCCCCGTGATCCTGCTAGGGAAAAAGGTCTATTTCCCGCTCCACTTTGCGAATGCCTGCTTACTCACGACAGCATGAAAGCACACACAGTCCAGTCTATTGCTTTGCAACCACGTGGATGAGTTCTGAGGCCAGATGGTAGCTTTTCCCCTTCTGCAGTGGATCTCCAGAATGCAGGCATTGAATGGGGATCTCCTGAATTGCAGGTGGATTCTTTACCAACTGAACCATCAGGAAACCCTGAGCACTGCCAAGCCAAATTCAAGGCCATGCCCCCAGGAGATGCCACGCTAACTGATCTGATGTCATCCAACCGCCACACCCCAGCCCCTTCACATCCCAGCAAAGGGCTCATCCCAGCCTGAATGAGCAGGCACACGTCAGAGGAACAAGCCCCAGTGAAGGCACAGTCCTCTGAGGACTGGCTTCTTTTCCCTAGCCTCGGTGTCCTCTAGGTTCAGCCGTGTGGCTCGCACCGAGCAGAAAAGTGTCTTCTATTCAAGAGGTGGGATGGGAGGAGAAAACGCCTTTGAGTGGACACAGCAGCATGACCTCGTCCACACATCTTTCCTTTTCCTTGGATAGTTTGGATGCTTGAAAAAACTGTTCATGCTTGGGACGCCTGGTGCTGATGACCAGGGCACAGTCCACATCTCTGACAGGGGCCTTACTCCATTTCAATTCTTCTTGGTTAGGGTGTGAGGGGCAATGCATTGAGCCCTGCCCTAGTGGCTTGATACCCTGGCAGGGATTTCCACTCTACTGCTTCAGCTTCAAGTCCAGGGTGGCATCGGCAGATGCACCTGGCAGGACCACCACTCACAGCCAGGCTCCTCTTGGCTCCAGGTACCTTCCACAACCCAGCACCCCTGACCCAAGGAAGCTCCATCTCCTGGGTGCATTGTGGGGTGGGGTGGGGAGGGTTGGGAAGGGGAGACAAGTTTTTCTTTTTTGAAAATGATGCTGTTGGCCATAGGGTGCTTTTACCAAGCTTAGTCAGTGGGATCAGGGGTGGGCGAGTGGCATAGTGTGGTTGAAGTTTGAAGGAAGTTCTTGCTATATATCCCCAGGCAAACTAGAGTGCCCTTTCTCTAGGAGGACTGCTCCTGCCCACAGGCTATTAACCATCCTGATTTTCAGGAATTCTCCTGCATCAGGTGGTGGACAATTTCTGCCTTCTCTGCTGGTTGATGGCTAGAAGAGTGCATTCCTTCAGGCATGGGCAGAGGCATGGGCCAAGGCTCCACTGCTTTTGACTCTCAATCCCTGACCACCGCCTCCACCCCCAGACTAAGGTTACTTAAGGCCTCACCCCAAAGTCCCTGGGTCTGTCTTTGGCCAAGGACTACTCAGAGACTCTTCGGCCTCACCTTTTCTCTGTGCCCGGTGCTCACAGAGCCCTGTGACCTGGAAGCCCATTGTCAAGACAGAAGGAGGGAAAATCTGAGTATAGATCTGTCTTTTTGTTCCTATACCTGAGCTGCTGGGTAATGTGGGGAGTGTTGCTTTTGCTCTTGTTTTTGGTGGTGGTAGTGGGGACTGGTGGTCAGTGGGGTGGTGGGGAGTGGGGACATGCTCCATCCTTGACCCTGCAGGTGCTAGCTTATGTGTTTGTAGAAGCACTACCCCAGCACATGCTACGTGCACACACACGCACACATATGCACACCTGCACATACTTAATCCCCCATTTCTGTTGAGGGTGGTGGAGGAGGAGAAGAAGGCAGAAAGGGGATGTGGGGTCAAGGTGTCCTAAAAGCCAAAGGTTTTCTCCAGTTGGCCCAGGAAGGGACAAACAAAATGTACGTTTCTCCCTCCCAAGGGTCTTCTGGCCTCCACTGCCCACATGGTGGGCCAGACTCCCCTGGCCTCTCAGGCTGCACAGGGATGCCTCAGCAGGGATACCTCAGGGGCAGTTTCCCTCCACCCCCAGGCCAAGCACTTTGGCGGTTCCACCTCCAGCGCCCTCCTTGGATTTCCTGCTTCCCTGGGGAGAGATCACAGGGCAGACCCAGCCAGATTCAGGGGGCTCAACATCAGCTTCTACTGACGTGGTGTATTCGTTGTCCCCTGACTTCACCACAAAGTAACACGTTTGCCTTATCTTAGCCTAGTCCTTCAAGCCCTCCCCTCATGGTGTCCTCCTTGAGCCCCAGGTTCTCATCACCCGGCATGACTCGCAAACCCCAGTGGGAATTAGAACCCACTCCTTGGGACACCAGCGGTCCCTGGCAGAGTTCACCAATGTCTTGCACAGGGTTGCCCCTGGAGTCAGCAGCAGCCCCCTGGGACTCTCCCAAGGACCCCTACCATTCTCCCAATGTCCCCAGACTTGTGGGTCCTTGGGCCTACCCCAAGAAGGAAACATCAGCCTGAGCACCGAGCCTGCTATGGTGCTGGTCCAGGGTCTTCCCTGGGTTCACCTGTGGCTCTCAGCTCCTGGCCACACTGCACACCACCGAGCTGCCAGCAGGAGACAGAGGCCAGCCCCTCGGACACTGTGGCGCTCTGGCAGACACCCCCCCACCGTGTTCTCGGCAGAGTCACCCCTGAGCTGGGGTGCAGAGCCCTGGGAGCCCCTTGGGGAACACCGCAGCCACCAGAGGTGCCCAGGGGAGGCAAGTTCCAGCCTGTCAGATCCCTGGCAAACCTCCCCAGTCTCTTCGGTGGAGTCTTCCATGGGCTGGGATGCAGAGCCTGGGGAACCTTCTGATGTCCCCACGTCCTGCCAGCCAGCAGCCCACCAAGCTGGTGACTGTTTTCAGACCGCAGGTCCGCAGGTGCCTGGCAAACATGAACAGTCTCTTTGATGGGGTCTCCCCTGAGATGGGGCCCCAAACCAGGTGAGCCCCAGGAGCCTGCCAGTTCCTGGAGGTTCTGCACCACTCCAAGGCAACCCAAGACAGAAGCCCAGCAGACACCCTGGGGCCAAGAGAGACATCTCCAATGTCTTCCTTGTGTCTCNTCTTTGAAACTGACTATAACCCAGTTTCTTCATCTGCAAAATAGAGCAATGGTGAGGTCTGAATTCACAGGGTGCCTGGCTAGTAGTCACAGCAGTATTAACTAACATTGTTATGACTATTACATTCTTATCATTCAGTATGTTCTCCCTCACGTCCCTGGAGCAGGTACATGTGTCTGGAGAACCTGTAAGAAAGATCTCAGTCTGACACACAGTTAGGTGAAACTTCTCAGGGTGATAATGACAGAGCTGGTTACCAGCATCTACAGCCATGCAATCTCATTATTTGGAAGAGTGAAGTGTCATTCCGTCTATCCATCTGCTCAATCCATTTGCCATTCAACAAGTTAACTGAACATCTAGCTGGGGCCAGGTGCTGTGCGAATCCTGGAGTAAAGACAGGAAGTGGAAATGGATGGGGGTGGGTGGGTTAGTGATGATGGTGGTAAAATGCTTTTATTTCCTTTGAAAAACGAACATGGTGGAACTCTGCTCAGTATTATGTGGCAGCCTGGATGGGAAGGGAGCTTGGGAAGAAAAAAGATCCCTGTATTTGTATGGCTGACTCTCCTCGCTGTTCACCTGAAACGATCGGAACATTGTTAATCGGCTACACCCCAACATGAAATAAAAAAGCTTGAAGTTAAAAAAAAAACCAACAAAATGAGTGTGAGAAGCAGAGCAAGAAACACATGCGCTCCCACCCCAGCCTATAAGAGGGCAGCGCTTCCTTCTTTTGATTAACATGATGGGTTCTAGTCACTGGATCTCAAGTACCTGCAACAGGTAGAAAGCGTCCAGGGATTATTTCAGACAGTAAAAAAAATCCAACTAANAGAGCAAGAAACACATGCGCTCCCACCCCAGCCTATAAGAGGGCAGCGCTTCCTTCTTTTGATTAACATGATGGGTTCTAGTCACTGGATCTCAAGTACCTGCAACAGGTAGAAAGCGTCCAGGGATTATTTCAGACAGTAAAAAAAATCCAACTAAGAGAAAACACCTAAACCTATCATAATACAGAGGAACATTATCATTTTACAAAGGAGAAATAACCTGGGAATTTCTACCAAGAATATATCACTTGAAGAGGATCAATATTTGCAGTCAACACTAACAAGGTTTAAACAGTTAATGAGTATAATTCAGACGCTTGGCAAAAACTTCAACTTGGAGTTGTAACTATTTCTTCTGACTTTTCTAGAGCAAGGATCAGGAAACTATGGCTGATGGGCCAAAGTTGGTCTGCTGTCTGTTTTTGCAAATAAAGTTTCATTGGCACCCGGGCACACCCATTAATTTATTTACTGTGTCTGGACACTTTCGAGGCAAGATGTAGAGTTAAATAGTTGGGATAGAGACCACGTAGTTTTTGAAGCCTAAAACATTTACTATCTGGCCCTTTAAGGAAAAAGTCTGTCAACTCTTGTGCAGACCATTATTTCTGGAATCAGTGTGGTGACTATTTTGCATCTTCATTGACCCATCAGTGGCAAAGCAGAAGGGGAACAGTTTCTAGAGTTGGTGGACATATTGTGGAGGGGATTTTCCTAATTCCAGGCAGGCTATCAGAGATGAGAGGTTTGAACGAAAATTCCAACTCTCTTTCTGGTGACTGAATGGCCAGGATGGTGATGGATATAATTTCATGGATACAGTTTCCCTTCTTTTTATTCCTAATTGGCCAAGAAAACTACCTTCAGGTCCAGAAAGAGAACTCAGTGGTGCTCACTGCTATGAGAAGGGCTTGGAGGGGCGCCTGCTAGTCTGGGCCTTGAGGGGTGAGGGTGCTAATTCTGACGGTGCTTGGAGAAGGCACACCACTCTTGGCTGCTTCCTTTCCTCCTATAGCAGAGGGATCTGGAAGAAAACAATTCTGTGAACATCTCAGAATGTGTTCAAAAACTAGAAAACTAAATCCAGCTGAATTTTCTCGTGATTTCCTATCACAAGTGAACCCAGGCACATACGAGACAAACCAGCACTGGCTGGAAGTACACTGTTTAGGGAATCGTTTTCTCCAGGCAAAGCCTGCTCCATTATGTGAATTGTGAAAGTAAAAACCAATGAGAACAGGGTTGTGTGTGGTGTGTGTGTGTGTGTGTGTGTGCAAATTCAATAGTTTCGAAGCTGCTACTCAATTCTGCAATTTGACTGTTCTCTTATAAGGTTCTCTTATGGCTCAGCTGGTAAAGAATCTGCCTGCAACGCGGAAGACATGGGTTCAATCCCTGGGTTGGGAAGATCCTCTGGAGGAGGGAAAGGCTACCCACTGCAGTATTCTGGCCTGGAGAATTCCACGGACTGTATAGTCCAGGGGTCACAAAGAATCGGACACGACTGAGCGACTTTCACTTTCACTTATAAGGTTACGGATCACAACTTTCCCAAGATTTAGAAGACATGTGCTTTATTGCTAAGGCCCAGAAGATACTGTGGACCCTAAGTTTCACGTTTCCAAATTTCACTGGATACGGCAGAGTCCAAATGCATGGATAGAGGAGGGTGGAGGTGTCGTGTGCGACAAGCCTTTGTTGCTGAGACAGGCGCTGCGTTTACCTTAAAGCTGTCTTCTTCCTCCTGGTAGACCGGATTCATGCTGGTGAGAGAGGCGATGAACTCGAGGGCGGTGAGCGGCTTTTGGGACTGCTGCCGGAGTCTCCGCTCCGTGAGCACCTCCTTCACTACTTGGACAATGTGTCCCTGCGTGAAGCCGTCGGTGATCTTTGCCAGGCAGCTGACACTCAGGGTGTCCGTGATGACGCCGCCGTGTCGCTGAATGATCTCCTTCCACAGAACTGTTGTGTCCAAGACAATGGCAAAGACAGAGAAGAGAGTCAGCAGAGAGAAAACAGGGTTAACCCAGCCCCTGGGACAAACCCGCCTCTCCCCAAGAAAGGCGAGCAGGGGGGGCTGCTCCAATTTGTAATTCAAATGAGCATGGGGCCAAAGAACCAAACGCTTTGCCTCAAGTCATTTTTCACCCACAAGGCATGCACATCGATGGCCCCGAGTTCTACAGATCCCTGAGTCCTTTGTGAATTGACAAAAAAACATTTAATAAGGGTCAGTATACACTTTCATGTGTATTAATACAACAGATTGCTAGCAGGAAGCAGCTGTACAGCACCGTGAACTCCACTGGGTGCTTTGCGATGACGTAGAGGGGAGGGGTGGGAAGGAGGTCCAAGAGGGAGGGGATACAGGTAGGTATACATTTAGCAGCCACTTCGTACAGCAGAAATCAACACAACCTTATAAAGCAATTACACTCCAATCATAAATTTTTAAAAAAGGTCAGTAGAGTTTTAGGGTGATGCCTTCAAAGATGTTCAAAATCTTCCAAAACTGGAAATTTATGGTGTTTGGTTAAGTAGGAGTTTGACTTGTTTGAGTTACAAAGGTCATTTCATGTGTGATTTATACGTGTAGAATTGCAACATACAGTCCGATTTCCATCAGCTTTGCAGGGCTTGGTTCCTGTTAGGCATATGCCAATGCAGAACACGTCCTTTGAGCAGAGCCAGACTCTCTGCCCCCAACCATGGCAAACACGCACAGACAACAGATCTACCGAGCGGTGCCCTGTTGCTGTCTGGGATGGTGGGACCTCGGGTAACCGCGAGACTCCACTTAGGACAGCGGGATGCTGTGAACACGAATTAAGAAATCATCCCTGGTGCCTCTTAACCTTAGACACAGGATGGTCTCCCACACAACATTCGAGACATAACATTTTGAACACTGCATCCATTCTGTAAGAGAGATTCTACGGAAATAAATTGAGACCCGCCATGATATGTTTTTCCAGTGGTCATGTATGGATGTGAGAGTTGGACCACAAAGAAAGTTGAGCACCAAAGAATTGATGCTTTTGAACTGTGGTGTTGGAGAAGACTCTTGAGAGTCCCTTGGACTGCAAGGAGATCCAACCAGTCCATCCTAAAGGAGATCAGTCCTGGGTGTTCACTGGAAGGACTGATTTTGAAGCTGAAACGCCAATCCTTTGGCCACCTGATGTGAAGAACTGACTCCTTGGAAAAGACCCTGATGCTGGGAAAGATTGAAGGCAGGAGGAGAGGGGATGACAGAGGATGAGATGGTTGGATGGCATCACCGACTTGATGGAAGTGAGTTTGAGCAAGCTTCAGGAGTTGGTGATGGACAGGGAGGCCTGGTGTGCTGCAGTCCATGGGGTCGCAAAGTCAGACACGACTGAATGACTGAACTGAGCTGAACTGAACTGTGATGTGTTAGTTCTGTCCAGACAGTGAGGAAGGGACTGGGCAGGGACAAGACTGTCCATCTCAGAGCCAGCCTTGGCACGGCAAAGGCTGGGCCAAATGTCTCTAAAGAGACTTGACCTTCTTTAAGGAAGGTTAAAGACAGTTATTAAATAAAGAAGATTCCTGCATGATCTGAGCACTGTCAGGTGTGTGGAATGACTACATCATCCAAATACATTAATCCTTAAACACCAGGTGAAATGAGAAGTTCCAATGACTGTCAAGGAATAGAATGACTTGGGACGTAACGAGGACCCACACCAGAGAGTCTGGTTTGGGGGCCTCAAGTTATTTCTCTGTCCTCCTTGGTGGGAGATCCTTGGCTCCAAGGTGAGCTGAGTTGCTGGGAAGGGGGATATGTTAGCATGGGGCCTGAGGTGTCTTCTAGCTGTGGAAGGTTAGCCGTTGAGGCTTGAGGACCACAGTGAAGCCTGCAAGGGCTACAGGGGCCCCCAACCTGACCTACAGCAACATCTACCCCCTGCATCTACACTGCTACTTGCTTGAGGAGTTTATTTAAACTTGAAGTCATCTTAAGGTTACCTGTAAAAATAGGAGTAGAAAGATTTAATTCTTAGGTTTCTGTGAGAAATAAGGACAAGAAAGTATAGAAAGCAATGGGAAGAAACCGTTCTGATATACGGTGGGTATTTTGTTTTCTATAGCTTTATTACTGTTATTTCTGTAATTACTACTAGTCATTCCATTTTGTGGGGCTTCCCAGGAAGCTCAGTGGTAAAGAACCCGCCTGCCAGTGAAGGAGACATGGGTTCAATCCCTGGGTGGGGAAGACCTTCTGGAGAAGGAGATGGCAGTGCACTCCAGGATTCCTGCCTGGAGAATCCCACGGATAGAGGAGCCTGGTGGGAGTCCATGGGATTGCAAAGAGTCGGACATGACTGAGTGACTTAACAGCAACAACATTGTGTTTTGTACCAAAGTTTTCTAACACTCACTAAAACATCAATGATTGACATAAAAGCTAACACAAAATAAACTAGAGTATTTCTAAGCATATTTGTGTAAAGACCCTGGAGCAGGTAACGTTACCCTTATCTAAATACAACTGTCACAGATCAGAAAATATAACCCGTGGTAAAAATACACAGCAACAACAACAACCAGATCACACCACCCCTTGGGATCTAGTCTGCCTTGTCCACATTCATAACATCTAAAAACTGTGCAAACAGGTCTGAGTGGTGACTTGGAAGCTAAGAAGGGAACGTGTCTTATGGCACAGGTGATAACCCCTAAAGCTGAGGAGCCAGAAAACACCCCAGACTGGGACCCAGAACAGCTTCAGTCTCGAGGGCTGAGGGCAGCCAAGGAGCCCTCTGCACCCAGTGCTGTATTTCATTTTCCTCTCGTGGATGCAGAGGGCTTCTCAGTTCTTCAGGCTAATCTACATCCCCTTCCCCTTCTTTAGACCTGAAAGGAATCTGGTCTTTGGGTCCCCTGCGAAGAACTGACTCATCGGAAAAGACCCTGATGCTGGGAAAGATTGAAAGCAGGAGGAGAAGAGGGCAGCAGAGGATGAGATGGTTGGATGGCATCACCGACTCAATGGACATGAGTTTGAGCAAGCTCTGGGAGTTGGTGATGGACAGGGTAGCCTGGCGTGCTGTAATCCATGGGGTCACAAGGAGTCGGACACGACTGAGCAACTGAACAACAACAACTCTGCTTTTGCCATTCCAAACTGATTGCATCCTGACTGCTGCTTGAGAGGACACCATCTCTTAAAATTCATTTGGGGTCTTGCACAAGCACACGAGGGTGAATAATACGATTTGGATGAGCTTCTGGCCTCTGCAGTCTAGAATTCCAGAAAAATCGAAAGACACGGGCTGGACTCCTCCGAGCAGACACTGGGTCCAGGGTGGGGAGCCTGTGATGGATTGGGTTATTAGTGGAACAGACCCCAGGGAAGAGAGGCAGGAGGTAGAGCATTAGGAACGTGGAAAGATGGGAGCCCAAAGGGATTTCTGGGGACTAGACACGGCATTCATCAACTGGTGGGGGGGAGTGGATTTTCTTTGCAGAGACATTTTGAAAGAAACAGCTTGATTTGGGGAAAGGAGGTAGATATTGAATTATATTTGGTAAACCTTAAGGACCGTGTTTCCTCCGGTTGATCTACCCTTAGCTTCTCAGCCCCATCACCTGCCCCCTCCCCACCTGGAGGAATTTCAGAAGTTGGATGGTGATTGTTTCACATACCTCCAGCGCTCTGCCGCCCGCAAACAGATGGACAAGCAAGGGCCCAAGTTATGAATTTGCAGGCCAGGCTTTACGGGCTGTGAGAGACCGTTTTTGATCACTGCAAAGACAGGAATAGTCTTTCTTTAAGATAGATGTCCCAGTCAGTGTGGCTATGATAGCTTCAAGGACACTGGAGGAAACAGGTAGTGTTTATGATGTTGGCAAGAATGGCGGCCTCAACAAATCACCCACCAGCAAAGAAATATGTGAGATGCATGTGGCTGAGCGGACAGAGCCCTGAGCCTAAGACAACCGCTGCGGCGGGTTCATCATCTGCTCACAGGTGAAGGGACGCTTCCTCCTCCTGTCCCACGTGGCTGCGGGAGGGGGTTCAGGCTGGAATCTGTCACATGATCTGAGTCCCTAGAGAGGCCTGGCACTTCATCAAAAGAACACAATTGTCCTCGTTAGACATCAATAGCTCCATTTTTAAAGGGCCTCTGTTTTTTTCACAGTGGAAACTATTGAATCAAAGTCAAGAATAACGTTCTAGCTCCTAAAAATTAATAATACACTACTTTATTCCATTAAGATAGTTTAAAATATATATACAATGCAGAGAGAGAGAGACAGACAGACACACACACACAGAGACAGGGAGAGAGAGATGCTAACAAGAGCTGGGGAAGCTCTGGTGAAGCTGGGAGCGAGGTGGCCTCTGCAGTGACTACGGTGGGCAGAGGATGCCGGTGCCCACCCACCTCCTGCGCAAAACTACACAGCCCTGTCCCCTTAAACCTGAGATCATGTAAGTCATTCTGGCCAACGTGGGTAGAAGTGCTGTGGGCCCCATCTGGGCCTGGTTCCTGAAATCTCCCGAGAGATCATTTATAGGATCCTTTTCTCCCTTTGGTGCTGGCTGGCTGCAGAGGATCCAGTGGAGGGCTTGCAGGCTCCAGCAGTCAGAGAAGCCCCTAGATGATGGAGAAATAACTGCATCCAAAGTCTCCCGGTGCTTTGTATATAACACTGATTCATGAAGTCAGGACCACAGTTTATGGAGGCAGAAATGAGTGCATGTTGCAGACCGAGTGGCTAATAAGCTGAGAGATTTTCACGTATGGGGAATAAAGGGCTGTTCTTTCAGCAAATCACATTAGCCAGGAGCTTAAGAACAACCAGAAAGGACCATATGGCCTCTCTGTTTTGGTGATGCTATTGTGAAGAGTTAACAGAAACCAAGTCTGACCCAGCAGATTTTAATACTATCATCGGTGCTAAGCATTGCTGCTGAGTCCTCGCTAGCTCCATCTCCTCTGTTGCCAACACCACTGTGACCGCCAGCATCTCCTTCACCCCCAGGCTGCAGTCATGACCACCATCCTCAGGCTGCAGTCACCGTCACCACCGTTTCCGACACCATCACCACCATCACCACCTCTAAACCAGACCTATCACCACTGCCGCCACCACCACGGCTGGCCAAGATGACCCCTCAGTGAGCTGCACTTTGACCTCCACAGGCTCTGTCGTCCACTGTCCCTGGGACTTTCTCTTGACCAGCAGAGTGTGGTGAAGATGACCCTGTGTGACATTTGAGGCTGGGTTACAAGAATCCTTCCAGCTTCCGCCTGAATCTCTTGAAACGTGTGCTCTCAGGATGCGATTTGGGGAACCCGGGTGCTGTGCAAAAGGCCATGGGGAATGGAGGGCTGGCCCCCAGCCCCAGCTGAGCTTCTAGCTCATCCAGTCACGGAGGAAACGGTCTTGGATGTCCAGGCCTATCCAGGCTTCAGATGACTGAAGCTCCAGTCGACGTCATGAAACACCTCGGGGTAGGGAAGCCCCAGCTGAACCCAGTGGCCCCTCAGAACCACGAGAGGCATAGGTTGTTGTTTTCAGCCCCTGGAGAGGTCTGTCACACAGCAGGAGACGTGGAGACCCAGCAGCACCACTGCCTGCTCCCGAGCCATCTACTGCCCAGCCACGGAAATCCTCCCCTCCACGACAACCATCAGCACTTATTCCCCCTTCTCCTCCACCACCACCCGTGCTCTTGGGGGGCTGGGATGGTGCTGGGCATTCCAGCCATCTCATAGAAGGGTCACCACCGCCCTGCGAACTCCATGGTGCTCCTACGTTACAGATGAGAGAGCGGGGAGGCTCAGAAGGTCAGCCAACTTGTCAAGGTCATCAGTGATCCAGGGGCCAAGCTGGGATCAGACCCAGGTCTGCTCAGAGCCCACATCTCACCCTTCTTCCCATTTCACTGCCCTGTCTCCCAGGGTCCCTGGTTGGTACGGTTCCCCGTTAATAGCAGATTTCCAAAAACGTGGATTTTGAATCTGTCTCTTCAAGAAAAAAAAAAAAAAACAACAATGGAAAAAAGCAAGCTATTGTATAAGTCAACCAACGTTCTCCTGAACCAATACTTTAAGATTGAAAAAAAAAAACAAAATCGACTTCGTGAAAAGAAATGCTGCCGGGCGAGAAAGGGCAGTACCACCGCGGGGACAACATGAGGGCCCGAGTCTGCCTGCTGGAAGGGAGATTCACTCCCGCGAGGCTTCTGTCTCCCTTGGGGCTCAAAGTAATAACCCCTGTCCAGTTTCTTTGCGTCCAGGGAAAAGCCATCATGTTAACAAAAGAACAGAGGCGTAAGCTTTGCTCTTCTGACCTGGTACTTGCGTCTATAGCTCGAGTCTGGCTGACCCCGGCCCACTGGGCCTCACGCCCCCTCTTGATGCTCCTGGGTGACGAAGGCCACCCTCCCGGCCCCGCAGGACAGTACGGCCATCGCGGATGGCCCAGCCTCGCGGGCTGCACCCGGGAAGGGTGAGGGGTACTTGCCGTATCTGGAAGCGTAGTCTGGTCTGGGAACCAAAATAATTTTCTGGTAAGCTTTGCAGAGAGGTTGAAGTTCCGCATCAAAAGGTCGCTTTGTGGTTCCCACAATTAGAATCCTGTCGTCTGGCTTCAGGAGTTTCAGCATTTTGGGAAGCTGCTTTTTCAGGCGCTTAGGATCCATCTGGGAGAAACCGAGAGGAAAAAAAAATGAGCCCACATATAGAAAAAAGAATTAAGAGCTAAAGAAAATCCAGCCTCGGATGCACGGTGGGGTGCCCTTACTCATGTGTTTTCAGGGCTGCTGGACACCCTTTCCTAGAGAGTGTCCTGGGCCAGGTCTCAGGACGTGGTTCCTGTTGGTGTGGTCTGAATTGCTGGCTCTTCCTTTCCTCAAATCTGATGTTCGGGTTTGGACAGGGGGAAGGAGGGAAGCACCTGACCGAACGTTCTAGCATCTTGGCCCTAAGCATGGGAAACGGGGGGAGGGATTTCCAAGCGGAAGGAAGCTGCCTGGGGTTGACAATGGGTTCTGGTGCGTTCCTCTGAGCTGTTTTGCAGGTGAACTCAAGACTTCCTTTGTTGATGAGGATCTGAGGTCCCGGATCTCAGGGCTGAAAACGCCCCGTGACATGGAGTGTGACACCACCTCTCTCTGAAGCAGTCTGGATGTAGTCCGAAGCGGTCTCATTTCAGTAGAGCCTCCGTACTAATTGAGGGTCAGGAGCAAGACTGGAGGCACTGGAGGGAGGAGGACTTCCGGCCTGGGGGTGGTGGTGAGCAGATCTGGCCACGTTGCCATGGCAACACGCTGGCCTTCAACCAGGGCAGGAAGAGGAGAGGAAGTGTGAGGGCGGCGGGGAGCCTCCGCGGAGATGCCCAAGCACAGTCTGGGCCTCTTTCGCTTCCCTTTGGCTCAGGGACAACTTAGACACGGAGCTAAAGATCTCACCTATGCTGGGGCTTCCTGGAACCNGAGGAAGTGTGAGGGCGGCGGGGAGCCTCCGCGGAGATGCCCAAGCACAGTCTGGGCCTCTTTCGCTCCCCTTTGGCTCAGGGACAACTTAGACACGGAGCTAAAGATCTCACCTATGCTGGGGCTTCCTGGAACCGCCCCCCCCCAGCACCTGTGAGCGCCTCTACAGAGATGAGGCCACCTGAGGTTTGTCCCTGTGAGTCCTGCACCCTCGGGCTGAGAGACAGCCCTGTACGCCAGTCTGCAGGAAGGGGCTGGGGATGCCTAGGGAAGGGAGGGAGCGTGTGATAAACTCCATCCTCGGGAATAAAAGCGAACGGTGGAGGGTGCTGGAGCCCTGGGGATATGGGGGTGTCAGAGCTGTGGATGGCTTGCAGGGCCTTGGGGACAAGGCCACTGTGTGCTGGGGGACGGCCAGCCTGCTGGGCAGAGGGCCGGAGGGTGGGAGTTGGCATGCAGCCCACAGGGTGGGTGCCAGCTGAGGGAGGGGAGAGGAGGGGCTGGTGGCCGAGCAGGGGCCCCAGGGCTGAGTCTCTCCTTCCTTCCTCCGGTGTGCCTGGCGGGAGGGCCCCGTTTCACGGGGCACAGGGAAAAGACCACAGGAGGCTGAGAAGGAGCACTACCCTGGCCGAGGGGCCCTCAGGAGCACGGCCCAGCGGGAAGCGAGAGCCTCTTGGAGTGCAAGGAGATCCAACCAGTCCATCCTACAGAAGATCAGTCCTGAGTGTTCATTGGAAGGACTGATGTTGAGGCTGAAACTCCAATCCTTTGGCCACCTGATGCGAAGAGCTGACTCATTTGAAAAGACCCTGATGCTGGGAAAGATTGAGGGCAGGAGGAGAAGGGGACGACAGAAGATGAGATGGTTGGATGGCATCACCAACTCAATGGACATGGGTTTGGGTGGACTCCAGGAGTTGATGATGGACAGGGAGGCTTGGTTACTGTGGTTCATGGGGTTGCAAAGAGTCAGACATGACTGAGCGACTGAACTGATATGTTATTATATCATTATTATGGTATGTTGTTTTTCAGTCACTCAGTCGTGTCTGACTCTTTGCTACCCCATGGACTGCAGCACACCAGACTTCCCTGTCCTTCCATTTCCCAGAGCTTGCTCAAACTCACGTCCATTGAGTCAGTGATGCCATCCAACCATCTCATCCTCTGTCGTCCCCTTCTCTTCCCACCTTCAATCTTTCCCAGCATCAGGGTGTTTTCTAATGAATCAGCTCTTCAGATTGGGTGGCCAAAGTATTGGAGCTTCAGCTTCAACATCAGTCCTTCTAATGAATATTCAGGGTTTCATTTAGGATTGACTGGTTTGATAAGGTATAGATCAGCTTTATTGATATAATTCATATACCATATAATCCACCTATTCAAAACACGCTTCCAATAAAATTAAAATAGTAAAAAAAGAAAATGTCTGACTGAGTGGTTTTTAGTATATTCACAGAGTTGTGCAACCATCATCACAATTAACTTTAGAACATTTTCATATTTGCTCCCAAAAGATCTTACCCATTTGTAGTCATTGCCCACTTTTCCCCAACTTCCTTCTCCAGTCCTAGGCAATCACTAATCTACTTTCTCTCTCTGTGGATTTGCATATTCTGGTATTTCATAAATAGAATCATTCAATGTGTGTGTGTGTGTCTGTGGCTTCTTTCATTTAGCATGCCATTTTTGAGGTTCACCCATGTTGTGGTATGCTTTAATATTCCAATTGCTAAATGATATCCACTGCGTGGCTATGCCACACTTTATTTATCCACTCATCAGCTGATGGACATTTGGGTTATTTCTATTTTTTGGCTTTTCTGAATTGTGCCACGATCAACATTTATGTATAGGATTTTGTACATCCTAATGTTTTCGTTTTGAATTGCTAGGTCACATGGTTACTCTACATTTAACCTTTTAAGGAAATACCAGACTGTTTTTCAAAGTATTTGCACCATTTTACAATCCTGGCAGAAAGCAGAAGATTTGAGTTTCTCCAGACTCTTGCCAACACTTGTGATTGTTTGTTTTCCTTAATTTTGTTCCTTTCATTTAGCCATACTCATGGGTGTAGTGGTATTGCGTTGTGATTTTGACTTGTATCTCCCTGGGGGCTAATGATGTTCACATCTTTTCATGTGCCTACTGGCCATTTGTATACTTTGTTTGAAAAAAATGTGTGTTCGGATCTTTGGCCCTTTTTAAAACTGGGGTTATTTGCCTTTGTAATGTTGAGTTGCAAGGGTCGTTTGTATGTTCTAGATACAGATTCTTTGTCAGATAAATGATTTGCCAATATTCTGAGTTCTTTTCACTTTCTTGATGATTTCCTTCACAACAAAAAATTTTTAGCTTTGATGAGGTTCAGTTTAAGCTTTCTTTTGTTGCTTGTGCTTTTGATGTCATGTCCAAGACACCACTGCTTAATGCAAGGTCACGAAGATTCATGTCTCCGTTTTCTTCTGAGAGTTTTATAGGCATAGCTCTTTCTTTTAGGTGTATGAGGCATTACTGGTTAACTGTGTGAGGTAGGGGTCCAACCTCATTCTTTTGCAGGTGGCAATCCAATGGTCCCAGCAGCATTGGTTGAAAAGACTATTCTTTCTCCATTGAATTGTCTGGGCACCACTGTAAAAAATATCAATTGACTGTAAATGTGAGGGTTTATTTCTGGACTCAGTTCTATTCCATTGACCGAGAGGTCTTTCCTGAGGCCAGCATCACACTGTCCTGATTGTTGCAGGTTTGTGGTAAGCTTTCAAACTGGGAAGAGCCCTCCAATTCTCTTCTTTTCCAAGACTGCTTTGGCTGTTCTGGGTCCCTTGAATTTCCGTGTGGATTTCAAGATTAGCTTGTCAATTTCTTGCAAATAAGCCAGCTGGGATCCTGACGGGGACTGTGCTGAATCTGTAGATCAATCTGGGGATTCTTGCTATATTAACAATATTAAGGTTTTCAATCTACGAACATGATGCATCCTCCTACTTACCTAGGTCTTCATTATCTTTTCAGCAATTTTGATTTGCAGTCTTCAGAGTAGAAGTCTTCCACTCCTTTTGTTAAGTCTGTTCCTATTTTTTTGGATGCTATTATAAATGGAATTGTTTTCTTAATACTAATTTTTTCACAGTAAGTGTATAGAAGACAGTTACTTTGAATATTGGTCTTGTATCCTACCCTGTAATCTCACTGAATGTTTTCATTAGTTTTTACAATTGCTTTTAGTGAATTCCTTTGGGTTTTCTATATACAAGATCATGTCATCTGCAAATATAGTTTTATTTCTTCCTTTTCAATATTACGCTTTGCTTTTCATTTAGGTTTCTTCCCTGACTGCCCTGGTGCCTCTTTGCGACCCCAGGCTCCTCTGTCCATGGGATTTTCCCGGCTAGAATACTGGAGTGGGGTGCCATTTCCTCGTCCAAGGGATCTTCCCGACTCAGGGATTGAACCTGCATCTCCTGCATCTCCTGCACCGCAGGCAGATGTGTTACCGCTGAGCCACCGGGGAAGCCTGACTGTCCTGGGAGAACCTTCAATGTGATGTTGGGTAAAAGCCTGGCGTGCTGCAGTCCATGGGGTCACAGAGAGTCAGACATGACTGAACGACCGAACTGAACTGAAAAGAGGCGATCTTAAGGGAAAAACATCTGGTCTTTTACCATTAAGGGTGATGTTAGCTCTGGATTTTTTTGTAGTTGCTCTTTATCAAGTTGAGGAAGTTTCCTTTTCTATTATTATTATTTTTTAAATCATGAAGGGGTGTTGGCTTTTGTCAAATGCTTTTTTCTGCATCTGTTGAGATGATGGTGTGGTTCCTGTCCTTTATTTTAATGATATAGTGTATTACATTAATTGACTTTTGGATGCTAAGCCTGGGCTAAATCCCACTCGGTCATGGTGTATAATCCCTTTTCTGTGTTGTTAGATTCAGTTGAGAAGAGACTTTCTGTAATGTAACTCACAGAGAGAACAAGATGGGATTTTTACAGCAAAATAAATCCCACAGTCTGGGCCTGAAGCCAGACCACCGGGCAGCTTCCGACCATTTCCTCCTGCACTCACAGGAGTCCAGCGCCAGCAAGGCTCCATCAGGAGGAACAGTGGCCATACAGGACTCCATCCAGGAAGCATGGGTGGGGGCTGGGGACAGCAGAGGAGCTTAAAAGAGGGCAGAGCACAAGAGAGGGATGACCGGAAATAAGGCTTCCTGAAACCACGGAAATGGGTGTCAGGACGGAAACCTACTCTTGAAGGAGCTGCACCCTACCCCTGACCCTAGGTCTTTGCAGAAACCCGCCGTTGCTCAGATCCATGCCTCCAGGCTGCCTGGGATGGGAGACATGTCTGCTGGGCCTTGACTATGCTACTTAACTTCTCGTGGGGGCCAGGCTGTGTGCAAAAAGGAGAAGCTCAAGGATAGAACTCCATATTGTTCTTGTTCAGTCCCTAAGTCATGTCTGACTCTTTGAGACCCCATGGACTGCACGCACTGGGCTTCCCTGTCCTTTGGCATCTCCCTGAGCTTACTCAAACTCATGTCCATTGAGTCAGTGATGCCATCCAACCCTCTCATCCTCTGTAACCCCCTTCTCCTCCCACCTTCAATCTTTCCCAGCATCAGGGTCTTTTTCAATGAGTTGGCTCTTTGCATCAGGTGGCCAAAAGTATTGGAAATTCAGCTTCAGTCCTTCCAACAAATATTCAGGGTTGATTTCCTTTAGGATTGACTTGTTTGATCTCCTTGCTATCCAAAGGACTCTCAAGAGACTTCTCCAGCACCCCAATTTGAAAGCATCAATTCTTAGTGCTCAGGCTTCGTTATGGTCCAACTCTCACATCCATACATGACTACCGGAAAAATCATAGCTTTGACTACACAGACCTTGATTGGAAAAGTGAAGTGTCTGCTTTTTAACATGCTGTCTAACTTTGTCATAGCTTTCCTTCCAAGGAGCACATGTCTTTGAATTTCATGGCTGCAGTCATCATCCTCAGTGATTTTGGAGACCAAGAGGATAACATCTGTCACAGTTTCCACTTTTTCCTCTTCTATTTGCCATGAAGTAATGAGACTGGATGCCATGATCTTAAGTTTTTAAAATGCTGAGTTTTAAGCCAGCTTTTTCACTCTCCTCTTGGACCCTTACCAAAAGGCTCTTTAGTTCTTCACTCTCTGCCATTAGAGTGGTGTCATCTGGATATGAGCCGTGGTTATACTAAAAAAGTAACCCTTTGGAAAACCAGGAAGAGGAGCAGGGCGATGAAGGTGGCGATGGAGGAGGAGAGGTGGGTAGGCCTGGCATGCTGGCAGCATTGTGGTGGAGGCATCCCATGGGTGATTCTGGTTGATGCCAGATGTCAGCATCCAATCCTCAGGAAAGAGCTGCAGCCTGGGGATGGAGTGTAGCATCCATTGGCTAAGTGGTGATTTCTTTAAGTTATGAGATGGTGCCCAAGGAGGGGAAGGAAAACAGGTCCATGGGCTTGAGATGGAACCTCAGTGAGCATCTGTGTATTGAATGGAGTGTTTAGATGCGTATGGAGGAGAGAAAGAAGAAAGTGTTGGTGGGGTGTGAGGAGACTGGGAGAAGGGAAGGTGATAGAGGCTAAGAGAGGACAGACTTTTACAAATGGGAGCTCACTGGCAAAATGGATTTCATAAAACTTTGTGAGAGCAGTTTCCATGGAGCTGGAGAACATCAAGTGGAAGTAGTGGGTCAAAGAGTGAGTGGGGATGGTTGAGAATAGACTGGTCTTTTAAGAAGCTTGATGGAGAACAGTGCAAAGTTTTGCTGGGAGATTCTCCAGTGGCTCAGATGGTAAAGCGTCTGCCTGCAGTGCGGGAGACCTGGGTTCAATCCCTGGTTCAGGATCCCCTGGAGAAGGAAATGGCAACCCACTCCAGTACTCATGCCTGGAAAATTCCATGGATGGAGAAGCCTGGTGGGCTACAGTCCATGGGGTCGCAGAATTGGACAGGACTGAGTGACTTCACTTTCTTTCTTTCTTATGGTGCATGTGGGGTAACATGAAGCTGCCCAAAGACTGGAAGGAAGTCTGACCCCCGGACCCTGGTGGGACTGGAGACTGCCACCCTAGGGTGGGGGGTGGGCAGAGGTGCTCTTACAAGGTGGCCACGGCGAGAGTGGTGCGGTCCCGCCTGTTCCGAAGCGGGAGGTGATACTGCTGTGTCCTGTCAGTGTCAGGGAAGTACAAACTTAACCAGCCCGTTTGGGTAATAAATGTTGACCCTGGGCTGGCTCCAGAGTGACATCTTTGCAGACAGTGAGTCCCCTTAGGAGGGGATGGAAATGAAAGGTGAGTCTGTTCGGCCAGCAGCCCCCTGCCCCCGGGCCACCCCGTTCCTGTTCAGAGCCGTGTCCATTACACACGAGACCCGCATGCTCACGCGTCACGCTGGCCAGCATCCCCACTGACTCCTGGCAGCCTTTGTGGCCGACGCCCCTGTGGCGGGACCTGCCGGGCCTGCCCACCTTATTGCTGCGGGCGATTTCAAATTCATGTCTGACGCCATGCGGCAGTCTCCGTGTGCTTTTCTGCAGTCATCTCCACCAAACCACGGCAGCCGCCCGGCCCGGCCTGGCCCTCGTGGAGGCCCGACTCGGGTGCGGGGAGGGCTCCCATGCGCTGCAGCCACAAGGCTAATGGAGCAGAAAACGCAGCAGCGTCTCGTCCTGCCTCACGCTGTACTGCCTCCGTCTTGTACACCGACTACTGACTGACGGGGCAGCTGAGGGCCGTGGGGAGGACGGCCGTCCTCCTGGGAGGAAGGGGAGGGCGCAGACCCAGCATCCGCCTGGTGCCCGGGGGGCTGGGTGCTGAGGACGTCGTCGGGGGGAGAACTGGGATGCCAGGGGGCTCCGGAGCCCAGCACCGTTGGCTCTGAGACCAGAGGCCCCACGCGCAGCCTTCAGGACGTGGTCTGGAGCATGGGGGTTGAGGAGGGCGGACACAGGGGTAGCAAAAGCTTGGAGGGCAGAGCAGGAAGCCAGTGCTGACGCCAGAGCCTCATCCCGGCGTGGAGAAGGGGCCTGCGTCTGAGTCCCAGAGCTGCCCGAGACCAACGGTGTGCCCTTTCTGGCTTAAGGCTTCCTGAAGAATCTGCCTGCCAGTGCAGGAGATGCAAAAGACGTGGATTCGATTCCCTGGATCAGGAAGATCCCCTGGAGGAGGAAATGGCAACCCACTCCAGTGTTCTTGCCTGGAGAAACCCATGGATGAGGAGCTTGGCGGGCTGCAGTCCACGGGGTCACAGAGAGTCGGACAGGACTGAGCACATGCAAAAAGGCAATGCCGCCTCCCTTCCCCTCAGGACCACTAAGTGCTCCAGACCTATGCTTCATGCCCCCGGGACCTCTGCTGTCTGCTGCAGCAGCCCGCAGGGTCCCTGCACCCCAAAGCTCTGTACCAGGAGCCGTCACCTCTTAGGACTGGGCCAGCCTCCACACCGTATCTCCGAAAGGGCCTTGACCTAGAGGTGAAGGCATCGAGGGTGGAGTTTGTCACTGTGGGTGAGAGGTTTTCCCAAGGGGTGTCCCTGGAATGCCCTCGAATGCCCTGGGCTGCTGCCAGGAGTACTCTGGGCTGTGGCCGTGGTAGGGGGTAGTTTCTCTGCAGCTGGACATGTTTCTCTAGGTCTCAGGGCCGTGGACGTGAGGAGCCTTTGGATGCAGGCTGGGCCAAGTGATAGGATGCTGGGGTCCTTGGGCGGCCAGGTGATGCAACGTGGAGCTTCTCGTCTGTGGATGCAGTGAACACCCTCGGCATTCGGTGGTCACCTTCAGAGCCTGACTGTCCAATGCTCACAGGTGCCCCAAGCCCACGGGCAAGGACAGAAGTCAGAGGATGGAGGCGGGGAGGAAAGCAGAGGAGGGGGGCAGGTTCAGGACTTGGGGCGGGAAGATGCTCGCGGGGTGGTTCTCTGCCGGCCGGCTCTCCTCCGGCACTGGAGCTGGGGACCCCACAGGGCCAGAGGGGTCTGCATGCCTCCCCCCCCGCAACTCTGTGCTTAGGCTGGTTCAGGCAGCCCATCCGGTCTTGTGGACCTTTGGGGACCCGGGACCCTCCTGCTTCTATTCATCAGGTGTCCTGGGATTTCCCATACTGTGACCCAGGCTCCAGTGCAGTGAATTCCCCTGACAGACGACAGACTTTTCTAAAGCAGAGGCGGACAGAATAAATGTGCAACTTGTCCACGACAAAGACGGTGCCACCAAAGGCCTTCATTTTCTACAGGAGCGAGACTAGTCAGGGACCATCCTCGTGGGGGCTACAGCCTGTGCGCGGGGTGAGCAAGAAAAGGGCTGCTGCAGGGGAGGCTTCTGGGGCCCCTTCACGGTGACCCCCCGGCTAGGGTCGGGGGCGTCTGCTACACTCACATTTATTCCCTGCGGTCAGCACTCCCCCTCAAAGCCCGCCTGCCCGCTGCCCTCTGGCTCTCAAACGGGCTTGCTCATCCCTCTCATTGTCCCTCAACACAGGGGACAGAGGTAATTGCTGGTGACAGCCAGACAGCTTGAGGGGGTCCCGGGAGAGGACTTGAGGGGGGCTTCGTGAGCTCAGAGGCTGGTCTCTCTGCAACTCTTTAGCCAGCTAAGAGGGTGGAGGTTCGGAGAGGTTAACTTACATGCTCAGGGACACACAGCCAGCTAAGGTGAAGGCCTGGGACACACTTCTGAATTCTCATATTTTCCAGGCTGATGCCCAGCGGGGGGTCCCTTGCCCATTAAAGAGACCGAACTTCCGATGACATTAAGTGTGTGACACCTTGGACTAAACACTGGCTTCATCTCTCTCGAGTTTTACTGTAGCAACTGCTTTCAAGTGCACATCTACGTGAACTTTTAAAATTTTAATATTAAAAAACACTAATTTTTATTGGAGTCTAGTTGCTTTACTGCCTGTGAACTTTTTTTTTTTTTTTACTGTAGCGACGTCACCAGCAGAGGGAGCTACCTACCAGCTTCCCAGATTAAATAATAAATGAGTCCTCTTAAGAGTTTCCAAAATGACAGGGCAATCAAGGCTCATTTGGGGAAGAAAAGACTGAGCTTTCATTCTTTACCCAAATCATCTCTACCTGCTAAAAATGATGTATAATACATAAGGATCAAAAGTGATTAAAATCCTTATGAATTTAATCAGAAATTCACAGTTAACCACTATTTGCTTTGGTGCAAATTGATGTGGAATAACAATCATGTGTATCTGCAATTTTTTTTTTTTAACTTGTGGNGGGTGGGAGGTGGGAAGGGGATTCAGGACTGGGAGCTCGTATACACCTGTGGTGGATTCATGTTGATGTAGGCAAAACCAATACAGTATTTTAAAGTAGAATAAAATAAAAATAAAAAGGAAAAAAAAATAAAATTTATAAACAATTAAAAAAAAACATCAAGTCCAGGTGCCTTAAAGATTTAAACATTAAATAAAAGAATATTAAGCTTCTATATAATAAGATAAGACAATATCTACATGACTTCAGGGTAAGAGAAATTGCCTAAGCAAGTCACAAAAGTCACTAAGGAAAAGGACAAAACTGGCAAATTTACTACATTAAACTAAAACTTCTCATCAGAAGACATCACAAAGAAATGAATTAGCTAATGCAGAGAGAAGGAGGAAAACACATGAAATGGAAGACAACACAGAACACAGGAAAGAAGAATACACAAAGACAATTTTTAAATGGGCAAAAGAATGAAAAAGCCATTTTTTAAAGAGATTCAAATGGCTAATAGACATACAAAAAGGAGCTTAAGGTCACTGGTTAGAAGCACATATTGAAACGCTGGTTCCTGTTCAAACATGTTCATAGTAGCACTTTCCTTAGGACACCAAACTGAAAAAAATCTAAAATAGCAACAGAGTGGATAAATAATGATGGCATATTGAAATGCAACGTTAGGAAATACTTTAAAACAGTAAAAATTAATAGACTGTGGTTACATAAAACATGGATGGATCTCATAAATATAAAACTGAGTAAACAAGGAAGACAAGGTAAGATTCAGATCCAATGATTTAATTCAATAAAAATTTTTTGGGTGGGAATACAGTAATAAATATTTATTGAATAAGTGAATGAATAATAACAAAAATATCACAGAATGACTAGGAAGACTCTTAATATAAAATTCATAGGGCCATTAGAAAAAAAAATACACCAGCAAATTTGGAACACTCAGCATTGGCCACAGGACTGGAAAAGGTCAGTTTTCATTCCAATCCCAAAGAAAGACAATGCCAAAGAATGCTCAGACTACCACACAATGGTACTCATCTCACACGCTGGTAAAGTAATGGAAAATTCTCCAAGCCAGACTTCAGCAGTTTGTGAACCATGAACTTCCAAATGTTCAATATGGTTTTAGAAAAGGCAGAGGAACCACAGATCAAATTGCCAACATCTGCTGGATCACTGAAAAAGCAAGAGAGTTCCAGAAAAACATCTATTTCGGCTTTATGGACTATGCCAAAGCCTTTGACTGTGTGGATCACAATAAACTGTGGAAAATACTGAAAGAGATGGGAATACCAGACCACCTGACCTGCCTCTTGAGAAACCTGTATGCAGGTCAAGAAGCAACAGTTAGGACTAGAAATAAAACAATAGAATGGTTCCAAATAGGGAAAGGAGTACGTCAAGGCTGTATATTGTCACCCTGCTTATTTAACTTCTATGCAGAGTACTTCATGAGAAACACTGGGCTGGATGAAGCATAACCTGGAATCAAGACTGCCGGGAGAAATATCAATAACCTCAGATATGCAGNGAGGGGAGCCATTGAAAGGAGAGAAAAGGCGGAAGGAAGCAATTGACAGAGGGCTCCCAGGGGGACCCTGAACGTGGGGGCGCTTGGCGGGCCTATGTACCGTCTTTGTTCATAAATTTCAGGCCTTTGGCTATTTATTATGACGAACAATAGGAAATCCTAATAATAACTCCTGTGTGTGCCATTTGCCGTGGCCGAGCAGAGTTCTCTCGATTGCTCCTCACTGTGAATCCTATGTTTGGGTTTAAGGCTCCCCTCCCCCCTTCTCCATCCTTTCTTTCATTTTTCTTCTAAATTATGCCTCGTAAAAATCAGACACTGGATCCTTTCAGATACAGACAAGCGCTCAGGGCAGAGAGCGCCAGCCCCTCGTTTCCTTCCTCCCTTGAACAAGCAAGACCTTCTTGAGAGATCGAGGTGGTCCCTGGGACGGGGCCCCCTTGGGAGAGAGAAAAGGCCCCGCGGAGAATCCACCGGGAAGCCCTCACCTTCCTTTCCGCGTGGGGCACTTTTTTGTAGAAGGTTTTCTCGGTGTCTCCGATCCACACCACGGAGGGCTGGAGCTTGCGGGCCACCTGCGAGGAGAAACGGTTGGTTGTAAACGCGTTTCCTCTGGGGTGCACTCTTGAGCACCCCCACCCCCCACC
>SJYV01021354.1:157647-172960 GCA_006410875.1 Neotragus pygmaeus | reverse complement strand
AAATTAAGGGAACTGGGCCATGAGTTTTAATTACAGCCTATGCCCTACTCCCACGCTGATTCAAGTTTGCTCATTTTGAGAAAAGCCCGTTTCAGCACCAGGGCCCCCGTGATGCTGTTTGTTCGTCTCCGTGGGCCTGCTGCCTTTGTGGCCGTGGTTTCATTTGGAAGGTGGCTCTGAGCCCCTCCCGGGGCGAGCGGGGCTTCGTGACTGTGCTAGGACTTACTGTGGGCCCGTGAATAATTGCCACACACCTAACAATCTCTTCAAAGCACCCCCATGATAGCAGAGTTCGGGTATTTTTGCAACAATTTGTGCATTGTGCAAAATTGTGCCAGATAAAAGCCGTCTCCAGTCACAGTGAATGCAGTGTTATGTACTCCTATTTTTATATATCTTTAAACATCATTAAGGCAGCAGGTGTGATTTTTAAACCAAGACAGACATTTAATAAATGATGGAAAAGTCACTGGAAACACTGGCTGGGTCTGTTTTCCCCTGGTACATAGTACCAGGGGAAGCAGATTATGCAGCTTCAAAGACAAAAGTGGATTCCGCTTGATCCCGGTGCCAGTCTGGCCCTGGGCTGGGACTTGGGTCCAGTCCCACACACGCCAGGACTTTCAGAGAGGAAATGGTGCCAGCCAACCACCCTCTGGTTGGCGTTATGTTTTTGACCCCGAGCCACAGAGCTTAGGAATCCAGAACCCCAAGTTTCAATCTCAGTACCCAAGGCAGCTTGATGGGAAGCATATAAAATAGCCAGTGAGCCAGGCTTGGGCCATTCGCGTCGCACACTGCCTCTGTCACCCACAAGGTCACGGCCGTCACCGACCAGCACTTCCTCTACTCAGAGGATGGGCCCTGTGATAACTCACTCACATTCATTACAACTCTATGGAGCAGGTAACATCATCATCATCCCTGTTTGCAGATGGGGAAAACTGAGGCTCAAAAATGCTCTGTGACCCGTCCACGGTCATGCAGATAGACGGCGGCAGAAGCAGGATGCCAGGCCAGAGTGCTGGCTACCTCGTCCTCAGTTCCCCTCACTCCCTCGAGCCAGAGCCTCTGGCGGCCTCCCTGGACACACGGAATCATCACCAAGTCTGTCCGCCCCTTCCTAATGACTTTCAACCCCATCACGTCATCCGTCCCCTCAGCTCCTGACGTGAACCCCCGATTTCTCTCCAGTTGGCCTGCCCACTGCAGTCAGTGGGACCCACTCCGGTGCCCCGGGGGCAGGCCCCAAGGAACCACTGTTCTGCTCAAAGCTATTTGGAGTTGAAGTCAAAAGCTTCTCTACTTCCAGCCCCCAAAGAAAATAAGAAAATGAGATACTGGATATAAAAGGTTTTCAGCTTCTCAGGATACTTTGTAGTAACAAAGGCACAATTTTTATTCTTTGCAATCCCTCCTAAAAAAGTCTTAAGCTTTAGAACGGAAACCAATGGCAAAACAATTTTCGCATAAACAGTTGTCTCCTGTCTCAGGCTAACTCGTGTGCTCCTGGAGGCCGCTACCGGCAAACGACAGCTTTTCCCCAGCTCTTTTTGTGTGCCTGTGTTCTCAGTCCAGCTGTTCTTAACGGGAACTGCAGATGTGAGTACCAAGTATCCCCATTTTCCTATTCTTTTTCTGCTTTTAACAAGGTAAGCTGAGTAGATGGACTGGAAACACAGGCATCATTTTATCTTGGGATAATTTTGAAAGCAGCAGTCTTACTTCCAGCCTCTTATCTAAAGTTGTTTTGAAAATGTGGCCACAATGTTCCACTGAATGTGAACGCTGAGGAACTGTTTCCTCGTTCCAAGCAGTGGGGGAATTCCATACTTCCTGTGTTTCTAACATGCACTTGTGAAGGATTTCCTTCCTCAGGACGGTCACCTGCTCTGGGGCTCCCAGGGCTGTGTGGGGGGCTTGGGTGACCACGTGGTTTGGAAGGGCTCGGGGATTATCAAATGAACAGAAAACATTTCCCAGGCAAGTTCTTCGATGATGCTGCAACAGTACAAGGAACGGCCATTTGCGAGTTGCCTTGAGATCCGGGACACCGCTGCTGCTCTTTCAGCACGTGGCAGGTGTGAGGCCAGGTGCGTCTCACCCCCACTCCCCTTTTATACATGAGGTCGCCGAGGTGGACAGAGAAGTCAGTAATGCGCGCCCCCCTCCACCAGCATGGGGATGTGTGGAACCCGGAGGCATCCCTGGGTCGGTCTGACACCCCTAGGCCCATGCCATCACACAGGCAGCAAGCTGCCACGTTGCCATGTAGATAAGATGCCTATTCCACAGCATCTCCTTACCCCTGGCCCATGTCCTTTCCTATCACCTTTCATTCTAATAGGAAGAAAGGGTTTAAAAGCCATCACTGTCTGTCTTGTCCTCCAGAGCGTGAATCTCTATCTCTCTGACCTTCCTCGGCGGCTAGCCTATTCAGGGGATGCCCGGCGACCTTGTTCAGTCCTGGGCAGAGAAGGAGGGTGCAGAAACCCTGGCCCTGCCAGGCCAAACGCCTCTCCCACCAGGAAGAATGGAAAGACCTGAGGCTCTTTTCCTTGGGGAAAGGAAGACTCCAGGGGGCAAGTGAACTGTTTTCAAATAGTTGAATGGCTGTCATGGAGCGGAAAGCGGTTTCTATCATTTTGGGTCCAGAACGTAGAATGAGGGCTTCCCTGGTGGCTCAGATGGTAAAGAATCTACCTGCAACTTGGGAGACCTGGGTTGGACCCCTGGGTCAGGAACATCCCCTAGAGAAGGAAATGACAACCCACTCCAATATTCTTGCCTGGAGAATTCCATGGACAGAACCCGGCAGGCTACAATCCATGGGGTCACAAAGAGTCGGACACGACTGAGTGACTGGACAACACTGTAGAATGAAATCCATTCTCTCATTTTCCGTTTATAAAACATCGACAGAGGAGCTCTGATGTGCTGGGCACTGTGCCGGGTGCTGGGGTCCCCGACTTCAAGGAGTGCACCAGTGGGAGGGGACGGTGAGGTGGGGCTGGCAGGGCGGGCCAAGGAAAACGGGTGTCCGCAAGGACCACCTCCGACAGCAAGAGGGAGAAGGGGATGAGGGCGGCAAGCAGATGTGGATGGGGCCAATGGGGGCTAAAGCAGACAGGATCTGCAAGGGTCTCTAGAAGGCCCAGAGCCTGGAGGAGGGCATGCGTCTGCCACACTAGAGGCAGGAGCTGGGGTGCAGGGCGGGGCTGTGCCCACGTGGGTTGCTCAGGTCATTCTGGAAGATGTCAGAAAGGCCTTGGCCTTGCCACGGAGCTTGCTTTTATCCTGGAAGCTCTTTGGAGTCTGTAAGGGACTCGAGTTGTGACCTTCGATCCTGGTGTGTTACCGACAAATCCCTCTGGTGGAGTGAGAAGCATGACCAGCTGGTGGCTGTCTCCCAGGAAAAGGATGGGGGTGTCCCCCAGAGGTTGTGCTGGGAAGTGAGGCTGGAGGCAGGGAGAAGGTTAGGAGGCTTTTGGAGGAGAAGAGGTGAAGGACTTGAGCAAAAGAGTGGCGAGAGGGCAGGAAGTGGGCATGAAGGGCGTTTAGGATTTGCCAGACCTGATGGACAGCAAGATCAAACCAGTCTATCCTGAAGGAAATCAACCCTGAATACTCATCGCAAGGACTGATGCTAAAGCCGAAGCTGCAATACTCTGGCTACCCGATGCGAAGAGCCGAGTCACTGGAAAAGACCCTGATGCTGGGAAAGACTGAGGGCAGGAGGAGAAGGAGGCAACAGAGGACAAGATGGCTGGATGGCATCACCGACCTGATGGACTTGAGTTTGTGCAAACTCCAGGAAATAGTGGAGGACAGGGAAGCCTGGTGTGCTGCGGCCCATGGGATTGAAAAGAGTTGGACACGACTGAGCGACTGAACGACAGCAGTGAGACCTGGAGATGGCTGGGTGAGCGGGGAGGAAGCAGGGAGCTTCCAGTGCTGGGAAGCCTGGAGGCCAGGAGGACGAGGGCCCAGCAATCCAAACAGGGGACCAGATGAGGGATGAAAGATGAGGTCCGTTTAGGCCACGGGAGCCGGAGGGCAGCTGGACCTCCAGGCAGGAGGGGCGGCGGGCAGGAGGGAGGTGGGGCTGCAAAGGGCTCTGAGGCTGCAGTGGGACTGTGGGAATGGGTGGGGGACGTGGCGAGAGGCGGGGAGGCCAGCCCAGGGCCGTGGAGTGGGGTCTGCAGCGGGGAGACACTGATGGAGGAGAGAAGGAAGGGCAGGCTGGGGAGGTCAAAGGGGCACAGAAGAGGGAGCAGTCTCAGACCAGGGAAGGGCAGCAGGGAGCCGGCAACGGCAGGCAGTGCTGGCCTGAGGGTCTGGCAACCACGAGGTCATGGGTGGTGTGGAGGGGACGGAAGCCACGTGACAGGCAGCTGAGCAATGCATGGACAGAGACAGGAAGCGTGGGCAGGGCAGAGCTTGCAGACGGCATTGGGTGGGGAGGTAAAGCCCAGGAGAGGGTGACCTTGAGGGGGAGACACCCTTTCTGCTGTACAGCCACTGGGAGTGGGGAGGACCACTGTGGGTCCAGGCAGGGTGCCCGCCAGTCAGGGCATGTCTCCAGTTCCATTGCCTTGAACACATGCCCCCTGCAAATTCAGTCCTTTCTTGCCACACAAAAGGAGTACTGGTAAAAATTTCAGAATATACATTCTAAAGGAGATCAGTCCTGGGTATTCTTTGGAAGGAATGATGCTAAAGCTGAAACTCCAGTACTTTGGCCACCTCATGCGAAGAGTTGACTTACTGGAAAAGACCCTGATGCTGGGAGGGATGGGGGGGCAGAAGGAGAAGGGGACAACAGAGGATGAGATGGCTGGATGGCATCACCAACTCAATGGACATGAGTCTGAGTGAACTCCCGGAGTTGGTGATAGACAGGGAGGCCTGGCGTGCTGCAATTCATGGAGTCGCGAAGAGTCGGACACAACTGAGCCACTGAACTGAACCGATAGATTCAGACACGCCTCCTCTGCCCCCTTTGCTGAGAACCACTTTCCAGTCCTCTCCTATCTTCACAGACCTTTCACGACATCCATACTTGCAAACACGAGATGGCTCTTCACACACTGCTTTATATTCCTGTTCATGCTGTATGCAGTTTATTTCACCAACAGCCTTTTAATAAGAAGCTCCATCACTTATGGATCTAGTCCCTGTTTTTTGAACATCTGGATGGTTTTCTGCCTTCTCAATAAACCAAACAGGGCTTAAGATGGGCCTTTTGGGTCCATGAAGCCGCTAGGTCGAAGGACCTGCCTGCCGGCTCGTCACACTTGCACCCGTGTGGTTATCCGCCCACCTGGAGGCCCTCTCCTCCAGCCACAAATTTTTTTCACACTCTTCTCAACAAAGTATTAACAATAAAAAACTCTTTGCCAATTTGTTAATGAAAAATGGTATCCTTCGCTCTTTTAATTTTCATTTAGTAATGGAAAGGCATCATGTAAATTATCCACAGATAGTTCGAGGTCATGGGCAATTAAATGTAATTAATCCATAATGGAACTTTTCCGAAGTTGCCGGGGATAGTTTATTTCCATTGCCAGTAGAGGGCTCTGCAGTCCTACCGAATTATCAATTCCGGACTAAAGATTCATTTCACCCTTTTTCAAGTTCTGGAAAGGTCTAGTCAACAGTCACTTCCCCATCCATGTGAATTTTATAGATTTTATCTTCGGCATTCTCCAAAGAAATGCTGTCAAACATCCGCCATCAGGATGAGATTCTGATCCTTGGGTTGGCATATAATGGCTTAACGACAAAAACCAGTTTGTGTTTGGCACACTTGAATTACTAATTAGATCTGCCCAACTGACCCTTGGAAGCTGTGGAAGTTCTTTCTGAAAGGGTGCTATTCTGCTTGCCACAGAGAACCCCAAGAAAACCCAGGTCCGTTTTTCAGGGGTTGTATCTTTACCAAACTGAAAAGGACAGTCTATCCAGCTAGCCAACCATCGGCCTTCCATCCATCCATCCAAGCCACACAGATTTGCTGAGCATCTGCAGTGGGAAGCACGAAGGGCTGGGAAACACGGTCCCTGCCTGCAGAGGGAGTGGCCTCCTGTGTCTGAATGGGGGCTGTGGGCAGCGGGCAGGGGCCAGGGAGGAGCTGCCAAGCGGGGGGAGATCTGGGGCAGGGGAAGGCTCACTTTCCCGAGCTATAGTCACGCGGATTCTGCTTCCGTATTTAATGTGTGAAGACGGCTTGTTCTCTATATTTCCAGTATTTACAGATGATAATTTGTAAAATTTCTATTTCCTTGTATTATCTTTCATGTAATTGTAGAGGTTACTGGGTTGGCCAAAGAGTTTGTTCTGGTTTTCTCCTTACGTCGGATGAAAAACCTCAATGACCCTTTTGGCTAACTCCAAGTCCTTATTGGGTGTGAGCTAGGATAAACCGTGAATGTCCATCACAGGAAGAGCAGAGGTGGATTAAACAGTCCAGAGCTGGGTGGGGCTGCCCCTTGACAGGAGGGAAGGTAAACGAGGCAAAGGAGAGGACCAGGAGGGAGCTGGGGATGGAGGCGCAGCGGATGGGCTGTGCCAGGTGGCCTGGGGAAGCGGGTCAGTGCTGGTGGCAGGAGCCCACCAATGCCACTGCTCGATTTGGAGGAGGCTGCTGTCTGGAGGGCACCAGGCTTACAGACCATCCAGACTGACTCCTGGAGCCCCTTCCTCCTGGTTCACTCCCAGCTACACCAGAAATAACGGGTTCACACCCATCCGCCCAACCTTGTGCCAACTCTGAGAAGCACGGGAGTTAACACCTGGGCACAAGGCCATGCCCACCTTCCCCGGGCACCGTTTAGCTGCATTTAGGGCACCCCCTTCTCGAAGGGTTTTCAAATTGGCTAAAAACCCTTTAGTGCCTGTGACATTGTCCCTGCTCACCCCCACTGCCCACCACAGAGCAAGAGCAGATGCGGACCGCGCTTTGCAGCTCTCAGCTGACCCTCGTGGTGTCCGCGGGCATCCTCATGGCAGGAGGCACCCTGGGGCATCTGCAGTTGGGACCCGCCCTCCCCTCCGAGCTGCCCATCCTCCCTGGGGCTGTGGGACGCTCTCACTGCAACTGTGAACTAAAACTGCTCTAAGACGGAAAGTCTGTGAAGAGGTTTTGATGCCTTTCAGTTCAGCTCAGTTCAGTCGCTCAGTCATGTCCGACTCTCTGTGACCTCATGGGCCACAGCACGCCAGGCCCCCCNTTCACAGACCTTTCACGACATCCATACTTGCAAACACGAGATGGCTCTTCACACACTGCTTTATATTCCTGTTCATGCTGTATGCAGTTTATTTCACCAACAGCCTTCTAATAAGAAGCTCCATCACTTATGGATCTAGTCCCTGTTTTTTGAACATCTGGATGGTTTTCTGCCTTCTCAATAAACCAAACAGGGCTTAAGATGGGCCTTTTGGGTCCATGAAGCCGCTAGGTCGAAGGACCTGCCTGCCGGCTCGTCACACTTGCACCCGTGTGGTTATCCGCCCACCTGGAGGCCCTCTCCTCCAGCCACAAATTTTTTTCACACTCTTCTCAACAAAGTATTAACAATAAAAAACTCTTTGCCAATTTGTTAATGAAAAATGGTATCCTTCGCTCTTTTAATTTTCATTTAGTAATGGAAAGGCATCATGTAAATTATCCACAGATAGTTCGAGGTCATGGGCAATTAAATGTAATTAATCCATAATGGAACTTTTCCGAAGTTGCCGGGGATAGTTTATTTCCATTGCCAGTAGAGGGCTCTGCAGTCCTACCGAATTATCAATTCCGGACTAAAGATTCATTTCACCCTTTTTCAAGTTCTGGAAAGGTCTAGTCAACAGTCACTTCCCCATCCATGTGAATTTTATAGATTTTATCTTCGGCATTCTCCAAAGAAATGCTGTCAAACATCCGCCATCAGGATGAGATTCTGATCCTTGGGTTGGCATATAATGGCTTAACGACAAAAACCAGTTTGTGTTTGGCACACTTGAATTACTAATTAGATCTGCCCAACTGACCCTTGGAAGCTGTGGAAGTTCTTTCTGAAAGGGTGCTATTCTGCTTGCCACAGAGAACCCCAAGAAAACCCAGGTCCGTTTTTCAGGGGTTGTATCTTTACCAAACTGAAAAGGACAGTCTATCCAGCTAGCCAACCATCGGCCTTCCATCCATCCATCCAAGCCACACAGATTTGCTGAGCATCTGCAGTGGGAAGCACGAAGGGCTGGGAAACACGGTCCCTGCCTGCAGAGGGAGTGGCCTCCTGTGTCTGAATGGGGGCTGTGGGCAGCGGGCAGGGGCCAGGGAGGAGCTGCCAAGCGGGGGGAGATCTGGGGCAGGGGAAGGCTCACTTTCCCGAGCTATAGTCACGCGGATTCTGCTTCCGTATTTAATGTGTGAAGACGGCTTGTTCTCTATATTTCCAGTATTTACAGATGATAATTTGTAAAATTTCTATTTCCTTGTATTATCTTTCATGTAATTGTAGAGGTTACTGGGTTGGCCAAAGAGTTTGTTCTGGTTTTCTCCTTACGTCGGATGAAAAACCTCAATGACCCTTTTGGCTAACTCCAAGTCCTTATTGGGTGTGAGCTAGGATAAACCGTGAATGTCCATCACAGGAAGAGCAGAGGTGGATTAAACAGTCCAGAGCTGGGTGGGGCTGCCCCTTGACAGGAGGGAAGGTAAACGAGGCAAAGGAGAGGACCAGGAGGGAGCTGGGGATGGAGGCGCAGCGGATGGGCTGTGCCAGGTGGCCTGGGGAAGCGGGTCAGTGCTGGTGGCAGGAGCCCACCAATGCCACTGCTCGATTTGGAGGAGGCTGCTGTCTGGAGGGCACCAGGCTTACAGACCATCCAGACTGTCTCCTGGAGCCCCTTCCTCCTGGTTCACTCCCAGCTACACCAGAAATAACGGGTTCACACCCATCCGCCCAACCTTGTGCCAACTCTGAGAAGCACGGGAGTTAACACCTGGGCACAAGGCCATGCCCACCTTCCCCGGGCACCGTTTAGCTGCATTTAGGGCACCCCCTTCTCGAAGGGTTTTCAAATTGGCTAAAAACCCTTTAGTGCCTGTGACATTGTCCCTGCTCACCCCCACTGCCCACCACAGAGCAAGAGCAGATGCGGACCGCGCTTTGCAGCTCTCAGCTGACCCTCGTGGTGTCCGCGGGCATCCTCATGGCAGGAGGCACCCTGGGGCATCTGCAGTTGGGACCCGCCCTCCCCTCCGAGCTGCCCATCCTCCCTGGGGCTGTGGGACGCTCTCACTGCAACTGTGAACTAAAACTGCTCTAAGACGGAAAGTCTGTGAAGAGGTTTTGATGCCTTTCAGTTCAGCTCAGTTCAGTCGCTCAGTCATGTCCGACTCTCTGTGACCTCATGGGCCACAGCACGCCAGGCCCCCCGTCCATCACCAACTCCCGGAGCTTACTCAAACTCATGTCCATAGAGTTGGTGATGCCATCCAACCATCTCATCCTCTGTCGTCCCCTTCTCCCTCCTTCAATCTTTCCCAGCATCAGTATCTTTTCCAATGAGTCAACTCTTCGCATCAGGTGGCCAGCTTCAGCATCAGTCCTTCCACTGAATATTCAGGACTGATTTCCTTGGGGATGGACTGGCTGGATCTCCTTGATGCCTTTGCTTAACCCGAAGCCCTCTCTGTGGCCCCGCAGGAGGGCCCCCCCCTCCCTGACAGCAGCTGCTCAGGGCTCAGGGGCACTCGGCCCCCTCCTCCAACCCCGGTGCCTCTATTTCCACACCCGATGCTCCATCAGAGCAGCTATCTCCTGTTTCTCTCTCTTCCTCTTCTCTCCTCGCTCACTGAATCCCGCCACCCCCATTTGAGCAGCTCTGTTTCAGGGTGGGGGGTCAGGTGTAGGTCTTTGCTCTGTCCTTACTGAATCTCACCTCGTAAAGGCAGGGCTAATATACTTGTTCTGTTTACTATACATCTGTTTTATTTTAAAAACCATCCACGAATATCCACGATGTCTTTGGCTATTAACCAGGAGTAGAGGTCTCTGTGAGCTACAGAGACGTCACTGGTGGGGCTCCCCTTCTCCTGCCTCCTGGGCCAGCTGTTTACACCAGCACATCTGGGTGAGATCCCCTGGCCGGCTGCCACGGGCTGTTGGCTGGGAGCCCAGCAAGAAGCCCTGGTGGGAGGCACTCAGGCAAGAGCAACATCTCAGCTCTCTTGGGTCCAGAGTCGCAGGCAGTGCAGGCCAGGCGGCCTTGACCCTCGCCAGTTGTCTTCCTTAGACCTGCTCTCTGAAGCCTCCCTCTGAGTCCAGCCCTCTGGGGTGAGGTCTCCAACAGAGGAGGAAGGGAAGGAAGCAAGGGCCCCAAGGAAGGGGCCTGTCTCTCCCAGACCCCAGGAGAGAGGACGCCCTGCTCTGGCCTGTCCGCCGGGGTGCCCTGGCCTCTCCTTGGCTTTCTCCCAGGCGGTCTGGAGGGTCAGGGAAGGGGGAATCCAGAAGGCGGGACAGCGCCTGCCAACAGGATGCTAAAGTCTCTAGTTCTTTCACCTTCTCACGCTGAAATGTCCCCAGCTGATACTCTAGCCCAAGGATAGCCTTTGTGGTGGTTCAAGGGCACAGATCTCACAGGGCCGGGGACTACCCAGGCTTCACTCCCCCAGAGGCCAGCTGGGGACCAGGTGACGGCTTCTGAGTCACACCTAGGCTTAAATCCAGATGCCAGCTCCTTTAAGTTCTCTTAACGCGTGCCTGATAAGTCGCTTCAGTCGTGTCTGACTCCTTGAGACCCCATGGGCTGCAGCCCACCAGGCTCCTCTGTCCTGGGATTCTCCAGGCAAGAATACCGGAGTGGGTTGCCATGCCCTCCTCCAGGGGATCTTCCCAACCCAGGGACTGAACCTGCATCTCCTGTGTCTCCTGCATTGGCAGGCAGGTTCTTGAGCACTAGTACCACCTTAGCGCCAACTAAGAGAAGCCTTAGTTTTCTGGTCTGTAAAATGGGCACATTAATTCTTGCCTCACCAGGAGTTGGGGCAATCAATAGGGAAAGTGAATAGAAAACTCCTTGGCGTGTGCTGGACTCCTGGCCAGACAACTCAAGTCCTCCTCACACCTTCATCCTCTGATCAACCATCACAAAACACCAGAGGAGGCTGGCATCCTGCCTTGATAGCTTTTGTCCAAAAAATATCTATTAAATATGAATCACTTATCCCCTTGGGCTGCAGCTACTGAAGCCCGTGCTCTAGAGCCGATGCTTCACAAAAAGAGAAGCTGCTTTAATGAGAAGCCAGGGTGCCGCACCTAGAGAATAGCCCCCACTTGCTGCAACTAGAGAAAGCCCACACTCAGCAATGACGACCCTGTGCAGCCAAAAATAATAAACAAAAAATCATTTATCCCACAGTTCTTAACTGTTAGATGCATTTCTAATATGTCCTAACTAAACAGATGTATTGGAAAAGGAAATGGCAACCCACTCCAGTATTCTTGCCTGGAGAATCCCATGGACAGAGGAGCCTGGCAGGCTATAGTCCAGGGGGTGGCAAGAGCCGGACCCGACTTAGCGACTAAACCACCACCACCAAACAGATGTATATTCCTTCCCCCGTCTAGCCTTACTGGAGGAGAGAGTTTTAAGTGACAATTGTTTACCTGTACTGTACACACATTTGTGGAAGGAATGCACTGGATTTATTGTATGTAGACTAAAGGAACCCTCCCATAATAATGAGAACAGAATAGAATGTTTTGTCAAATTATTTTCTATTTTTTTGTAGAAAATTTGAATTTGTGCTTGGAAAACAAATCAGAAGCTCATTTCACCAGCACTTGTTTCCACATGAACAGGGTTTTGTGGGAGAGGTAAACGCCTCCAGGCAGAAGCAATGTTTTCTAAGAGTTTCGTTCTTAGCGCTGCAGAGAGAACTCAGCCACAGGAATTCTTCACGAGAAGGCGTTATGAGTAACCAGGCCCTTCTGTTATTTCACCTACTCAAGCAAATGCCTCAGATCTGAATTTTGCTGCCCTGAGGCCCATGTAACAGGCCCACGTGTGGGGCTCTCCGCATTTCTCCGATTAATTAAAACCAAGTACCTCTTTGCAATGCAGATAACTGCTCTGCAGTCCTGCCAGGGCACTGTGGCTCAGCGCACGAGTTTTAATTGAATGACTCCCACTCCCGAGACCTCTGGGCCTTCCATTAATCACTTACATACACAGTAAAGGTGAAGCGTAATGAGGTGTGTGTCAGGCCCTTCGACGCAGAGTACACAGGCTGTATCCACATCTTGATGATCTGACATCCAGCATTTTGTGCTCCACGGAATGCCCATTTGCAATGATTCAAATTAATGCCAAGACAGCTTGTCTGATATCAAAACAAACTTCTCAGCAGCAGGAGCAAATAAAACAACCATGCCCTTGGCTTTGTCCTAGAGTCTGAACCACAGAGCCCTTTGGTGGGTGGAGAAGAGAGGCTTAATTCGGAAGCTGAATAATAAGGGTGTTAGGCCTGGAGCCTCAGCACCCAGACTGATCAGGCTCATGCCACGGAATTGCAGCCCTGGAAAACTACTCAGATGCTGTGTGCCTCAGTTTCTTAAATCAGCGAAATGGGTATAACGATCCTGCCCACCTCCTAAGGGTACTGTGAGGAGTGACTGAGTTAACACAGAGAGGGGTAAGGTCTGTGATGCCCAGATGCTCATGAAATGCCAATGTTTTTACACTTATGTGCTTCTCTTGGTTACTTGACAACGTCAACAAAATCCGGCATTTAGAATGAGTTCCCTGGGCGTTCTTCTGGGCAAGCGGATGAGTTTTACCTTTCCTCTGAAGAACTCGGTGCTTTGAGCTTGGTGGTTAAGTACACAGAGGCCACAAGCGAAGCTGCTGGGCTTCAAATTCCAGCTCACCTCCAAGTTCTTGGTTAACCTTGCAAGTATGCATGCATGGGGGAAGATTCCAAGAAGCTCAGTGGAAAGCAACAGCTGGAAAAGTAAAACAACTGAGCACATACCTTAGCTTCTGCCAAGTTAAAGGGACTTGGTAAACAGCTCGAGGTTCCCACTGAAACCTCAAAGTAAAGACAAGCTTTCAGGACTAAGAGCAAAATCAAAATAGACCCTCACTAATGAAATGGAAAACAAAACTTCTGCAAGTTCAAGCTGAACAGCCAGTAATTTAACTGCCTGTTAGAACTAAGCCTAGCATGCTTCAGGGTGTCAACAACATATTACCCACAATGTCTAATCTACAATAAAAACTTATTAATCATATGATGAAACAGGCCTCCCTCCTGGCTCAATGGGTAAAGAATTCACCTGCAGTGCAAGAGACATAGGAGATGCAGGTTTGATCCCTGGGTTGGGAAGATTCCCTGGAGGAAATGGAAACCCACTCCAGTATTCTTGCCTAAAAAATCCCACGGACAGAAGAGCCTGGCGGGCTACAATCCATGGGGTCGCAAAGAGTCAGACAAGGTCCCAAAGAGCATGACCATGATACAACAGAGTGATACAATATGAAAAAAAAGACATGTGATGCATAGTCGAGAAATAAAGCAGTCAAGCAGAAAAAAACCCAAGACGTCCTGACTCGCACAGTGTGGGGTCCACGTGGCTGGGAGGAGAAATCCTGCTGCCATTACTTCCTCCTTTTTGTCTGTTAGGAGAAGACGGAAAAGGAACTGCTCCCATCTGAGCAGCTGCTCACGTGTAACCATCTTCCTTAAAAGCAGATGCAGAGCTAACACCTAGCTCCACGTACTGGATAATACTTATTATGGGCATGTCTTGATGGAGTCAAAGCTGCTTACCCGGCATTCTAGCAACCAAATGTGAACTGAACAGCCTAAGGACAACCGTGAAGTACTCAACTGAATGAAAGTGAAATCCTGTCCAGTTTTAATATTAGACATAAATATGTGGGGCTTCCCCGGTGGTCCAGTGGCTGAGACACTGCATTCCCAGTGCAGAGGGGCCTGGATTCAGCCCCTGGTGGGGGAACCAGATCCCACACGCCATAACTAAGAGTTCAGATGCCACAGCTAAAGATCCACGTGCTGCAACTAAGACCCGAATGGCCACATAAAATACGTAAATAAAAATAAATATTAAATAATATACAAACATTCAGTGTCAGAATACTCTAAAACTTGGCAATCCTTCCGTGTGTGTATATATGTATACTTTGCCTCTGTCTATCTATCTGTTAATATCTATCTATATATCCTAGCTTCCCAGGTGGCTCAGTGGTAAAGAACTTGCCTGTTCAATGCAAGATAGAAGTGAATTCTACCCCTGGGTCAGGAAGACTCCATGGAGAGGGAAATGGCGACCCACTCCAGTATTCTTGCCTGGGAAAACCTGTGGACAGAGGAGCCTGGCGGGCTACAGTCCTTGGGCTCGCCGAAGAGTTGGACACAATTTAGCAGCTGAACAACAGTCTATCCATCCAAATTATGTCACGGAATCATAGCTTTCAGGGCCGACAGTATCGTTTGACTTGACTCCTTTATTTTGGTGATGATAAAACAGAGCCCTGGAGAGGTGAAGAGTTTGTCTAAGATCCCAAGGCAGGGTTGCGTAGCATCTTTTAGGACCCTGCTACCTGACACTGGGCTGTCGTTCAGTCACTAAGTCCTGTCTGACTCTTTCCATCCCATGGACTGCAGCACACCAGGCTTCCCTGTCCTTCATTATCTCCTGGAGTGTGCTGAGATCCATGTCCATTGAATCTGTGACGCTATGTAACTGAATATCTACACTACTCTGGTCAGCTTAGATTGCTGTGGGTTCCTCCTTATATTGGAAATGAGCTGATTGCAATTCACAAGCCATGTGAGAAAGAATACCCCCACATGCAAATATCTGATGCCTTTATTGGAGGGAGGTGGGCTGAAAAAAGATTTAATTTTTAAGGAGACATGAGCACTGCAGGAGGGAAGATGTGAGCATTTCCATGACAGAGGAGGCTGATCTGAACGGCACAGTAGTGTGCTTACCAAGAGAGAAGCTGTGTCTGGCTGTTGGACGCTCAGAAAGATGCAATAATAAAGTAATTTACCGGAGGATGCAAAGGGGATGTTTAAGAGGGACGTGCATGTCAGTTAAGGAAAGGGTCTGTGTTAGGTGACTTAAGGAAATTGTTATCATTCGGTCTCTAAGTCACGGCCGGCTCTTTGCAGCCTGCCAGGCTTCCCAGCCCTCCACCGTCTGTCTCCCGGAGATGATGGACAAACTCATGTTCATTGAGGTGGTGATGCCGTCTAACCATCTCACCTTGCAGCATTTGAAAATGTAAT
>SJYV01021354.1:116268-156827 GCA_006410875.1 Neotragus pygmaeus | reverse complement strand
GGAGGATGCAAAGGGGATGTTTAAGAGGGACGTGCATGTCAGTTAAGGAAAGGGTCTGTGTTAGGTGACTTAAGGAAATTGTTATCATTCGGTCTCTAAGTCACGGCCGGCTCTTTGCAGCCTGCCAGGCTTCCCAGCCCTCCACCGTCTGTCTCCCGGAGATGATGGACAAACTCATGTTCATTGAGGTGGTGATGCCGTCTAACCATCTCACCTTGCAGCATTTGAAAATGTAATATGAAAGGAGGAGGAGAACAGGAGACTGGGAAACGTGACAAATACCTTGAAGACCACATGCAGCATCATCTGGAGGCCACTCTTGCCCGGGTATTTCCCGGTGATGTTGGCAGCAGACAGGTTGAAGAGGTTGGCTCCTGTTTCGGTACAGATGGCATGGACCAGCATCTTCTTCCCCACCCCAGATGGTCCGGCCAACAGCAAGGACTTCACCAAAGGGGCTTTCTCATGCACGGCTGCAGAGCCTAATAAAAGGCAGAAGCAGAGGCTCTAAGATCCTGCCAAAAAAACAATTGGTTCTTAGGTCAGGATCCCACAAGGCCGTGACTGCTCGGCGTGACCCCAGTCTCGACAACAGTGATGGATATGTTGAAAGCATTCTCACCAGGGGAACGCCTCCTGTCTCTCAGCCGGCTCGGTGACACCTTTGATTTGTATGTCAAGGTGGAACTGTTGGGTCTCCCTGGGTGTCCAATACATCACTTCTCTCTCACCCTCACCCCAGCATTCTCGCTAAACTTGTAATTTTAAAGAGCATTCCTGCGATAGCCCTGGCATTTTGTGGGGAGGGGGCAGGGGAGTCTCTGTCAGCAACAGCACTGTGCCCTTTGAAGGCTTGGGAGGATGAATGTGAAGCAGACAGGAAGATACAGGGGGAAAGGGAGAAAAACGGAGGTCTAGATGGCAGTAGCCTGGGCTTTGAAAACTTTTTATTTTACACTGCGGTACAGTCGATTAACAACGTTGGGTTGGCTCCAGGTTCCGTTACATGCATGTGCGCAGCTATTCGTTTTTAAATTCTCTTCTCCTGCAGGTGGGGACAGAATCCTGAGCAGGGCTCCTTGTGTTGCGCAGTGAGTCTGGGTTGGTTTCTCCTGCCCTGGGGTCTGGCCTGTCGCTGGGGCCGAGTGAACACGACCCTTGATAATGAAACGATGTGACTCATCAGGTCACTAGGAGGCCTCTGGCTGTTGCTCTCCACCACACTGTCCATCTCCTTTGAGTCCAGACTGGGACTCGGGTTTGATCTCTCCCATCATTCTGAACATGAGCAGAGCACGCGTTAGCACTAACTAGTTCCTGGACGGAATGAAATCCTGCCGAGCGTTGCGGTCAGAACCTCCGCCGTCACACTCGTCTGCTTTGGGTCCACTGCTGGGCTCCTCTGGGTCAGCTGGGAATGTATCAATATTCTAAGTATGACTGTGCTTCTCTTTCTTTGTGTGTGATTGACAAGACACAGGGAATCAATCTGCATCATCAGAAAGAAGGCTTCAGTTCAGTTCAGTTCATTTCAGTCGCTCAGTTGTGTCCGACTCTCTGCGACCCCATGAATCGCAGCACGCCAGGCCNATCTGCAGTGATTTTGGAGCCCCCCAAAATAAAGTCTGACACTGTTTCCACTGTTTCCCCATCTATATGGTTACACAAAAACCTAGAAAGTAGTTTTGAGCACGTTCTCTCTGAAGTGAAATAACCCAGGCACGCTTCATCTATGGTTGGCGAGGGCGACGATACTGTGTTACGATGAAGCAGACCCAATTCCACGACGGCAGAGAGAGGTCGTCCAGACAAAGGATCTCTCACCCTGGCAGTGGTGCCCTGAACAGTCAGGCCGACACACACACTCACTTTTGTGACCGGATGCTCTTACAGAAGTATGGTATTTAGATGGAGCCCTCGCAATATGCCACAGGAGCGATTTTCTGTCTGACTTGCTGGTAGGTTGCAAACCCGCAAACAGGTCACGGTAACAAAGGCCCTGCTGGGTCTGTGGCTTGGGTTGGGCGGATCCCCGCAAGGACTCCAGGTTTCTCAGTGACAAAAGGAGGGTCCAGGCAGGATGCGTCCTGGGCACACTGCTTCCTGGGACCCTCAAGGCAGCCTGGAGACGATGCCCCTCACCTGTTGATGATGCAAATCAACCACAGCCTCACTGGTGAGGCATTCCCTGAAAATCTTGTCCCCTCTTGGTGTTCTTGGCTCTCTACTGCCTTCCATCACGCTGTGATGGGGGTTTAGGGCACATCTGTTTATTTACGTGGATCCTGTAAGCGTTATATATTGATTTTATTGACCCCAAATTATGCAGATCCCCAAGGATTATGTATTTGTTTATGTTATATATGCATCTTATTTATGTTGACCCCTGGGCTACCCTTGTGGCCTCAGCTAGTAAAGAGTCGGTCTGCAATGCAGGAGACCTGAGTTCAATACCTGGGTCAGGAAGAGCCACTGGAGAAGGGAAAGACTCTCCACTCTAGTATTCTGGCCTGGAGAATTCCATGAACTGTATCGTCCATGGGGTCACAAAGAGTCAGACACGTCTGAGTGACTTTCACTTTCTTCGGAGAAGGAAATGGCAATCCAGTCCAGGACTCTTGCCTGGAAAATCCCACGGACAGAGGAGCCTGGCAGGTTACAGTCCATGGGGCTGCGAAGACTCGGACANAGGCTGGAGCAGCCCGGGTAGGATGGCCTGTGCCCCCGCCAAAACCCCTGTGAGGGTTCAGGTTGGCAGCGAAGCCGCAAGGACAGCTGGAGGCACTGGGAGCTGGGGGCCTGGGACGGGAGCGACCTGTGGCAGGGTCGGCCGGCTCGGGGTTCCTCAGCGTTTGCACTGAGCCCTGTGCCCCAGGACGAGAGGACATTCCTCCCGCCCCAAGTCAGCTGACGCTTGGGTACAGAGGCTGCTGCCTTGCCCCCACGGCCTCGGGGCTCACGGCGGCCTCGTGGGGTGCTGGGCCTGGGGCGCCTGAGCTGGCAGAGGACCCTGCTGGTGACGGGGCGGGGTGTGGGTCGGGCTGGGGGTCCCAGCCTGCTCTCCGGGCACTGGCAGAGGCCCCGGCCTCCCTGGGGACTGCGGGGGTCCAGGGCTTCCCGCGGGGAGTTGGAGTCGGGACCTTGGCCCCTCACCGGGTGTGCAGGCGCCACCAGGCCCTCGTGTGTCCCCGCCTTTGTGAGATGGACCCGCCGAGGGACCCCAAGTAAGCAGCGAGCGGAGCTGGCGCTCCCTGTGGTCACCTGCGCTCCGAGCCCGCTCCGCAGGGTCCCTGAGGGCAGGCACCCGAGCGCCATGCCGCCTCAGCCGGCATCTGCCCCTGGGGCCCCACCGGGAGTGTCGTGCCCACCCAGCGTTCAGAGACGGAAGCCAGCCCCGGCCCTGCCAGGGTCGCCTGTCTCGTGGTCCCTGGCTGGGTCGAGACCCGGGGTGCCCCAATCACAGCGCCAGGTGGTGGCTCCCGAGTGTGGGCGTGGGGCCCCATGTGTCTCAGGGAGCCTCGCCTCAATGCTTGCCTTGGTGGCCAGCAGCTGCCCCCACGACGAGGGTACAGGACTGTTCCTAATGGGCTCCCTCCAGACGTGGACTTTCTCTTTCCTTTGTAACCGCAGGGAGTGCACAGCATTCCCTTCAAATGGTTTGTTTCAGACTTGGCATTTCCAAATCCACAGCCACCATGTAGGATAGGATNTTCTTTCTAAAGTTATTCACTGGTTTATTTTTGGCTTCGCCGCTGTGCGAGCAGCTTTCTTAAGTGGCGGTGAGCTGGGACTCCTCTCTCGTGGTGGTGTGAGGTTTTCCTGTGGCGGCGGCTTCTCCTGCTGTGGGGCACAGGTCCTAGGGCCTGCAGGCTCTGATACTGCAGGCTGAGCTACTGCACATGAGCTCAGGAGTTGTGGCTCCGAGGCTCTGGAGCTCAGGCTCAATAGCTGTGGTGCACGGGCTTAGTGCCTCCGATCTTCCTGGATCAGGGATGGAACCTGCCTCCCCGGTGTTGGCAGGCAGATTCTCCCTGGATCAGCAGGCAAGTCCTGAACTTTAAGTTCACATTTAAGTCAAAGTGGAGGGACTTCCCCGGCGGTCTAGGGGCTGTCTCCTCGTATCTACTGCAGGGGGCTGGGGTTTCATCTCTGGTGGGGGAACGAAGATCCCACATGCCATGTGGTGCAGAAAAAAAAAAAAAGTGGAATAAGATAAGAAGTGTCCAAACTATTCCCATCTCACTTTAAAGCAAATTAAACAAACAAAACACGATTTTATAGTTCAGGATGGTCATCAGAGCGCGGCCTGGCTGGGGTTCCTGCCCCTGCCCCAGTGACTCAGGTCACACACAGACCGAAGTCATGAGAACACACACAAAAGGGAAGGAGGGCAGCAGGTGCTTCTTGCGGCAAGCCCAGACTTTCCCGCAGACTCTGGTCTGTTTGAACAATTGTGACTGAACCTCGGTGGAAGCTGGCAGAGTCTTGATTCTTTCCATCTGTGAAATATAGCTCCACTGAAGGGGTGGCTCTACTAAGGACCTGGTGATAGAGCCTGTGCATAAAAGGCAAGCTTAACCTCAGGCTGAGCTTANACAATTGTGACTGAACCTCGGTGGAAGCTGGCAGAGTCTTGATTCTTTCCATCTGTGAAATATAGCTCCACTGAAGGGGTGGCTCTACTAAGGACCTGGTGATAGAGCCTGTGCATAAAAGGCAAGCTTAACCTCAGGCTGAGCTTACTTTGAATCACAGTTCTCTTTGTCTATCATTTCTCCAGAGTTTGGCCATCAGGGATTTCAGCCCGGAAGGTTAAGCAGCCAGGACATGAAAGCAACTTAAATATCCATCGGCAGAGGACTGGGTAAAGAAGATGTGGAACACACACACAATGGAATACTACTCAGCCATAAGAGGAACGAAACTGGTCACTTGCAGAGATGTGGATGGACCCAGAGAGTGTTACACATGGTGAAGCAAGTCAGAAGGAGAAAAACAAATATTGTGTATTAACTCATAGCTTCCCTGGTGGCTCAGACAGTAAAGTGTCTGTCTGCAATGCAGGAGAGCTGGGTTTGATCCCTGAGTTGGGAAGATCCCCTGGAGAAGGGAATGGTAAACCACTCTAGTACTCTTGCTTGGAGAATCCCACGGACGGAGGAGCCTAATAGGCTACAGTCCATGGCGTCGCAGAGTCGGACATGACTGAGTGACTTCATTTTCATTTTTAACTCATATATGTGGAATCTAGAAAAATGGTATAGATGATTTTATTTGCAAAGCAGAAATAGAGACGCAGATGTGGAGAGCAAATGTATGGATATTAAGGGGGAAAGAGGGGGGAGACTGGGACTCACATATACACTGTTGGTACTATGTGTGAAACAGATAACTTATGACAACATTCTGTATAGCATACGGTACAGGGAACTCTATTTAAGGGACTGTGGTGACCTTCACGGGAAGGAATCCACAAGGGGAGGGGACGTATGTAAATGTATGGCCGATTCACTTCGCTGTGCAGTAGAAACGCAATACTGGAAAGCAACTATTCCCCAGTAGAAAGAAAGGACTGCTAAGAAGACACTCAGATGTGCTACAGCTGTGCTTCCCAGGCAGCGCCTTCCCGGGCGCTCCATGATGCCTCAACCCAGTGGAAAGACCCTTAATCACAGTTCTCGGTAGGAGGGGTTGAGCTGCAGTGCACGCTGACGACAACCAGGAAGACACGGGCAGACACCCCCGCTTCTAGCACAGGCGCAGCGGGGCAGGAGGAGCCCTCACCTAGTGGCAGGATCCCGTACAGGGTGATGAGCTGTCGGACATCCAGGAGGGAAGGCATGGGTTCTATGGACACCTGGCGAAGGCTCGTCCCCAGGTAGCTGTACTCACCTGGGGAGAAAAGAAACAGAGGATGAATGAGCTGGAAACTATGCCGGTCTGAGCCGTTTGCAGAATTAACAAGTGAAGACTCTTGAGAGTCCTTTGGACTGCAAGGAGATCCAACCAGTCCATCCTAAAGGAAATCAACCCTGAATATTCACTGGAAGGACTGATGCTGAAGCTCCAATACTTTGGCCACCTGATGTGAAGAGCCAACTCACTGGTGCTGGGAAAATTCGAAAGCAAAAGGAGATGGGGGCAGCAGAGGATGAGATGGTTGGATGGCATCATTGACTCAATGGACATGAACTTGCACAAACTCTGGGAGATAGTGGAGGATAGAGGAGTCTGGCATGCTACAGTCCGTCACGTCACAAAGAGTTGGACAAGACTTAGCAACTGAACAACAACAAAAATGAACAGAGAATACAAATTTAATATTTCTGAGCAAATATAATTGTATTATGGAAGAGTCATCATGAAGAACTTTTTAGATAAAGGCTTGAAGAAAAACTTCCAGCCACAGAAACATTTCTATACTCACTACAATAACTGGGAATTATGTTGAGTATGACTAATCTCCTAGTATTAAAAAAAATAACCTTTGAATGTTATGTACGTGAAGAGCAAGTGCTATAATGAAGGACATATAAAGTAAATTAAAACACAACATGTTTGGTTTAATTTCTATTCCAAGAGATTATGTCCAACATTTGCACAAACTTTAAAAATAACTTATTTAAAATGGATGTGAAATTTGTATTGGAGGTGTGTAAATCTGAACCTGAAATGCAATCATTTGAAAGGAAGGATCTGAGTCTAATTTAGGATAAACAGAAATATCTCCTTTTGAGGGTGATATTCATTAACATTTTTATCATTTTAAAGGATTACCAAAGGAATAATATCGAAATAAATCTTTACAGGTTTAATTAGAAGGCTTCAAAGAGCTTAATTGTAACTAGTCATAAATCTGAAGTGTTATTTTCCAACTAATTTAGATAAGGTCACCAGGAAAATTAGTTTGGCTGTCTCCATTTGTCATGAGGATGGACTTTCACATGTTCACTTGATTCTCTCTTGATCTGTACCTGAATCTGAAGAAAAAATATTCCATAAATGAATCACAATTTCTTGACTTTTTTTCTTTCATAACACTTGGGAGCTTGCAGAGCGCAATGTTATATACATTCGACAAATACCTTTACGTGTGTATGAAAGCACTAAAAGGACATTAATACATTGATGTGCCTGTGAAGTCCTGAAAATATTGAGGGCTTTAAAACATTTTCAAGTGCTAAGACAATGAGAGTTAAAAACTAGATAATGATTGCTGTTTTGTTGTGAATGACAGCCTTTCAAAGCCTCCACATGAAAAAAGTCCTTGGCAAGGACAGTGGTCTTGGTGAAGGAGATGAGTGATAATGAAAGCTCGCCTTGCGGCTTCTGAGCCCCATGCTCTGAAATGAGCAGGTAATAAACAGAAGAGTGGTTAATTTCACCTTCACTGGAGCAGGAAGGCCTCCTGCAGCCACTGTTCAATCCAGCACTTCTTGCTGTAAACATGGCATTAGAGGGGATGTGAAAGGGACCCCCTTTTCCTGCTTAAGTAAATCAAAGCTAATACCCAGGTATGCCCTGTTTCGTAGACCCCCAGCAGATTTTATTTAGACAAATGAAGTTAAATCGGTGGGTGCTGGTTCCAAGACAGGGAAGGACCCTTCGGCAGGTGATGAGACTCATTCCGAAAGCATGTTACTATGTTTTGCTGTTTCCCAGGACGGAAGCTGTAATCAGCTTTTCCCATGGACTCATTCAGTACTTAGCGACTTCAGGATTCCTTGCAGACACGAGGTCTTCCACGAGGGAGGGAACATGGAAATAGTGGATGCAAAGGCACTGGAGGTAGAAAGCAGGAAAAAGGGCAAGGAAGCCAAGGACAACCGCAGGGAGAGAAACGAGAGTGTCCTCCTAACATTCATACGTGGAAGCCCCGACCCCCAGTATCTCAGAGTGTGACCTCGTTTGGAAATAGGGTCATTGCAGAGGAAACGAACTAAGCTGAGCTTCTTAGGGTGGTGGTTTACTTGCTAAGTCGTGTCCGACTCTTTTGCAACCCCCTGGACTGTAGCCATCAGGCTCCTCTGTCCATGGGATTTTCCAGGCAAGCATATTGAGTGGGTTGCCATTTCCTTCTCCAAGGGATCTTCTCAACCCACGTCTTCTCCAGGGGATCGAACCCACGTCTCCTGCATTGGCAGGCACATTTTTTTAAAATCACTCAGCCACTGTGAAAGCCCTACACATAGGATATAGAAAGCCTAAAATCTCCCTTTAGCCTTGGCTGTAAGAAACATTTCAAATGTGTCTCAGTGGGGCTTCCCTGGCGACTCATTATAAAGAATCTGCCTCCCAATGCAGGTGACGTGGGTTCAATCCCTGGTGGATTCTTAGGGTGAGTCCTAATCCAGTAAGGGTGTCCTTTATAAAAAGGGGAAGTTTGGAAACAGACACACACACATACAGGGAGGAGGTCACGTGAGGATGAAGGCAGAGATGGGAGATAGAGTGGAAGCCAAGGAGTGCCAGTGACTGACAGCAAACCACCAGGGTCACACAACACGTGCAAGGATGAGGCCGGCGAGGGCCACGTGAGCCCAGGGACACTCGGCCTCCAGGGGGCAGGGGCCCAGGGAGCAGGACAGAGGGGCAGCCGGAAGAGTGCAGAGCTTCCAAAACAAACCAGCACCGCTGACACCTTGGCCTTGGACTTCTGGCCTCCAGAGCTGGGAGAGGAATTTTCTGTTGTTTAAGCTGCCCCCTCCGCCCCCTGTGGTACCTGTTACAGCAGCCCCGGTGAATGAACACAGAAAGAGGAAATAGATGCAGAGAATAGGAACATACAAGCACACAAGAAATAATGAGAAACAGGGACTTCCTTGGTGGTCCAGGGGCCAAGACTCTGCATTCCCAATGCGGGGGGCCCGGGTTTGAACCCTGGTCAGGGAATCAGATCCCACATACTGCAGCCCAGACCTGGTACATCCAAAGAAATAAGTAAATATTTAACAAAAAGATGAGAAATAAAAAACATTAAGAAATCAAGGTGGAATCAGTTTCTAACATTTCCTTTCTACCCCATGCTAAGTCACTTCAGTCATGTCCGACTCTTTGTAACCCCATGGACTGCAGCACGCCAGGCCTCCCTGTCATTCACCATCTCCCAGAGCTTGCTCAAACTCATGTCTATTGAGTCAGTGATGCCATCCAACCATCTCATCNAATGTTCCCTTGCTATCTAATTTTCTTGAAGAGATTTCTTGTCTTTCCCATTCTGTTGTTTTTCTCTGTTTCTTTGCATTGATCACTGAAGAATGCTTTCTTATCTCTTCTTGCTATTCTCTGGAACTCTGCATTCAGATGCTTATATCTTTCCTTTTCTCCTTTCCTTTTCGCTTCTCTTTTCACAGCTATTTGTAAGGCCTCCTCAGACAACCATTTTGCCTTTTTGCATTTCTTTTCCATTGGGATGGTCTTGATCCCATACAATGTCACGAACCTCCTTCCATAGTTCTTCAGGAACTCTATTAGATCTAATCCCTTGAATCTATTTATTACTTCCACTGTATAATCACAAGGGATTTGATGTAGATCAAACCTGAATGGTCTAGTGGTTTTCCCTACTTTCTTCAATTTAAGTCTGAATTTGGCAACAAGGAGTTCACGATCTGAGCCACAGTCAGCTTTGGTCTTATTTTTGCTTACTGTATAGAGCGTCTCCATCTTTGGCTGCAAAGAATATAATCAATCTGATTTTGGTGTTGACCATCTGGTGATGTCCATGTGTAGAATCTTCTCTTGTACTGTTGGAACAGGGCGGTTTCTGTAACCAGTGCGTTCTCTTGGCAAAACTCTATTAGCCTTTATCCTGCTTTATTCTGAACTCCAAGGCCAAATTTGCCTGTTACTCCAGGTATTTCTTTACTTTCTACTTTTGCGTTCCAGTCCCCTGTAATGAAAAGGACATCGTTTTTGGATGGGTATACTGCTGTCTGTTTATTGGACAGTTTGGTTGTTCACAGTATTTGGCTATTATAAATAATATTGCTATCAACATTTGTATACAAGTTTTTGTGTGGACATATACTTTAATTTTTCTTGAAAGATTCTGAAGAGTGGAATTGTTGGAACATACAGTAGATTTATATTTAACTTATGAAGATACTGCCAAATTGCTTTTCAAAGTGGTTACAACATTTCTCTCTACTCTCTGATTCTGTTTTGAAATATTCTTGATCTTGTAAGATTCTAAGAGCCATGGGACTGGTCCTCCACAACGGCCTTCAAAAATTCTGCATATACTACTCTGTTAATTTGGTATCTAACAGTTATCATGTGATCATGTCTGTTGATATTAAGTCAGGAAGTTCCCTGTTTTAACATCTTATTATAATACAGACATTGATTCTCAACACAAGTATCTCTTAGGAAAAATTAAGCAGTCCTTAAAAATGCTTCCTGTGATGCTTTAGAGTGAACAAGTAGACATGCATACCCTTCACAACTATTGAAAAATGAGATGTGTTTGCACAGCGTTTCTAATACATGGCTATTACCAACAATTAATTAGTAAAAGATGTACCTAGGCAGGGAATTTTCAATTTGCATATAATAAACAAGAGATCCTAAAGCTCTCTTGATATCCCAGGAGGGGCAGCTTTCCTGATTAAGTATTACTAATAGGCAGCCTGACTTGGAAAGGCACTCATGAGTGCATCTATGACGCCTAAGTTTTAAATTAAAAATCCCTGGATGGAGACAGAGTGGAGAGAAGCGCTGGATACAATCTCCATGTGGATTAGAGGAAACTATTCTGTTGTTTCTTGTTTTTATCGGCTTAATAATCCTGCTAGGGATTACTGAAAAATGCTGAAGCCAGTGTCTTATGATTCCAGTGATTTTTCTGGTGCTCACTGGCGGGCAATGGGAAAGACAATGTGTAGGTTTTAATCAACATTTGATTTTCCCCAATCCCTTAGCATCTAGAGAGAAGCAGCTGGCAGTAGGTAATCTTGCCCTTGGGAATTGTCAAGTGAAAGAAAGAGACAAGCAGCAGCTTTTACAAAGGCAGCTTTTATGAGACTGAGCTAAAGAATCACCAGGGAAGCAGCTGGGTTCACCATTTTCATCCAAGTAATTACTGGAAGAGATAGATAGCTTTCAAGGTCAGTGGTCGAAAGAGGAACTAATGACCAGCCCTTCCTTTGGGAGAGCAGTCACAGGAGAGAGGATGGATGAAGATGTCAGTTTTCCTGCTTGCTTGAATGCAGCCAGGGCGATGTTCAGAACTGGGTAAGAAGGACCAGAGTTCAAATCCTGCTTCTATCAATTCTTAGTTGTGTAACTTTGGGCACAAGTCCTTAACTTCTCTAAGCCTTAGTGTCTTCATTTGCAACATGGAGACAATAATCCCTATCTTACAGGTGAGCATTAAATGAAATAATTGTGTAGGACTTATTTTCGTCCCTTCTGTAGAAACTATTTCAACTTTTCTTTTTCATCTTCTAATACCAAACTCCCAATCCATCCTCCGCCACCCCTCCTCCTCCTTGGCGACAAGAGTATTCTCTGCATCAGTGAGTCTGTTGCTATTTTGTAAATAAGTTTATTTTGTCATATTTTTGATTCCATATACAAATGTCATATGGCATTATCTTTCTCTTTCTGACTTACTTCACTTAATATGATAATCTCTGCTGCTGCTAAGTCGCTTCAGTTGTGTCTAACTCTGTGCAACCCCATAGATGACAGCAAGTCCATCTAATTCAGCTAACTTACCTAGAAGTCTCCATCAGAGATAATCAACATCTAGCTGTCTTTCTCTTTTGAGATTTTTCCCCGTTAGAGACATTTTGAAAAATGATGTTTTCTGGTTATCATAGCCACTGTAACAAATCAGACCCTTTAAAACACATCACCTTCAAAAAATGAATCAAGGAATTCCCCAGAAGTCCAGTGATTAGGGCTCCATGCTGTTACCACTGGAGACCTTGGGTTTGATCCCTGGTTGAAGAACTAAACTCCCACAAGCGTTGTGGTCAAAAAAAAAAAAAAAAAAAAAGAATCAAAATAAATTACTCTCTTCTTGGAAATAAAATTCACCAAAGAAATTTATTTATTTGTTGCATAACTATTCCTGTAATCAAAACCAACTAGTAATACTATTCTCTCTGTATCAATTTCTTTCAACAACCTATCTTAAATAAATATTAAATCAAATATACTTAAATAAAAAGAAAAAAGATAAAGGAAGGGTGATCTTAGGACAACCATTCCAATAAAAATTCAAGATCCTCCTGTAGCCTCCTGTAGCTCTAAATAAATAAATATTTTTAAAGCAAATTTTAAAATGTGTACAAATTATGTTCATCATAAGATCATTTATATTTTAAGTGGAAACAATGTCTATGTTTAAAATTTAAAATAAGACGTAATAAAATAAATTACAATACTTTCATAAGATGGGATAGTATACAGACAAAACTACATCAAAAGGTGTTTTAATGACATTGGAAATGCAAATGAAAAATAGCAGGTAGTAGTGGCAGGATTGATACATATATGCTTGACTTGTTAGAAAAATTGTACATAGAAAACTACTGGAAAAGATACATGAATATATTAACCAAAAAGACGATAACAAATGATAAACCATCATGACCTAAGAACGTTTCTACTTAGCTCTCAGCCTGGCATTGTGAATTGGACTTGTTCCAGGGAGAGATGTNTTCCAGTGGTTGATTTCCTTGAGGACTGACTGGCTCGATCTCCTTGAAATCCAAGGGAGTCTCAAGAGTCTTCTCTGAGAAGGAAATGGCAACCCACTCCAGTATTCTTGTTCGGGCACCCCCATGGACAGTATGAAAAGGGTAATTTAGGAGCGTATCTGCTGTGTTTGTCCCCTCTGTATTTTCCCCTCGAGTGGTGGCCACCTCGGGGCCTCCTGCTTCTGTGACATGGACAGAGAGAGACGGACACAGAGGCACCAGGAAGTCACAAGCCCTCTTGTTGGCAAACTCTGAGCCCGTGGAAGGCTGGGTGAGACCCCAGCGACACAGAGAGACAGCCAGAGTGGCCTTGGGTACCCCACCTCCTCACTCATTAAACTCCCACAGCAACTGAGTGAGGCACTTGCTGTTGTTGTTCTCATAATCACGGAAACTGAGGCACAGAAAGGACCAGCATCCCAGAGAGTAGCAGCTTCCGAGGGCGGAAGTGGGGAGACATTGAGCTGGCCAGTGGGTCTCTGTTGGTAGGCATCAGCCCTGTGTCCTGGAGGACGAGGAGAGGGGAGAGAACCCTGGATGACAGAGGGTCCTGGGCAGGCAGCAGTGGCCCCTGTGGGAGCCGTGGGGTCTTGGAGGGCACCAGAATATCTCTCCCTGAGAATTGGGGGCCTTGATAGCTGGGGTAGGGATGGGGCTCATAATTCAATTCAGTTCAGTCACTCAGTCGTGTCTGACTCTTTGTGACCCCATGGACTGCAGCATGCCAGGCCTCCCTGTCCATTACAAACTCTCGGAGTTTACTCAAACTCAAGTCCATTGAGTCAGTGATGCCATTCAACCATCTCATCCTCTGTCGTCCCGTTCTTCTCCCGCCGTCAATCTTTCCCAGCATCAGGGTCTTTTCCAAAGAGTCAGTTCTTCACATCAGGTGGTCAAAGTATTGGAGTTTCAGCTTTAGCCTCATTCCTTCCAAAGAACACCCATGCCTGATCTCCTTTAGAACGGACTGGTTGGATCTCCCTGCAGTTCAAGGGGCTCTCAAGAGTCTTCTCCAACACCACAGTTCAAAAGCATCAATTCTTCGGCACTCAGCTTTCTTTAGAGTCCAACTCTCATATCCATACATGACTACTGGAAAAACCATTGCCTTGACTAGATGGACCTTTGTTGGCAAAATAAGGTCTCTCCTTTTTAATATACTGTCTAGATTGGTCATAACTTTTCTTCCAAGGAGCAAGCGTCTTTTAATCTCATGGCTGCAGTCACCATCTGTGGTGATTTTGGAGCCCAAGAAAATAAAGTCAGTCACTGTAAGAAGGACTGAATTTGAATAACCTCGGCAGCTTAGCAGCTGTGATGCTAAATGACAGTGATATAAAGGGTAAGGAAACACGCTCTCTCTCGCATACTTGAGCTTGTGGTAGAAGCCAGCTTTCGGGCACAGGGCCAGTGCTCAGAGCTGGGCAGATGTGGAGGGGCAAGGAACCAGGCGGTGGCAGGGGGCAGGGTTGGGAGCTGAGCACTGGGGGGCCAGACATGACAAAGTTGAATATCCTCTCTTCTGAGTCTCTTTCAGACCTAGCTGCTATGACCCTAGTGAGTTTTGCGATTTGCGTGGTGTTGAGAAGAGAGTGGAATTACACATGCTAAGCCCCCCCAAACAACTCCAGCCTGGATGGGGAATTGGCGAGGCACAGACCACTTGCCCTGATGTCCAGCTTTGAGCCAGAAAAGGAGAGGGGTAATGCCCAGAGGTTTTTCTCCTTCCCTAAGTCTGGCACTTCTATTAGAATACATCTTGGTGTTGGTCCACTGGAGTTGATGGTCCCACAAAAGTATAATCATCCATTATGTGGTTTGCGCTTCTGTTTGGGGAAATTTTTCAGAATAAAAATTCTCAGTATGTGTCCTCTTCCTTTGCATTGGTTTTCCTCTTCAGGGATGTGGATTATCTTTGCCTGGTTGTGTGGATTTTCTTTGCCTACCTTTAGTATCTGTTGCTTTCTTTGTAAATCTTGTAATCTCACTTTTCATTTAGTTTTATTTAAAAAAATTTCTGTCTTTCACATTTCATTTCTCTTAAAGCTTGGTTTGTTGACTTTACTCATTCTTGTATTCACTGTAATTCACTTTTTTCCTAAAATGATTTTTCCCCTTAAAATACTCTATTTTTTCTGACTCATATCTGCATTTTTCTAATTCCATTTTGTGTATTCTTACATATCTTCTATAAATCCCTTCTATAATTTCCTTAATGTTTATTTGCTTGGTTTGAAAGGGTAGGTTCCAGGTATGTCTGCTCTATGAGCTATCTCTTTCTGTGATGTTACTTTGCTCCTTATTTTTCCTTTTTTTTAATAGAAACTTTGCATGGGCTTTGACCTTGAACTTTTCATTGCTTAAATATATGAGCTAATATTCCTGTATGCTGAGAAGATAGTTGGGGTCAGGGTAGCTTTTTAAATCCCAGAGAGCCCTGGTCTTCTGTGGTCTTCGCAGCTGTTATTAGTACGGTGGCCTGCTTCTTGTGATGCCCTGGCTCTGTTCCCCTCCCACAATGTATTCTGGACCTTTTCTCTTCTTCATCTCTGTTGTTCCTATTCAGTGGTTCCAATTCAGTTCTACTCCCAAGAGCTTCCTTGCAGTACAAGGCCCTGTCTTCGCAGGGCCAACTTCAAGAGTGTGTAGCGGTTGGACTGTTCGCAGTTGCTCAGACTTTCTGAAGCAGTCTGTTGTCGCGCCTCTGCTGGTGCAGTGGGCAAACTCCTCGCGGTTCCACCCGCAGTTGCTACCGTGGTCCCGCGCTGCCCTCCAGGGAGTGCTTGCTGGCTGCTTTGGGGTTCTTCTCATTTTTTGTCCCCAGTGGCTTGTCCTCTGGGCTCTGAGGGGAAACGTGGCTCATTTTGTTTTGGTGTAAATGTTCTCCATGGGCTTTTGCCGTCTAGTTGCTTTGTCTAGTTTTTATGTCAGTATCTGGGAGGATCCACTGCCACCTTTCCAAGATAAGAATCTTAACTGGGAGAAATGAGAAAAACATGGAAAAGGCAAGAGGGAGCCAAGCCTGGAGGCAGCTTGACTGTTTTGCTGGACTGGGTCATTCCCATTTGAGGTCATGCTTCAAAGGCCAATTTCTATTTGCTTTGACCTCAGGCAACTTTTTTTTTTTTTTTTTTGGTGTTAGTTCTAAACGATCTTGTAGGTCTTCATATAACCATTCAACTTCAGCTTCTTTAGCATTACTGGTTGGGGCATAGACTTGGATAACTGTGATATTGAATGGTTTGCCTTGGAAACGAACAGAGATCATTCTGTCGTTTTTGAGATTGCATCCAAGTACTGCATTTTGGACTCTTTTGTTGACCATGATGGCTACTCCATTTCTTCTAAGGGATTCCTGCCCACAGCAGTAGATATAATGGTCATCAGAGTTAAATTCACCCATTCCAGTCCACCTAGGCAAGGCTATGGTTTTTCCTGTGGTCATGTATGGATATGAGAGTTGGACTGTGAAGAAAACTGAGTGCCGAAGAATTGATGCTTTTGGACTGTGGTGTTGGAGAAGACTCTTGAGAGTCCCTTGGACTGCAAGGAGATCCAATCAGTCCATTCTAAAGGAGATCAGTCCTGGGTGTTCTTTGGAAGGAATGATGCTAAAGTTGAAACTCCAGTACTTTGGCCACCTCATGCGAAGAGTGACTCATTGGAAAAGACTCTGATGCTGGGAGGGATTGGGGGCAGGAGGAAAAGGGGACGACCAAGGATGAGATGACTGGATGGCATCACTGACTCGATGGGTGTCGGTTTGGGTGAACTCCAGGAGTTGGTGATGGGAGGTCTGGAGTGCTGCAGTCCATGGGGTGGCAAAGAGTCAGACACGACTTAGCAACTGAACAACAACAATTCTTTAAGACTCTACCATCTGCCAGGCTCTGTACTAATACCAGGAATTCAGTGAAGCAATAAAAGACATGATGTGAAGGGAGAAAGCAGACAGAACTCAGAGATCTCAACTGTAAGTAAGGAGACAGACTTCTGCTAACAGTGGTATTTTTTCATATAAACAGAATTAACAGAACATAATCAAGGCAATCCAGGAAAAAAACCTATAGTACTTGAAGAAGAAACAAGAAATAAATAGAAAGCCAGTACATATTTCAATACACAGCCTTGTAAAATCTTTTAACATTAGGGAAAATGAAGGTTCTTCCAAGTGCCCAAGAAGGAAATGTGTCTCTATTTCAAAGGGATTGAAGTATCATTTTTTCATCCAAGGGAAATGTTAGCCTTTTTGCTCCCGCAGGCTGAAACTAGGTCATTGTAAACACTGGAATGAATCACACGGATATGGGTTACAATACAATTAAAAACAGAAAAAAGACTCCATGTGTCCACACTGATACCACAACAATTTTAAAACGAAGGTGGGAGGGAAATTTTTCCAGAAGAATGGTACCGAACAAATAAAGAAGAGGAGACAGAACTGGAACATACCCACTTCACGACCACCAGAGCAACCATCAGTGCAGGCAAAGAGCGTCAGTGGATGCTAAAGCGTTTCATACGGTTGGGAGCAGAATCTCCAGAGCCCCCACGATCCCCCGTGGATTATCATTGATAATAAAGGGGAAAATGATGCTTTACAGTGGAGGGATCTGGGGAAGCTTCATCAGGGATGAAACTTTACATCACCAGTGATGGGACAAAGCTTCATCATATGCCTTCAGCATGAAAGGCTGAGAAGGACACAATATTGCTTATTTTTTTTTTTTCCCTGTAAAAAGCATTGAACATGAGTCAAGTCAGAAGGAAACCATCAAACCAACCCAGCTGAAAGACAGTCTGTAAAACAGACACTTTAAAACTGTCAACATTGGGAAGGAGTGAAAAAGCCTGTAAATTGGTGCAGACAAAAGGAATGAGGGTCTCCTGGTGGCTCTAAAGAGTCTGCCTACCCATGCAGGGGGCATGGGTTCGACCCCTGAGTCAGGAAGATCCCCTGGAGAAGGAAAGGGCAACCCTCTTCAGTATTCTTGCCTGGAAAATCCCACGAACAGATGAACCTGGCGGGCTGCAGTCCATAGGGCTGCAAAGAGTCGGACATGACTGAGAGCAGCTTATGCACACATGCAAAGGAAGGAAAAGGACTAAAATGATACACGACCCTCACCTCCATGATCACGGGTGGTATTCTGGATTGAGAAAGACAGTTACAGAGGACTAATGAGGACTACTGGGAAAACCTGATTATTAACTAGATATTAGGTAACTGTATGATACAAAAATTTTTGAGTGTGATTATCTTCTTGTGTTTCTGTGGGAGGATGTCCTCGCTGATTGTAGACGCACAAAAGTGAACATGAGGTTTGTATTAGTGTGGAAGGAGGTAGGAAGGATTTTAAGCTTTAAATACATTTTCAGGTCCTTGGGCCTATTTTTTTAAACATTAAGAGAGAGACATCAGCTGAAGATGGTGATAATAAATGTCCCCTTCTCATTCCTCCCAACGGGGGCTTCCAAGGTGGCTCAGTGGTAAAGAACTTGCCTGCCGATTCAGAAGATGCAAGAGACGTGGGTTTGATCCCTGGGTTGGGAAGATCCCCTGGAGTAGGAAATGGCAACCTATTCCAGTATTCTTGCCTCGAAAATTCCATGGGCAGAGGAGGCTGGTGGGTTTCAGTCCATGGAGTTGCAAAGAGTCGGACACAACTGAGCGGCTGAGCGCATTCCTCCCTACTACTCCCATGGTGGCCCCTATTTAGAATTCTGGAAGGAACTCCTCCGAAAAGGACTCTGTGTTGGAAGTGCCAGGTGCTGCCTCTAGGGCATTTTGATAATCGTGAGAGCACGAACAATTCCTCATTTCCTCAATTCAGCTTCAGCCAGAAAGAATGCCCTAGGGACCTCGGCTAGTAGGTTTGGAAATCTGCTTCTCCTACATTAAGGGAGACAGTCAAACCTACTATATCCCGGCGCAGGAAGAGCTCAAACCAATTCAATCCAACAAACATTTACTACAAGCCACCAGGGGCCAGATTTGGGACAAAACACAGATGAAACGTACCTCCCTCTGTTGGGTCCTTAAACCCCAAGGGTGACATACGTATGTGACACACACATGCATCACTGTTGGTGTACTTTACCAATGTAATCTGAGAGGTTGACTTTCAGTGCCTGGATCAGTAAGCCTTCTTCCACGAGTTCCTTATACAGAGACTCAATGGTCCTGGGGAAAAGAAGACCATCGATTCTGTGAGCAAACACATTAAATCTGAGGTGTTCATGTTAATCCTCACAAATGTAGCAAACTTTAAACAGATCTAATTCAAAGTACTTTTATAAGTACACAAATAAATTGATGTTTGAACCGTTTTTACAATTTGGGGATGAATTAGGTTTTTTAAAAACAATACTTTCACTTATCCATCGGTATATCTGATATTTCCTATTAATAAGAATTATATCTTTGGGCATCTGAGACCAGCTATAACTCTTGAAGTCTGCCCTTTCTTCAGCCTTCATAATGGTACAAATATGAGTTAGAAATTACCTAATAATAGTAATGTAACGGGCCCATAATTATATATTCAGTTAGCATCTGCAAGCTGTAGCAGATCATTAATCCTTCGTGAAATTGATGTTTCCTTTTAACTCCATAGCATAATAGTTTAAAAGAAATATCTATAAGGAACAAAGGCTTATAAGGGAGATCATTTTAATGTGAAAGACAAAATGTCAAAAGCTGTGAGTGTAGTAATTCTTTAGGAGGATGTTTAGCTCTTCTCTGCTGTTTACAGATGACAAAATCACTTCTCTAAGTTGGGGGGTGGGTGTGGGCTTGGAGCCAGCACACTGGCAATTTATACTAATTGGGAAAAAAAATGAAGATAGTATTCCTCTTAATGAATGAAACTCCCAGTGAAGTTAAGTGGGGCTTGGGTTGCTGGAATTCTGATAAATCACATTCAAATACTGTCCAGTATGGTCCTCTGAGATGTCTCGTCTTTTCCCGTTTCATTTCTAGGGGCCTTATGATGTGGTTCAGCCTAGTCTCTCATTAGAACGAAGAACTGTAGATATGTCTAAAATGTTCTTTGTTCTATGATTCAAGTTAGTATGATTAAAAAAAGACTCAATTCAAAATGGATAACCAGCAAGGGCCTACTGTAGAGCACAAGGAACTCAGTGTTATGTGTCAGCCTGGCTGGGAGAGCAGACTGGGGAGAATGGACATATTGCATATGGATGGCTAAGGCCCTTCATTGCTCACCCGAAACTACCACAACATTGGGACTCCAATATAAAATAAAATGTTTAAAAAAAAAACAACAAAAACTCAAGTACATCCCTGAGATTCAAGCCAAATATTATTGGGATAGATGTTAATTCAATCACTCCAGCCTTTGGTTGACTGAAATTTTATTCAATCAAATATATTTAAAAGAGTGTGCTCTCAGCTGAGAAGTAAGCAAGTTTTCATTGTACATGGAATCTGGGATGATGTATCTCACCTGTATCAAGGAAGTACAAGTTGCAGTGTTTGAACTTGAATATTTGTTTAATACAAACATATGTCTAAAATATTAACATAAAATTGAAGAAGACTCACTAAAATAATTAAAACCTAATATCTCAAGAAGCTTGGAACACAAATCTATATTTGGATCTTTCCAGTGAAATCAACTTGCCATGGAATAAAAAAAGTCTAAAACTATGTATCTTATCAACTGTGGTAAAAGTGCTGATTTAAAGTTTATGCTGAGTCGGTGAGAGAAACAGAAGTTGTCTTACAGTGTCTTGGTGGAGAACTAGTCCACTAACTGAATCCTACTTAATGAGTAACATTCATTGAGTCTTAAAGTCATTAAGCTTTCAAAAATAAAAAAGTCTTCCAGGAATGAGATGACTAGGTATTTCTGTACTTTGGGGTATAAAAGTGAACAAAATACTTTTAAATACCATAAAATGGTCTTCGTTTCACTAGAGAATTGCTTGTGGCCCATTTATGACAGTTCAGCTGTAAAGAAACATATGCCAAGAGCGCATTCATCGTCCAACAGACATGGTCCATGAGCTGCACGCGTGCGTCCTGTGTGCTTAAGGCAGAGCTGCACTCAATAGCGCGGTTCTTTAAACCTGAGTGGATAATGTCAACTTAGTAGTCGGCTCCTACTGGCAGACTCGAGGTGAGCTCTGGGCGGTTATCCAATAAGACACTTAGCAGGATCTTCTCAGAAAGACTGATGGAAGGACACGAGAGAAAAGTGGCATGGAAGAGTCCCTAAAGACAGAGGTGGCTCTGCGTGTAGGCAGGGGCTGGACCCTCCTCCAGGTCAGGGACCATGATGTCCCTGTGTCACCCCAGGAGGCGTGAGTATCGGTCACCAGTAGGAGGTGCCTCCCCAGGAACTGGGGGGCCTGTGTCTCAGAATGCTGACCGGGCATGGTCAGCCACCACTCCTGACTGTGAACCTTTCCCCAAACAATGGAAACTCAGCAGCTCCTCCTTCCAGGGATAGCCTAAGGAAGCCGTCTCTCCCCAGAGCCAAGGCCACACCCAGGCCGGCAGGGGCTTCCTGCTGGGGGCCCGGGGCGTGCATGAGCTCTGGGGTGCTCTGGTTCCCACTTTCCACGTGGATGATCCCAGGCTGGCTTCCTCTCTCATGGGTCCTCTCTCAAGTAGAGTTTGGGACTGTACCACTGCACACAGAGGGGAACAAGCATGTCTGCATGCTGAGTTGCTTCAGCTGCATCAGACTCTTTGCAACCCTGTGGACTGTATCCTACCAGGCTCCTCTGTCCACTGGGATCTTCAGGCAAGAAAACCGGAGTGGGTTGCCATTTCCTCCTCCAGGGAATCTTCCCAACCTAGGGATCGAACCTGCATCTCCTGTGTCTCCTGCATTGGCAGGCAGGTTCTTTACCACGAGCGCCACCTGGGAAGTCCAAGGAGGAACTAGAGAACACACCTAACAGGGAGCAATACCTGTCACCTGTTAATAAACCCACAGGGAAGAAAGGCGTATGCATTCAAAATGACTCCTGCCACTCCCTTACAGGGGATTTTAATTAAACTCCTAGAAAATGTTTGAAAACCTGGGCCCTAACCGTTTCTAATGCTAAAGCACTGAAGGCCATTTCAGCTTAAAGTGAGCTTTTACAATTACCCATTAATATCAAAGTTTAGCCAACAAAGCTGAAGGAGATGGGACCATCCCTTTGTGACGAGTCCTCATCCTTTGCTTCGAGGAGCATTTATAAAGGGCCCCAGTGGCCAGACCCAGGGACGGGCAGGGAATAAGAACTGTGTCTGCCCTCAAGTCTCAGAATTCGCTCAGAAGCTATAGCAGGATACTATTTCTTAATAAACTTCTTCAGAACCCCAAGAATTTTAAAGCTTAAAACGTCACACGGCCTCAGAAGCGACGGGGCTGAGTCTGCACGTCCCCAGTTGAGGATGCCGGCCTGGGTGCAGGACTGCAGGGTGGCCCCAGGCCTTCGCCCACCAGCTCTGCCAGGAGGAAGGGTGTGGCGGGTGCAGAGCGGGCGGGGCGGTGCCTCTCCCAGGCCAGGCCGAGAGGACCCAGCCACGCCTCGGGCTCTCCTCTGGGCTGCTCGCCCCCCGGGTGCACCCCTCACCTGTCCTCAGTCAGGTCCTTATCCTTCTTCCCTTTTCTGCCTTTCTTCTTCTTATTTTTCTGGAAGAAAATGGAAAAAGAAAAAAACCCCAACCATTTAGTAAAAACAAAGAAAAATGAGCTCTAGAAATGAGCTTGAGGAGGCTGGTTTGGGGGGTGGGGGATGGTAAAGTCAGTCGTGCCACCTGGGTCTGGAGCAGCGAGACTTCACACCACAGGGGGCGGCAGGGGAGGCGGCCGCCCAGACACCCGCGTGGACCCTGAGCTCCCGACAGGCCCCGGGCGCCCTGGGTCGTCTTCTGGGTCCTGGGATGCTGACAATGAAGGATGAGAGCGCTCCGCGCACCATCAGCTGTGCTTGTCCTTGGTTCTGATCGCATCTCAGTTAGCATCTGGCCCCAAACCTAGGGCCAGAAATGCCAGGTGGCCTCTGGTTTCCCAGGGGCTCTGCACTCAGCTCCTTGTGACGCTGCCGGGCGGCGCTGGGATGTGGCCCCTTGGAGCAGAGCTGATCGCTGAACTCTTCTGTCTCAAATACCTCNTTCATGGTATTGCAAAGAGTCAGACACGACTGAGCGACTGAACTGAACTGAACTGATTTTGTTTGGGGTTCACTCAGCTTCTTAAATCTGCAGGTTTATATCTCTTTATCAAATCTGGGAAGATTTCAATCATTATTTCTCAAAATGGTTTTTCAGTTTCATCCTCCTTCTCTCCTGAGATTCTGATGACATAACTATAAGATGTTTTTTTTAACAGCCCCACAGTCCCTGATTCTCTGTTTAGCTTTTTTTTCCCCCAGTCGATTTTCTCTGTTGTTCTTATTGGATAATTTCTATTGTCCTATCTTCCAATTAAGTGATTATTTCCACTGTCACTCAATTCTGCTGCTGAGCTCAACCAATAATTTGGATACTGTACTTTTCAGTTCTAAAATATCTATTTGCTTCTTCTTTGCATCACATACTATGTGGTTGAGGCTTTGTATTTTTTAATCTGTGTATAGTAGCTTCATAATTACTCATTGAGAGATTTTAATCATGACAACCTTAAAATGTTTCTCAGATAATTCTGACATCTCTGACATTTCAGACCTGGGATCTACTATCTATTTTCCTTCAGTTTGAGATCTTCCAGGTTCTTGTATGATGAGTGACTGTCAGTGAAACCTAAACATTTTTGTATTATGCTGTGAAGTGAAGTGAAAGTCACTCAGTTGTGTCCAACTCTCTGCGACCCCATGGACTTAGTCCATGGAATTCTCCAGGCCAGAATACTGGAGTAGGTAGCCTTTCCCTTCTCCAGGGGATCTTCCCAACCCAGGGATTGAACCCAGGTCTCCCACATTGCAGACAGATCCTTTTCAACTGAGCTACCAGGGAAGCCCATTATGCTATGAGACTCTGAATTTAAATCTTCTGTTTAAACTCTGACATCACTTTGTCAGGGTAATTGTGTGTATGTGCTGTATGGTTGCTGTCAGGAAGGCAGAAGGACAGACTCTTCACTCCACTATGGGGCAGAGTTCCTTCTGTTTCTGGTTGGGGGTGGGGGTGGGGGCGAGACCTCTGGCTCCCCCGTGTGGTCTTCCAATGACACTGGGGTAAAGGTAGCCTCATTGCCACTGGGAACTGGTGAAAGTCCTGACTGTCCACTTAGCTTCCTCTGATCCATCCCAGCAGGGAGGGAGGGGTGGTGACCTTTTGGTCTTCTCTCACACCACTCGAGAGGATGGTGGGTTGCCTCCTATGTCTTCACGGGGTAGGCTCCTCATGCAGCTTTGCTGCTGTGCACTGGGGCAGGGGTCCTGTGTTTTTTGAGGTGTTTGAATAGCATGCTGTTGTCATTCAGTTGCTTAGTTGTGTCCAACTCTTTGTGACCCCATCGACTGCAGCATGCCCGGCTTCCCTGTCCTTCACCATCTCCCACAGCTTGCTCAAACTCACGTCTGTTGAGTTGGTGATGCCATCCAAGCATTTCATCCTTAGCCACCCCCTTCTCCTCCCACCCTCAATCTTTCCCAGCATCAGGGTCTTTTCCAAAGAGTCAGTTCTTTACATCAGGTGGCCAAAGTATTGGAGTTTCAGCTTCAGCATTAGTCCTTCCAGTGAATATTCAGGATTGATTTCCTTTGGGATTGACTGGTTTGATCTTCTTGCGGTCCAAGGGACTCTCAAGTGTCTTCTCTCACACCGCAATTCAAAAGCATCGATTCTTTGGTGCTCAGCCTTCTTTATGGTCTAATTCTCACATCCATACATGATTACTGGAAAAACCATAGCCTTGACTAGATGGACCTCTGTTGGTAAAGTAATGTGTCTGCTTTTTAATAGGCTGTCTAGGTCTGTCATAACTTTTCTTCCAAGGAGCAAGTGTCTTTTAATTTCATGACTGCAGTCACCATCTGCAGTGATTTCAGAGCCCAAGAAAATAAAATCTCTCACTATTTCCACTGCTTGAATGGTGTAGGGTGGTTATTACCTAAAGTCTGCTTTGTCTGATATTGAGTTACACTAGCTACCTTTTGGTTAGTGCTTTGATGGTTTATAGTTGATTGTTCTTTTATTTTCAACATATCTATTCTTTATGTTTAAAGTATGCTTCTTCATGGAACTCTGCTCAATGTTATATGTCAGTCTGGTTGGGAAGGGGGTTTGGGGGAGAATGGTTACATGTATATGTATGACTGAGTCCCTTTGCTGTTCACCTGAAACTACCACAACATTGTTAAGCAGTTATACCCCAATCAAAATTAAATGTTTGAAGTGTGAGTACACTTCATTTATTTATATCTTTTTTCAAACCCCATGAACAATATGAAAAGGCAAAATACTTCTGAACTGTGGTGTTGGAGAAGACTCTTGAGAGTTCCTTGGACTGCAAGGAGATCAAACCAGTCAATCCTGAAGGAAATCAATCCTGAATATTCATTGGAAGGATTGATGCTGAAGCTGAAACTCCAATACTTTAGTCTTCTAATGCAAAGAGCCAACTCATTAGAAAAGTCCCTGGTGCTGGGAAAGATTGAAGGCAGGAAGAGAAGGGGATGACAGAGGATGAGATAGTTGGATCGCATCACTGAATTGATGGACGTGAGTTTGAGCAAGCTCCAGGAGTTGGTGATGGACAGGGAAGCCAGGCGTGCTGCAGTCCACGGGTCACGAAGAGTCAGACATGACTAACAACTGAACTAGACTGAACTGAGCTGTGCTTCTTATAAACGGCACAGAGTTTGTTTTTTTCGAGTATGGAAACAATTGTCTTTTAATTAGAACATTCGGTCTGTTTTCATTTCATGTAATTATGGATTTGGTTGAGTTTAATTCTATCATATTTGTATTTCTTTTCTTTTTATTATTTATTAATTTATTTTTCTTTTTATTCCTATTTTTCCTTCCTGTATCCTTTTCAATTAATTTTTATTTCTCTACTTATCTTTGCTATTCCTTTTTTGCTATACATTTTAGTATCATTAAAAAAAAACTACAAAACACATCATTAGCTTAAATTAGCCCTTCATGGTTTCCTGAGAAATGCAATCATGCCACACGTCCATTTACTGCTATCTGCCCTTTCTTCTGCTGCTGTTCTGTATGTTATTTGTATATATGGTACAGACACACACGGCTCTTACTCATTTGCTTTAAAAGCCAGGTTATTCTAGGAGTCCTCAGCCTTTTACATTTACCCCATGTTCCCATTTCTCAGAGCTGAGAATTCCCTTTATCTCTCTGCTCTCTGTTCTCCCACCTGAATTAACTCTCCTTCAGCCTGAAGAATAACATCCCTTTAGTGTTTTCATATTGTGGGTCTGTGGCTGATAAGTCCTCTCAGATTTTGTCTGGAAATATCTCTATTTTCAGTTTTTTGAAGGATATTTTCATTGGGTATGAATTCTAGATTGGTAGTTATTTTTTTCCCAGTTCTTCAAGATGCCACTCCATTCCTTCTGGCTTTCATAGTTTCTGTGGAGAGACTCCGTAGTCTTTCTTATTTTTCATGACCCTGAAGGAAATGTGCTTTTTTAAAAAAAATCTAGTAAGACTTTCCTTTTGACTTTCAGCATTTTGACTGATGTGTCTGGACCTCATTCTTCTTGAACCTCAGTGAAGCTCTTCAATTCGTGGCTTTGTGTATTTTGTCTGAACTGGAAAATTTAACAAACATTACTTTTTCATTTTTATTGCTTCTGTTTCATCCTCCTTTTTTTGGGCAAATTCTAATTGCGCATATGTTACAGCATTTGACTATGCCTCAAATCTCCCTTCTTCTCTGTTCTTTATATTACATATATATATATATTTGTACTTCAGTTTGTATTTCCTATTGATTTATCAACCTGCATTTACTGTGTCCATCCTGTTGTTAAATCAGGTAGAAGGCTCCTTACTTTTGGATACCATATTTTTCAGTTGTAGAATGTTCATTTGTTTCTTTGAAAAGACGATTCTAAATTTCTACCTGCCCACACTGGCCATGGTCAAAGCTGGGGGCCACACGGGCTCCAGGTTACTCCAGGGCAGGATGAGGAAACCAGGGCAAGACCACAGTGGGCCATCTCCCCAGAGAGCACCTGCCATGGATGCTCTTGCTATGGCAGTGATGTCATAATGGGGGCACAGCCCTTCCAGGGTTGATTGACAGTCCTGTGTATCTGGAAACTTGTTTCTGCAGTATAGACTCTTTGTCTGTCTTGTTATCTTGTGTACCTCAAATGCCTTGAACTGCACTTGGCATACAGTGCTCAGTAAATACTACTGAAAGAAATAATTAGTAAAGATGATCTGTCCCTCAATATCAGCTTTTGGATCTCCAAATCACAAGAGAAGGTGGGCAAAACTGTAAGCTAAGTAAACTGTACTGTGAAGTATAATTGCTGAGAGAAATAGGCTATAGCTTTCTCTCTGGTTACAAAATAAACACGAAACCACAGTAACTCACAGGGTGGTTGCTTGTTGAGTATGGAATAGCAAAGAAGGTGTCTGGATGCTCTGAATTTTCACCGATCCCATGACTGTGGCATCTTAAGGCACTGATCTAGCTGAGTGGGGTCAATCTGCATAGGACCTAGATTTGATGAATTAACTCACTCAGTATCACGCGCTGAGGACTTGTTATGTGCCAGAAAAGGTTACAACAGCGAGCAGCAAAGACAGGCACACAGTCTCTGCACTTGAGTAGATATGGGAAGGCAGACACTAACACAAAGATCTTGCCAGTAAATACAACATGAAAACCGTGACAAAGCGCCAGGAAGCCAGTGCAGCGGAGTCAAGTGCGTGCAGAGCAGCCGGAATCACGCAGAGGCCCCAGAAGGTTTTCTTGAGGAAAAAGGACTTGGACTGGCCACAGGGATGAGCAGGGGTTTACTACACTCAGGACTGGGGGTGTGGGAGCAGAGACAGTTCCTGAGAGAGAGCAGCACGTGCAAAGGCCCTGGGGTGGGAGGGAGCACAGTGTGTTTGACGGACAAAGAGCAAGCTCAGGGTGCTGGAGTGCAGCCTGGGAGGGAGAAGTGGGTGATGGGCCTGAAGAGGAGAACCCTTCCCAGGTCAAGCAGGGCTTTGTAAGCCTGGCAGAAGATTGTCACCGTTATCCTTGTGGGAACGAGGGTGTCACTGAAGGGTTTCAGAATGGAGTACTAAGGTCAGATCTGTATTTCAAGAGGGGTGCTCAGGTGGCTGTATAATCTCTGATCAAGTCACTTTCTCTGGATAAAGCTGGAATAACACAGCCAAACTGTATCCCTCTGAGTCCCGTTTCTCCTTTCTGATGTTCAAGGTTGTCCATTCCCCTTCTGCTAATGGTCTTCTTAAGGGGGGGATTTAATATAGCTAATTAAGTCTCAGCTTATGAAACGAAATCATAGTTATGTCTCCCAAGGCCGCCTGGATTGGAATTTTGAGAACTCAAAACTCTACAGTTACACAATTACCATCAATCTGTTGGGGGTACCCTGAGCACATCTACTGTGTGTTCAACCAGTTTAATTCCAAGAGGGAAATTCACAGAAACCCCATCCTGGGACACTTCATGAGCTAGGACATGGTGGAGGGCAGACACCAGGCTTCAAGGAGTGAGAGGGGCAGCAGTGCCAGACTGATGATCAGCTGCTGGTTAAGGAGAGGAAGCCGAGTCTCAGCTGGAGGGATGCGGCCACCTCCTGTCTTCATTATCCCTTTTGCTTAGCTTGATTTCCACATTCAGTCATTAGAGCATCACTTTTTTAAAATAGGAAATTCATTAACAGGGTCAACCAGTGGCATAAATAGATGCCCTCACCTATTTATGGGAATTACATATAGAGAACCCTCATCAGGCTATGGGCTTCCCTGGTGGTTCAGGTGATAAAGAATCTTGCAATGCAGGAGACCCAAGTCCAATCCCTGGGCCAGGAAGATCCCCTACAGAAGGAAATGGACACCCGCTCCAGTATTTTTGCCTGGAGAATCCCGTGGACAGAGGAGCCTGGTGGGCTACAATGATGGAAGCTCAGAAGAGGTGCATGAAGGTCATTCAGGTGTTAATCTGAAGAGTCAGAGGTAAGCTGTAAAACTAAACTGTGAAATCAACACGAAAGGCTTCAGGATAGAGTCACTGTAAAGACACCACACATCCCCCTGGGCTGGCAAACTAATCACTAACGCAGTTGAGAGTGTGACAAACTCAGGGAGTGTGATGGACGGACGGACCACGGGAACTTGAGAAAGCCCACACCCCGCCAGCTCCCCTGCCTGGAGTATCCCGGCCCCAGAGGCACAGGTGGCTCCGGACCCACGGGAAGCATGTTCACCACACTTCTGAGGCCAGTTGCATGGGGGTTTCTTCTGCAACACCAGCTGGGGCTCCTACAATCTAACTCAGTTCTGGCACTGTCGACCTGGAGACATAGAGTCTGATCCCACAGGTGAAGGGTGATATTCCACAAAACCGCCCCCACCCCGCTCCAAATGAAAATCACAAGTCTAGATTGTTACCTGTGCTTCTGATCAACTGGCTGTAAATCTACATTTCCCATGGCCCCCTCCTCGGGTTTGATGAATCTGCCAGAGTGGCTCACAGAACTCACAGAAACACACCTATCAGGCCATCAAAGGACACGAAAGAACCACCAGATGAAGAGGTGTGTAGAGCAAGGTCTAGGAGGGTCCTGGGCACAGGAGCTTCTGCCTCCATGAAGTTGGGGTGGGGTACCCTTCTAGAAAAAGCAAGAGGATTCTAGAAAAAAACATCTGCTTCTGCTTCATTGATGATGCCAAAGCCTTTGACTGTGTGGATCACAACAAACTGTGAAAAATTCTTAAAGAGATGGGAATGCCAGGCCACCTTACCTACCTCCTGAGAAACCTGTATGCAGGTCAAGAAGCAACAGTTAGGACCGGATATGGAACAATGGACTGATTCCAAATTGGGAAAGGAGTACATCAAGGCTATATATTGTTACCCGGCTGATTTAACTGCTATGTAGAGTACATCATGTGAAATGCTGGGCTGGATGAGGCACAAGCTGGAATCAAGATTTCTGGGAGAAATATCAATAACCTCAGATATGCAGATGACACCACCATTATGGCAGAAAGAGAAGAGGAACTAAAGAGTCTTTTGATGAAGGTGAAATAGAAGAGTGAAAAATTTGGCTTAAAACTCAACGTTCAAAAAAACAGATCACGGCATCCGGTCCCATCACTTCATGGCAAATGGACGGGGAAACGACGGAAACAGTGACAGACTTTATATTCTTGGGTTCCAAAATCACTGCAGATGGTGACTGCAGCCATGAAATTAAAAGACGCTTGCTCCTTGGAAGGAAAGTTATAACCAACCGAGACAGTGTCTTCAAAAGCAGAGACATCACTTTGCTGACAAAGATCCTCCTAGTCAGAGCTGTGTTTTTTTCCAGTTGTAATGTATGGATGTGAGACTTGGACCATAAAGAAGGCTGAACATTGAAGAACTGATGCTTTTGAACTGTGGTGTCGGAGAAGACTCTTAAGAGTCCCTTGGACTGCAAGGAGATCAAACCAGTCAATCTCAAAGGAAATCAATCCTAAATTTTCACTGGAAGGACTGATGCTGAAGCTGAAACTCCAATACTCTGGCCACCTGATGCGAAGAGCTGACTCATTTGAAAGACCCTGATGCTGAGTAAGATTGAAGGTGGGAGGAGAAGGGGGTGACTGAGGATGAGATGCTTGGATGGTATCACTGATTCCATGGGCATGAGTTTGAGCAAACTCCGGGAGATGGTGATGGACAGGGAAGCCTGCTGTGCTGCAGTCCAAGGGCTTGCAAAGAGTCGGACATGACTGAGCGACTGAACAACAGCAACCCTTCCAGCATGTGGTTGTGTTCCCTTACTCAGAAACTCTGCAAAGCCCGTGATTATTGGGGTTTTACAGAAACCCCCTCACACGGGCATGATCAAGTATTGACTGCATGTCCAGCTCCTGTCCCCTCTCTTGGGAATGGGATGGATGGAACTGTGATTCCAGGCTTCGGATCGCGGCTTGGTCTTTCCGGTGGGAACAAGCCCCAACCTGGGAGCCACCCAGAAACCCACCCAGAATTGCTTCATTGTAACAAAAGAGTGCTTTCATTACACCTATCACTTAGGAATTTACAAGGGTTCCAGGAGCTCCATGCCAGCAGGTGGGGGCAGAGACCAACAGGAACATTTTCTATTATCTCACAGGACCCCAGTACATAACATTGACTATTGGGATCTGACTGGCCTCTCAACCACTGGTAGATGGATGAGTGGCAACTTAAAATTCAATTCATCAGATTCCCTGACTCTCCAAGAACCTGCTCTTTGCCACTGGCCTCCTCCCCCACAGATCTTCGACAGGGAGGTGGGCACTTGAGGCACATGTCCTAGCTCCTCTGAGAGTTCTCATCCCACCTGTGGGCTTGGGTACCACGGATCTGCAGTGAGGAGGGCAGGGAGGTCACTCCCAGGCTGGATTTATCCCATTTATGATCCCACAGCCCTGAGGGCTATGCATCTGGTGGACCAATGCAGAGTGGACCAAGGGACGCTCCCCACGGGCGGGCACGTTTCCTGGACAGCAGCCTGGGGCAGCCAGGGTCTGCCTGCGGCACGCTGGGACCGACCCTGGCCTCGGGGGCCGGGCTCCTCGTCAGAGTTCAGCTCTGCCCTTGGCCTCCCGAGCGTACGCGTCACGCACCTTTTTACGTCCTTTCTTCTTTCCTCTTCTCGATGATAGTTCCTTCTCTCTGTTCACAGCTAGTTTCAGGTTTTTTAGTTCCTGTCTCATCAGCTCATCAACCTAGGTCAATATAAAAGATACTATGTTTTAGGTGAATTTGCCTGCTTTGTGTTTTCTTTGCGAAGTTAGAAGCAGCTTAAATTCTGGGTAGGTCACTAACAGGACGTTATAAAGAAGCGCTGCAGTGGAAGGCTTGACTAGGACTGCAGCATTAAAGCAGCTTTACCTGCACTCTGATCTCTGACTCCAGTTCCTTCCGCTTGTCGTCCCTAATCAGTTCAGGGTCATAGTCCTGGGGGAAATTCCACGATTCGTCTTTGTTCTTCCACACGTCTGCACTCCACAAGGAGAAAGAAAAAGAAAATGATTTTTTTTTTCCTACATGAAAACTACCAAAGGCAGTTTCATGAAGTATAACACAAATTCAGTCTTCCACCCTATGTCTTTCTTTTCCACTTTCCAAATGGAAGAACTGTGCCTGTATAACATCTAAAAAATAAAGAAGAAAGCTGCTAATGTGAAAAGCTCCAATAATGAAGTATGAAACAAATGGTACTCTTCTGTACCATTATAGTCACATGTGGATGTGGGAGCTGGACCATAGAGAAGGCTGAGCGCCAAAGAACTGATGTCGAACTGTGGTGCTGGAGAAGGCTTTTGAAAGTCCCTTGGACTGCATGGAGATCAAACCAGTCAATCCTAAAGGAAATCAGTCTTGAATATTCATTGGAAATGCCGAAGCTGAAGCTCCAATCCCTTGGCCACTTGATGTGAAGAGCTGACTCACTGAAAAAGACCCTGAGAAAGATTGAAGGCAGGAGGAGAAGGGGACGACAGAGGATGATATGGTGGGATGGCATCACCGACTCAGTGGACATGAATCTAAGCAAACTCCAGGAGACAGTGAAGGACAAGGGAGCCTGGTATGCTGCAGTCCATGGGGTCACAAAGCAGACATGACTTAGCGATTGAACAACAACGATAATTATGGGGTTATGCAATTATAGGTGACTGTTTCTGTAATACGTTTTCCATTAGTTCTATTGTTCAAATGATTCAATGAAACGGGAGAGATTTTGTTGCTAGTTCAGCTTACTGGTGATTTACCTTGGCCCCTATTAAAAGCCAACACTGAACACACAAGTACCCATTACTCATCCCGAATTCAACAGCTGTGTTTTTGTATTACTTTCGGGATGTTTCTGAAATCATATATATTTTACATGTCCCTTTGGCCTTACCCTGGCAGTTAGGAGGATGGTTAGAGGAAATAAGGGTAATTTTGTATCACTGGAATAAATGGAAATAAAGCTGTTTTCTCAGAAGGGGAATTCCAAATGTTCACAGAGGTGCAGACCCCTGAACCCTGGCCGTGGGACGGGAGGATCTCCCAGGGGAAAAAGAGTCGCCAGTTGGGGAAGGGATCTCTTCCTTGAGTTTGTGTTCAGACTGTGATGAAATCTGCTGGAACCAAACCTGCAACCACCACGTAGCTGGGCCACTTTGCTGGGAGCTGGTCCCTGGGGGCACTGATGCTGCTTAACTCAGGAGGGCAGTCGAGGACCGCGGGGCGGCCCACCTCCGTCTGACAATGGCTACGACTGGGAAGAAAGGGGGCCCGTGTGGGGTCTGGACGGCAGGTGGTGAGTGACAGGGCATAAGCTTGGCAAGCACGGCTGCCCCTACGAACACTGACCCTGAGATCAGACAGGAGTGTGTCCCCTGACACAGCTGACCAAGTAGGGAGGGGCTGGCACTCACACTCAGCACCCAGAGGACAGTCACGGCCAGACGGAAACGCACGTATGGGTGCACAGGGAGGCGAGCGGCCAGCCCTGCGGGCAGAGGGCAGAGAAGGCTCTTAAGAGAGCCAGGTGGGCACACAGATGAGAAAGGAGGGTGGAATCTCGGGTAAATCACAGAGGCCGGGGCGGGCAGCAGCAGTGAGACAGGAAAGGAGAAGGGATGAGACGTGGTGGGAACGGCAGATCCCGGGCGACAGAGCAACAGGGCCACGCGAGGCAGACACACAAGAATGGACGGTCAGGCAGGGAATGGCCCCAAGGCTCCGGCCGGGGGGAACCCATCAGGGGGATCCCGCATCCTACCACTTACCAGCTGCTGGCCCTACATCGCCCTTTGCTTATTAGCAATCTCCACCCGCAAGGGGCGGGGGGCCAGGAGGGACCGTGGCTGTGCTAAGAACACTTAAAAACACTTGTTTTTAGCAAGTGGAAGAGAGGACACAGGACCACGGGGCGTGTCCTCTTACAGGGATCTGAGTCAGGACCACACAGGACACAAACGGAGAGAGACGGGGAGTCCCGGTTTTCCAAAAGTGTGGGTCTGTTGCACAAGCCCTGGGGGGACACCCTGATGTTGCTCCCAGAGGCTGGCAGGGAGGTTTCTGGAAGCCGAAGAGTGTCATCGCAAACTGCTGACCTCACACAGGTCTGGTGGGCCGGCTCACTTCCTGGACAGCTGGCTGGGCAGAGGGGTAGGCCTGTCTGGATTTCAGGCCTGGCAAGGGTTCTCAGGCTTAGCAGTCTGCCCCAGCTAATTTGAGGGCAGTGTGGCCTGCACAGGGCTCCACCAATCCTTGGCCGATCATAGGAAGTTGGGAAGGAGAAATCTACCAGTGATGAAATTTCAGCAGCAGGTTTTTGAAAAAGATGATGTTGAATGTGCCCATATCTTTTCTAGGGTGACTACTATGAATAAGAAAAAGATAACACATCACAAAGGTGGTGAAATTTTCATAAAATTGATGCACCCATGGGTTCTTCCCCGGCAGGGTGGCCAGGTGAGAGGTGGCCGAGCCACCGCTGAGGCTCAGACAATGGGATGTGATGATGGGGCTGGAGGGGCTCGGGGGTGTGCCTCCTGGACGCCCGACAGAGGTGAGAGCCAAAGGTCAAGGGGAAGGAACCTCCCTGGTGGTCCAGTGGCTAAGACTCTGCGCTCCCAGTGCACGGGGCCCAGGTTCCATCCCTGGCCAGGCAATTAGGTCTCATGTGCTGCAGCTAAGAGTCTGAATGCCACGCTGCAAGGAAGATCAAAGATCCTGTGGGTTGCAACTAAGACTCAGCCAAATAAAAAAAATTTTTTTTTTAGTTCAATCAGGGCTTCCCTCATAACTCAGTTGATAAAGAATCCGCCTGCAGTGCGGGTGACCTGGGTTCGATCCCTGGGTTGGGAAGATCCCCTGGAGAAGGGAAAGGCTACCCACTCCAGTATTCTGGCCTGGACAATTCCACGGACTGTCTAGTCCATGGGGTGGCAAAGAGTCAGACACGACTGAGCGACTTTCACTTCAAGCAGAATCCCCCCCGATGGGGGAGGTAACCAGCCTGGGACTGCTGGGTCTCAAGGGGCAGAAGACCCAAACAAGACAGATGGGGGCCAGGTGTGGCAGGGATGGGCACACAAGAAATGGCTGGAAAGCTGGCTCTGAAGAGTCATCATTTTGAATAGTCATTCCCATGGAGGGTGTCAGCAAGAGACAGCTATCCTGCTCATCAGTGTCAGGGCAAGAACGCAGTGACTACATGGCCTATACCACTTCTTTGATGTGAAAAAATGTCTTAAGTCATAAATATCTGAGAGTTTCTTCTTTGGCCTGAACCCCCTGGAAGATTTTGCAGTGCGCTTGTGAGGTGTGAGTACATGAAGGGCGGTTAATTCATGGGCCTGAAGGCAACTGCTCCTTCTCTGTGCATTTTCTGAAATCTACATAAGCTTACACTGAGGGAAACTCTGAAATGTAGGAATAATATGGGTTTAAAATTATTTTTTATGGGTTTAAAATGGTAAGTTTTCCCCCTTGAAAATGTAACTGCGCTAAAATGTTCTATTCGTCAACAACACTGGGATTTTTGTGCTGGCTCAGTGGCAAAGACTTCGCCTGCCAAGTTCAGTTCTGTTCAGTTGCTCAATCGTGTCTGACTCTTTGCGATCCCCTGGATGCCAGGCTTCCTTGTCCTTTACCAACTCCCGGAGCTTGCTCAAACTCATGTCCACTGAGTCAGTATGCCATTCAACCATCTCAGCCTGCCAAGTAGTTGACGTGGGTTTGATCCCTGGGTCCGGAAGATCCCCTGGAGAAGGACATGGCAACCCACGCCCGTCTTCTTGCCTGGGAAATCCTATGAGCTGAGGAGCCTGGCAGGCTGCAGTCCATGGGGTCCCAGAGTCAGACATGATTTGTTGACTAAAAAACAACACTCAGCAATAACAATAACAAAACTCTCTTCTAACAGACGATGACTGAATCTTAGTTGATGATTAAATCTCTGCAAGCAAAACCCATCTGCTTCATTAAGATCTTTTAGAGCAAAACCACATTGTTATTCAAAGGAAGCTGTTTTGCTTTTTCAGGGGATAGATAAGACAGGAAGTAATGCATTTAATAGTGAAAGGAACAGAGAATATTCAACAGAAAGGAAAGCAAGACACGGTTATTCATGTGGAAGCAGTGGCACCCTGTGACGTCCGCACTCGAGCTGTGCCTCTGATTCACAGATAAAGCACTTCCGCGCAGCCTGGTGGGTTTTACTAGAGGTGACGTAAATGGACCTCGTTTTCCACTGAAACATTGTTTTTCTCATGACACTTTTGCACAGGGCATGTCTCGACCCCTTCAAGGATTTCATGGGCATTTATAAATGCAGGAAGCTATCCATGCTCTCAAAGGGAAACAACTGACCGCTCTTTCCTGTAGCAGAGAACGAGTTTTTAGTCGGGGAGTGGGAGAAGCCAAGGCCGGGCAGTTTACATCTGCTCAGAAGTGGACCGAGGAGGGGGCTTAATATCAGTGATTAAAACACTAATGCTTCCTTTGAGAAGGAAAGCCTTTGATTTTTATGAAAAGAATTCTCAGATGAAGACACTGAACTTTTGTAAGTTACCGAAGACGTGATGACATACTCCAAGAGCCGACGAGGAAAATCACGGTTCATGCCTCCTGCTCCCGAGCGGCTGGTAGTTTTCTCAGCCTTGATGGAATTAAAGGGTAATTACACACAAGGCGTGGGTTGTTTCAACAGCTTTGCTGTGTGGGTCTGTGGGCTTCTCATAGGAATGTTAGATGTCCCCCAAATTATTTTTTATCAAAGTAGTGCATGTACCTTAAAGCCAGAGAGTATTAAAACGATGATAATAATAATAAAAAAAAACTCTGCCTTCTGGTTACACCGTCCAAGGGCTTTTATTCCTACATTCATTTGTTCATTTAAAATGCATTGGCTAGATTCGGACTTATCCATAAATCTGATTTATTCATAAATTATGAAATTCATGCCCTGTAGTCTTGGGCTTCCTTTGTGGCTCAGACAGGAAAGAATCTGCCTGCAGTGCAGGAGACCTGGGTTTGATCCCTGGGTTGGGAAGACCCCCTAGAGAGGGAAATGGCTATCCACTCCAGTATTCTTGCCAGGTATATCCCACGGGCAGAGGAACCTGGTGCAATCTATTGGGTTTCAAAGAGTCACATGTGACTGAGTGACTGACATACCTTCCCGGTCCTCAGAGACCCGCTGCCCTGCCGTGGGGAGATGGAAACACACCTCTGGAAGTCAGGTGGAGGTGAATAATACGGCCTCGGGGTGGGCACAGGTGAGGCAGGAGACTGTCACCCCACCTGGGTCTCAGGGGAGGCCTGAAGGGACAAGCATTCCAGGCAAAGGGCACAGAAGGCACGACAGCCTGGAGGCATGAGTGTGAGCGGCCGGTGGGAGGAGGGGCACAGGGCCTGCGGGAGGAGGATGTGGAGGTCCAGCTTCACTGGGCTCTCTCGGCTGTTACCTAGAAGGATGACACCCAGGTCATACGCTTACATTGCTGCTGCTTCTTAAGTCCCAGCCTTTTCTCCCAATAATTTAATTTAAAGTCTTTATTGGCGTATAGTTGTTTTACAATGCTGTGTTAGTTTCTGCTGTACAACAAAGTGCATCAGCTGTGCCTCTTCATACATCCCCTCCTTTTTGGATTTCCTTCCCATTCAGGTCACCACAGAGCACTGAGCAGAGTTCCCTGCGATACACAGTATGTTTTCATTAGTTATCTATTTCATGTATACAGTACACGCTCATCAGTTAGCTATTTCATACATACAGCGTGTTCTCATCAGTCATCTATTTCATGCATATGGTGCGTTCTCACCAGTCACCTATTTCATGCATACAGTGCGTTCTCATCAGTCACCTATTTCATACACATGGTATGTCCTCATCAGTTAGCTATTTCATACATACAGCGTGTTCTCACCAGTCACCTGTTTCATGCATACGGTGCGTTCTCACCAGTCACCTATTTCATACATACTGTGCATTCTCACCAGTCACCTATTTCATACATACTGTGCATTCTCACCAGTCACCTATTTCATGCATACAGTGCGTTCTCACCAGTCACCTGTTTCATGCATACAGTGCGTTCTCACCAGTCACCTGTTTCATGCATACAGTGTGTTCTCACCAGTCACCTATTTCATGCATACAGTGTGTTCTCACCAGTCACCTGTTTCATGCATACGGTGCATTCTCACCAGTCACCTGTTTCATGCATACGGTGCATTCTCACCAGTCGCCTATTTCATACATACAGTGCGTTCTCACCAGTCACCTATTTCATGCATACGATGCATTCTCACCAGTCACCTATTTCATACATACTGTGCATTCTCACCAGTCACCTATTTCATGCATACGGTGCGTTCTCACCAGTCACCTGTTTCATGCATACAGTGCGTTCTCACCAGTCACCTGTTTCATGCATACAGTGTGTTCTCACCAGTCACCTATTTCATGCATACAGTGTGTTCTCACCAGTCACCTGTTTCATGCATACGGTGCATTCTCACCAGTCACCTGTTTCATGCATACGGTGCATTCTCACCAGTCGCCTATTTCATGCATACGGTGCGTTCTCACCAGTCACCTATTTCATGCATACAGTGCGTTCTCACCAGTCACCTGTTTCATGCATACAGTGCGTTCTCACCAGTCACCTGTTTCATGCATACAGTGTGTTCTCACCAGTCACCTATTTCATGCATACAGTGTGTTCTCACCAGTCACCTGTTTCATGCATACGGTGCATTCTCACCAGTCACCTGTTTCATGCATACGGTGCATTCTCACCAGTCGCCTATTTCATGCATACAGTGCGTTCTCACCAGTCACCTGTTTCATGCATACAGTGCGTCACCTATTTCATACATACGGCACGTTCTCACCAGTCACCTGTTTCATGCATACAGTGCATTCTCATTAGTCATCTATTTCATACATACTGTGTGTTCTCATTAGTTACCTACTCATACATACAGTGCGTTCTCATGAGTTGTCTATTTTATACACAGTATCAATAGTGTAGATATGTGGATCCCAATCTGCTTCTCAAGTTTAGACACAAGCTCCTGGGATTTCACTCTCTCCCACTTTTCTTTCTTCATCCAAGTGGTTACAATCAGAGGTGAAGAGAGCCAGGCTTTCCAGTCTTGAGTGGGTGCTGACTTAAAAACAGTCACAACCTCAAAGCTGAGAGTTATGTTTTACTCAGTGGGAAGTTTTAGGACCTCAAGCCTGGGAGACAGCACCTCCAGGAGCCCTGAGAGAACTGCTCTGAGGAGTGGGGTAGGGTAGAGTCAGGTTACATGGAAGTCTTCCAACAAAGGGCAGGCAGTCTGAATGTTAAAAGTGTTTTTGTGAATTAAAGAAAGCCAGATATCTCGAGTTAAGGAACTTAGCACTGTTCTGTGTACAGGAAGATGCAAGAGTCTGGGCTTTCTGAGATCGCTCCTTCACATGACTCTCAGCCCTCTGGGGCCGGTGTCCTGTGAGTTTCACATCCCGAGCTCCTCAGTGCTCACCGTGGGGAGTGGCTGCAGCCTCGTGGCTGCCAGACCAAGCAGGTATTGTTCTCCTTCCTGAGTGCCCTTAGGGCGCAGAAATTCACATCTGGAGGGCTGGAATCGCTGATGGCCGTGACACCCGTGTTTACTGATGTGGCAGGAATACTCCATTTCTCAAGTGTAAGACACTACTGAGATGTACCCAGCACCCGAGACTTCCCTCCACACTGGCAGTCGCTCTCGGGAGCCCCTGGGGGCTGGGCTCCACACGGTGAGGGAGTAACAGGAGAATGAAGGAGTGACAGGGAAGCCCCAAGGACAGCCAGCAGGGCTCCAGAAGGGGCTGTTCTTTAGAAGAAAATGAGCTGACAGTTCAAAGGCCTGGAAAGTATCTCGAAGGCTGGTGATACATACGCAGAATAGGAGACAAGGGACGGTGTGTGCAGACCAGTACATAATGTCCTAGGACAGAGGGCAGCTACTGTGTGGGGCCTAGCCCTGAGTTCCAGGGGCACCTCAGCGGGGCCTGTGACTATGCAGGGTGGACTACTGCGATTTCTAGCTAGGTCCCTTGGAAGTGGCTGTGGCCAGACTAACCAGCCACCCATCTGGTGCCACGTCCCCACCTGCCCACCACCTCAGCCCCTGGGTGTGCAGTGAGCCTGCTGAAGGCATGGCCACCTCTGCACCTCCAGGCCAGCACTGCGCCTGCACACTGCAGCCAATCAACGTTTGCTGAGTGAATATGTGAGTGAGAGGACGTTTGACAGAAGTCATAGAGCTGCCATGGGATCCTGCAATCCTACTCCTGGGTATATATCTGGATAAAACTATAGTGTGAAAAGATACAGGCACCCCAATGTTCATAGCAGCATTATTTACAGTAGACAAGACATGAAAACAGCCTAAATGTCCACTGACAGATGAATGGACAAAGATATGTCCCATATATACAATGGAATACTTCTCAGCCATAAGAAGAATGAAGTAATGCCACTTTCAGTTACATGGATGGACCAGATATTATCATGTTAGGTGAAGTAAGAAAGAAAGACAAACCCCATACGATACCACTCATGTGTGGAATCTAAAGTATGACACAGATGAACTAATCTTCAAGAGAAACAGACGGACAGACAGAAGGAACAGGTGTATGGTTGCCATGGGGTGT
>SJYV01021354.1:89026-101568 GCA_006410875.1 Neotragus pygmaeus | reverse complement strand
CTCTCCCTCCCTCCCTTTCGGGGGAATAAACCACCCTCACAGCCTCCCTCTCAGTGTTTCCGGGGAACCCCACCCAAGGACCAGTTACTACCCTATTGATCTGCATGTACCCCCCAAATTCTAACTCATTCTAAAAAAAAACCCCAAAAGAGAGCTCACTTGATACGGTTAATTTTTAAAATCCTCCCCCACTTGGCAAGATAATTTTGAAGCAGTGCCTAATAGGGAACAGGGACAATTGGAAGGATTTCAATTTTATTCTAAGCATCTCTTCTTCTAAATATGCATGGGTGAGTTTGACACTTGCAAATTAAAACTCGCTGTTAGTGAAGCTTGTTCCATAAAAATCTGAAATTATCAGCTACACAATCTGGTCTTTGTTGAGTGACAGCATTTTATTAACTAGCTATTAAAGAGTCACTTAATGATGAATGGCTCTCTACAGAAAAAGCAAAGTTTGAGTACATCAGCATTTATGATGTAGTTGCATATGATGGGGATAATCCTTCAGAATTACTTAGACATGAATTTATATGAAAAGTACAGGTCTACAAAGTGATAATGTGATTATTAAAATAGGAAATATTAATCTCTAAGAAGCCTTGGCACATTTAAATGATGTTGGTATGTTTCTTACAGATCAGATTATCTTTTCCACTGACTTAAAAAAACCCCTATCCTGAAATCATTCCTAAAGCTATTCAAATCTTTATGTGGAAATCAGCACTTTGACCTGTAGAAAAAGATATCTATTATTGTTCATCCTGGTTAGAGGGTAAAAGGCAGGAGACAGAGGCAACTAGCTTTGTTGAACTCACACGGGTGTGAACTCAACCCTAACCACAGGGGCAGAGCTGTTCGCTTATTCTTTTGAGTATTGTTCCAACACTTGGTCATCTATCAATCGCCAGCCCCACATATATAGTCAGAAAACTTGGCAAAGATCTCAGATAAAAACATCTGAATATTTCAGCTAATCTCTATAAAGGGAAAACAGACCCTTTCCAAACTATCACACCGGTAACAAGGTTTAAAGCTTTCTAAGTCCATGAGATAAGGCGATAGCTGGTCCTGTGGGTGGGGCTCCCTGGAAAGAAGCGGGTGGTTTATTGGGAATGTCCCCCAAGGGGGAGGGAGGGAGACCAGCAGCCCCAGGCAGAAGGGGAACTGAACTGGGCAGAGGGGGAGCTGAACTGGGCTGTGATGGTGAGAAATCAGGAGTTGATCCTACAGGGCACCCAGGAGCTGGGAGAACCCTTCAGAGTTGTCCTGGGCAGTGAGGGGCTTGGTCTCTGTACCCTAACTTATCCTTTTTTTTTTTTTAAAGATGATTATATTTCTTCATTTAATTAATTAATTTTTGGCAGCACCTCACAGCCTGTGGGATCTTGGTTCTCTAACCAGGGATCAGACCTGTGCCCCCTTGCAGTGGAAACACAGATTCTTAAACCACAAGATGCCAGGGACCCCCCTAAGGTGACTAGCCTTGAAGGCAGCTGGCCAGAGCGGGGTGGGTAACCTCACTTCGAGCACCTGCCTTAGACCCTGAACAGTTGCTGGGGAGGGACCAAGTGTGAGGGGTCAGCACCCCATGCTGTAGCTGGGGATGGAGCCCCTTGGTCCTGAGGGGGCATCACAGGGGCCGCATGCATGCAGCACCCACTTCAGTGGAGAGCGGGGAGACCAAGGAGAGGAGGGAGGGGGTCTTTCTTCTTTCGTCCTCGCAGCTAACAACAGAGTGCCAGGGTTAGAGAGGGACAGAGCAGTGGGGGCAGCTGCGAGATTCCCGTTCATCGTGTGCAGGGGGTGAGCCCCCTCCTGCTGTGTCAGCCACGAGCGAGCCCAGGAGCTTTAGTTATTTCTTGGCTTAGTTGGGTCTTCGCTGTTGGGCCTTCTCTCGCTGTGGTGACCAGAGGCTGCTCTTTGCTGCCCAGTGCAGGCTGCTCACTGAGGTGGCTTCTCCTGTTGCAGAGGATGGTCTCCAGACGGGAGGGCTCAGCAGTTGTGGAGCGCGGGTTGAACTGCCCCGCAGCACGCGGGATGAAAGCCACGTCCCCTGTATTGGCAGGTGGATTCCTGACCACTGGGCCACCAGGGAAGCCCCACTCAGGGAAATTCTAACCAGGATGCTAGCTCTCATCACCATCGCGATACCTTGCATTTTCGTTACCTTCGGGGATTCCCGTTTGACACTCTCCATCACCCCCTCTCCCGTGCTTACAACTTTGGCCTCCTGGGTCCAGTCACTCCTGGATGACACACCCGGTCCTGTGTCTTTCTCACTGTGACGGCGCCGGAGTTCCCAGGCGCCACCCACCACACCCGGCGAGTTGCCTCCCCGGTGGAGAAATCCGAGAGTCTGACGGCCAGGGGGAACCCGTCTCTGCGATTATGAGGAGCGTGGCCTTGGCCACCTGGGCTAGAGGTGGCTCTCTGCCTCTGGACAGAGTCACGGAGGGACATAACCTTTCAGGATCCACTCTGATTTAGGTCGGGCTTTTGGTCATCTGTGACATAGTATCTGGGCAAAAGGCTACAGCACACACATTCAGGTTTTCGGACGGTGTTACCTTCCAGCTGGAATTCTATTTCCCAAAGAAGGAGTCTATGTTGCAGAGAACCACCACCCTGGCAGGGACCTCTCCACGTATGTGGGGTAAAGATCCCTCCAATCGGGTCCAGGACGTAGCACCTGCCCGCCCGCCCACCACCCAGCAACCCCACCACACAGGGCAGGCCCGGCCCGCAGTGACTCTGAACTCTGCTTTCCTCTGGGTATTAACAAACAAATCCTGTTAAAAACAGGTCTGAGACGTCGACGTGAAGTGATAAATTGGAAGGAATACGCTTTGGTGGAAGTAGACAGGATTGTTTTGACTTTGTAGTGGTCATTTGGTTTGCCAAGAAAATTTCCTTATCTCTACCCTTGAGAAAAGATGAGTGGGATCATGTGTCTTGAGGAATGAGCATTCAGAGCGATTGNCAAATCCTGTTAAAAACAGGTCTGAGACGTCGACGTGAAGTGATAAATTGGAAGGAATACGCTTTGGTGGAAGTAGACAGGATTGTTTTGACTTTGTAGTGGTCATTTGGTTTGCCAAGAAAATTTCCTTATCTCTACCCTTGAGAAAAGATGAGTGGGATCATGTGTCTTGAGGAATGAGCATTCAGAGCGATTGCATATGTGACTAATGTGAGGTGTCTGAGTTGTGGAGACCACTCCTCAGCCGAACAGGTATTCACAAGTCATAGAAATGATGACAACTGACTGTCGACTGACATTTAAAGAAAAACGAAAGACAGCTGGGGGATAGCATGGTTTCCAAAGAAATGAGTGACTGCAGTCTCAACAGACTTGAGATTATTCCAAGGAGTCAAGGCAAAAAAGGAAAAAAGAACACTCCCAATTTCTAGAACTCCAAATACCTTATTTTTTTCCTTTGTCTCTTTCCTTTCCTTTCCTTTCTTTCCTTTCTTTTGTTTCTTTTCCTTTTTCTTCTTTTTGGTTTTCTCCTCTTCATCTTGGCTTGCAATAATATCATCAATAACCTGCAAAAAAACAAAATCATCATAGCACTTTAAGAGAGTCGGATCAAGACAAGGATTATCCTTCCGGTCCGGAAGGAAGTGTTTGCATGGGTCAGTGTTCTTTCTCTGCTCGGCTCCAAACCTTGCAGACCCAGCCTCCTGGCCTCTCCATTCTGCCTGCCATCTGCCTCTGGCTGGATTCATCAGCAGAGGCTGCGGTGGGGCCTCAGATGGCAGGTGGAGAGAGAGAGGCTGGACATTTCTGAATCCAGTTCCCTGCCAGTTCAGAGCTGCTCGGACTCCCAGGGGTCCCACTGACACCGGGGGCAGGGTCGGGGGGGAGTCTCGGCTTCATTAGTGCCTCAGCTGCAGCCTGCTTCAGGCCTGCCCACGCCTCTTCCCCAAATGCCAGCCGAGAGCTCCTGTGCTCCTTGCCTAGACTCCATACATCTCCCCTCGGAGTTTGTTTCTTTCATTTCTGATTTCATCTGTAATTCCTACAAAAACCCACTTATTGTCCTAAGATTTAAAATACTGGTTAGGAACTTCCCCAGGGGTCCAGTGGTTAAGGCTCCAAGCTTCCAATGCAGGGCCCCTGGCTGGAGATCTAAGATCCCACATGCAGAGCAGCATGGCCAAAATAAACAAATAAAATAACAACAAGACAATAAAATAATTTTTAAAGAATACAATATTGATTAAAAATAGCTAGTTCACATAGGATTAGCATCATTGGAGAATTAGTCGAAGTTTGTAAAAAAAAACCCACATGTGCTATATTGCTTTAGTGTGTCCAGCTCCTTGTGATCCCATGGACTGTAGCCGCCAGGCTCCTCTGCCCATGGGATTCTCCAGGCAGGAATACTGGAGTGTGTGGCCATGCCCTCCTCCAGGGGATCTTCTCGACCCGGGGATTGAACTCACATCTCATGTCTCCTGCATTGGCAGGCGGGTTCTTTACCACTAGTGCCATCTGGGAAGGCAGAAAACCCCATGATTCCATTCAATATGATAAATATTCATTGAGCGCTCACTTGCTGTGAATTCTGGGAGGTAAAACAGTGACCCCAACGGGACACACACCCTGTCGGACCCTCGGGCTTTGCTCATCACTGATCATGTGACTGAGACAAGTGGCAGCACCTCTGAGAGACCCAGTTTTCTCCGCTTTAAAATGAAATCAGCACTTCCATCTGGGCCACGTACAATCGCCAGGCACTGTTCCAAGAGCTCCACAAAGGTGAGCTCGTTTACTGCCGAGTACATTTACTGGGAGCTGTAATCAACCTGTTTTATCGACGAGGGAGCCGGGGCACAGAGCGCACGGTCCCAAGGGCACAACTAGTAAGCGGCTTGAGCTGGGATTCAAACCGTGCAAATCGGGACGACCTGCATAATGTAGAAAGTAAAGAGGCAAGACGCCGAACCATGGTTATACATTTAGTCGTCAGTGTGAAATGCAGCTAGTTAAAAAAATGAAAAAAATAATACTCCACCATTTCAGGATACATATATGTGTAGTTAAAAGTGTAAGAGATGGGGAAACGGTGGGGAAACAGTGGCAGACTTTATTTTTGGGGGCTCCAAAAATCATTGCAGATGGTGACTGCAGCCATGAAATTAAAAGACGCGTACTCCTTGGAAGAAAAGCTGTAACAAATCTAGATAGCATTTTAAAAAGCAAAGACATTACTTTGCCAACAAAGGTCCATCTAGTCAAAGCTATGGTTTTGCCAGTGGTCATGTATGGATGTGAGAGTTGGACCATAAAGAAAGCTGAGCACCGAAGAACTGATGCTTTTGAACTGTGGCGTTGGAGAAGACTCTTGAGAGTCCCTTGGACTGCAAGGAGATCCAACCAGTCCATTCTGAAGGAGATCAGCCCTGGGTGTTCATTGGAAGGACTGATGCTGAAGCTGAAGCTCCAGTCTTTGGCCACATGATGCAAAGAGCCGACTCGTTGGAAAAGACCCGGATGCTGGGAAAGACTGAGGGCAGGAGGAGAAGGGGACGACAGAGGATGACATGGTTGGATGGCATCAGTGACTCAGCGGACATGAGGAGTTGGTGATGGACAGGGAGGCCTGGCATGGTGCAATCCATAGGGTTGCCAAGAGTCGGACATGACTGAGCCACTGAGCTGAACTGGAAGGGTAGGAAATGTAAGAGAATGACACACACCAAATTCACTCCAGTGGTTACTTTTGGAGAGCAAGTTAAAAAGGGCCAATATTGGACTTCCCTGGTGGTCCGGTGGTCCAGTGGTTAAGGCTCTGCCTGCCAGTGCAGGAAACACTGTTCCCTGATCTGGGAGGATCCCATATGCTGCCGGGCAAATAAGTCCATGCGCCCCAACTACTGCAGCCCATGCTCTCTGGAGCCTGTGTTCCACAAGAGGAGAAGCCGCTGCAATGAGGACCCTGAGCACCACAAACTCAGGGTGGCCCCCGCTCACCTGCCGAAACTAGAGAAAAGCCGGAGCAGCAGGGAAGACCCAGAGCAGCCAGATCAATCACTGGTGGCTCGGTGGTGAAGAATTCGCTTGCAATGCAGGAGATGTGGGTTCGATCCCTGGGTGGGGAAGATCCCTTGGAGAAGGAAATGGCAACCCATTTCCAGTATTCTTGCCTGGAGAATCCCATGGACAGAGGTGCCTGGAGGGCTACAGTCCATGGCGTCACCGAAGAGTCAGATACGATTTAGTGACTAAACAGTACTAAATAAATAAATACAATTTAAAAAGGGCTACTATCATTTTACCCCCAGTGTGCCGTGCTAAAGCATTCTCCTGGGGTCAAGTGTACACTGATTATGCCTTAGTGTGACTTACTGAAATGCTGAGGTTTATTTTCAAATATTGCATTTTTTAACTCATAGCTATGTTGTTTTTAGGAGCTTAATTCACACCTTTAAAAGTGTTCATAACAGCTTTATCATGAACAAAGTAGGGTATTTAGGCACCATCTGGACTTAAAAAAACCTGTAGTCCCGTGTCCAAGTTCATATTCTTCTGAGGCTCATCCACCTCCCGAGCGTCTAGTGAAGATCCTGGGTAGCGGAGGCTCAGAGAGGTGGTGTACAGAGGTGAGAGGTGACGTATGTGTTGTGTACACTATCTGGTAATAAAAAGGGTGTCTTTAGACAGGAAGGAAAGTCCCTTGTCAGAATAGCAATCTTATCCTTGGGGGTGAGCCTCACCTCAGCTCATAGAACCAAACTGTGGCTGCCGGACCTTCACGCTCTGGTGCACTTATGGACATGGACATGTTTTGGCCTTTGGAAGTTTGGAAACTTCCAGAAACATATATATGTATAAAATATATAACATAAATATATGTATCTGAAAAGAGGATAAAATCCTTATTGTGAGCCAATACAATTCAATTTATTTCACCTAGATCCTTACCCAGTTTATTATTTTCAAAAGACAAAATATTAACACCATCCACACTTCAGAAATCATGAACAAGCATGTAGTGAAACGTTTCCTCCCCATTCATAACTTATTTGACCATTCTCCCCGCAATGGAAGTCAAGGTTATCACCAATCTTTTGCTATTACCCGCAAAGCTGCAAGGGATCGATGCATGCAAATGTCATCTTGCAAGTGTGTGAGCATGTCTTCTGGGTAATTCCTAGGAGGAGAAACGCTGGATCACACACATGTACAAGACTGTCACACTGCCCCCAGCGGGCTGTGCTAATTCACACTTCCGCCTGCAATGTGGGCGACTCCGCGCTTTCCCACATGCTCACTGACACAGTGCTTGTGTTTGCCAGCTGAACGGGTGAAAAACAGCATGTCATCGGAGTTGTTTCGGTTTTTCGTATAGGTGCCAATGTTGAATTTATTTGGCTTGTGCTCCCCAACTATAGTAAAATCTCCCAGAATTAGAGATGCGCTTTAGTGCCTGTAAAGTCAGCCATCATGTTTGGAAAATCGAGGGGTCTGAATCTGGCTTGCTGCCTGTTTTCTTTCTGAAGACACAGGTCCAGTTTTGTTGAGGTGAATTTCACATTCTTTACATTTACCCATTCCATGTGGACAAGTCAATCATTTTTAGTGAGTTTATCGCATTGTGCAACCATCACCGTCAATCAGTTTTAACACATCTCATCATTCCACCAAGATTCCCTTGTGTTACTTAATCATTTCCCTCTCCTGCCCTTCTTCTCCAGCACGAATCTGCTTTCTGCTTCCATGGATTTACTCTTTTCGGACACTTCCTATGAATGGAATCATATGCCACGTGGTCTCTCGTGTCCGGCTCCGTCCGTGGTTCATCGAGCTTTTGAGGTTCACCCCAGTTGTGTTGCTGTTGTTCAGTTGCTAAGGCGTGTCCAGTTCTTTGCAACCCCATGGACTGCAGCATGCCAGGCCTCCCTGTCCTTCATTACCTCCTGGAGCGCTCAGATTCTGACTCCATCCAACCATCTCGTCCTCTGCCACTCCCTTTCCTTGGGCTTTTTCCCTTTGTCTGTTCCTTTTATACGGCTGAGCACCATTCCGTTGCATGGCTATTCCACATCTCACCTACCCATTCACCAATGGATGGGGATTTAGGTTGTTTCAAACATTTGGCTATTATGAGCAATGCTCCTATGGATATTCATGTATATTTTCTGTGTGTGGACATACGTTTTCCTTCCTCTTGGATAAAGTCCTAAGAGTGGAACAGAACTGCTGAGTTATTTGGTGAATTTGTGTTTAACTTTTAAGAAACTGACAAACTGGTTTTCCAACATGGATGCACCATTTTATGTCCCCCACAATGTAGGAGGGTTCCTTCTTCTCGACATCCTCAACATTCGTTAATGTCTTTTATTATTAGTACATCATCCTAGTGTTATGAAATGACACCTCATTATAGTTTTAACTTTCATCTTCCTAGTGACACGGCGAAGGCAATGGCAACCCACTCCAGTACTTTTGCTTGGAGAATCCTGTGGACGGAGGAGCCTGGTAGGCTACAGTCCATGGGGTCACAAAGAGTCGGACACGACTGAGCGACTTCACTTTGACTTTTCACTTTCATGCACTGGAGAAGGAAATGGCAACCCACTCCAGTGTTCTTGCCTGGAGAATCCCAGGGACAGAGCAGCCTGGTGGGCTGCCCTCTATGGGATCGCACACAGTTGGACACGGCTGACGCGACTCAGCAGCAGCAGCAGCAATGACAAGTGGTGTTGAGTATCTTTCAATGTGCTTATTAGCCATTTATTTATATTGTTTTATGAACTGTCTTTTTGAGTCTTTTGCCCATTTTAAAAAATCGTTTGTCTTATTACTGAAATGTAAGAGTTCTTTGTACATTTTGGATACAAATCCTTTATCAAGTATAAGTTTTCAATTATCATCTCCCAGTCTGTTCTTGTATTTGCATTTTCTTAATGGTGTCTTNTTTGCCCATTTTAAAAAATCGTTTGTCTTATTACTGAAATGTAAGAGTTCTTTGTACATTTTGGATACAAATCCTTTATCAAGTATAAGTTTTCAATTATCATCTCCCAGTCTGTTCTTGTATTTGCATTTTCTTAATGGTGTCTTTCTGGATGGCATCACCGACTCGATGGACATGAGTCTGAGTGAACTCTGGGAGTTGGTGATGGACAGGGAGGCCTGGCGTGCTGTGATTCATGGGGTCGCAGAGTCAGACACGACTGAGTGACTGAACTAAACTGAACTGAATGGTGTCTTTGGAAGCCCCAAAGTTTTGAATTTTGATGAGGTTCAATCTATCATCAGTTTTGTCTGTCAGTATAGCTTTGATCTGCATTTCCTTTATACCTGTGGGGTTGATCTTTTCATATATTGAACATATTTTATTATATTTCAAATCCATTCAGATTTTCATTTCTGGTAACTTGTCTGTTCATATCTTTTGGCTTTAAAAATATTGGGTTACTGAGTCTTTTTTCTTATAGAGCTACAGGAGCTCTTTATATATTAGAAAAATGATCTCCTATCTGTGATACTCATCACAAATAATTCTTTTTTTTTTTTTCTTTTTTTTTTTTTTAATTTATTTATTTTTAANTGAGTGTACTGCCTATGTTTTCCTCTAAGAGTTTTATAGTTTCTAACCTTACATTTAGGTATTTAATCCATTTTGAGTTTATCTTTGTGTATGGTGTTAGGAAGTGTTCTAATTTCATTCTTTTACATGTAACTGTCCAGTTTTCTCAGCACCATTTATTGAAGAGGCTATCTTTGCCTCATTGTATATTCTTGCCTCCTTTGTCAAAAATAAGGTACCCATAGGTGCATGGGTTTATTTCTGGGCTTTCTATCTTGTTCATTGGTCTGTATTTCTGTTTTTGTTCCACTACTGTACCGTCTTGATGACTGTAGCTTTGTAGTATAATCTGAAGTCAGGAAGGTTGACTCCTCCAGCTCTGTTATTCTTTCTCAAGACTGCTTTGGCTATTCAGGGTCTTTTGTGTTTCCATATGAATTGTGAACTTTTTTGTTGTAGTTCTGTGAAAAAATGCCACCTGTAATTTGATAGGGATCTCACTGAATCTCTAGATTGTGTTTGGTAGTATAGTCATTTTCACAATATTGATTCTTCTTACCCAGGAACATGGACTGTCTCTCCATCTGTTTATGTCATCTTTGATTTCTTAAATTAGTGTCTTATAATTTTCTGTGTACATTTCTTTTGCCTCCTTAGGTAAGGTCATTCCTAGATATTTAATTCTTTTTTTTTGCAATGGTGAATGGGATTGATTCCTCAATTTCTCTTTCTGATTTTTCATTGTTAGTATATAGAAATGCAAGTGATGTTTGTGTATTGGTTTTGTATCCTGCAACTTTGCTAAATTCACTGATTAACTCTAGTAATTTTCTGATACTATCTTTAGGGTTTTCTATGTACAGTATCATGTCATCTGCAAACAGTGAGAGCTTTACTTCTTTTCTGATCTGGATTCCTTTTAACTCTTTTTCTTCTCTGATTGCTGTAGCTATGACTTCCAAAACTATGTTGAATAATAGTGGTGAAAGTGGACTCCCTTGTCTTGTTCCTAATCTTAGGGGGAATCCTTTCAGTTTTTCACCATTGAGAATAATGTTTGCTATAGGCTTATCATATATGGGTTTTACTATGTTGAGGTAGATTCCATCTATGCCCATTTTTTTGAAGCGTTTTAATCATAAATGGATGCTGAATTTTGCTAAAGGCTTTTTCTGCATGTATTGAGATGATATATGGTTTTTATCTTTCAATTTGTTAATATGGTATATTACATTGATTGATTTGCATATATTGAAGAATCCTTGCATCCCTGGAATAAACCCAACTTGATCATGGTGTATGAGCTTTTTGATGTGTTGCTGAATTCTGTTTGCTAAAATTTTGTTGAGGATTTTTGCATCTGTGTTCATCAGTGTGATATTGTCCTGTAGTTTTCTTTTTTTGTGGTGTCTGTCTGGTTTTGGTATCAGGGTGATGATGACCTCATAGAATGAGTTTGGAAGGGTTCCTTTCTCTTAAATTTTTTGAAAGAGTTTTAGAAGGTTAGGCATTAGTTCTTCTCCAGATGTTTGATAGAATTCTCCTGTGAAGGCATCTGGTTCTGGGCTTTTGTTTTTTTGGGAGATTTTTGATCACAGCTTCAATTTCAGTGCTTGTAATTGGGTTGTTTATAATTTCTATTTCTCCCTGATTCAGTATTGGAAGACTGAACTTTTCTAAGAATCTATCCATTTCTTCCAGGTTATCCATTTTATTGTCATATAGTTGTTCATAATAACCTCTTATAATCCTTTATATTTCTTCATTGTCTGTTGTAATCTCTCCTTTTTCATTTCTAATTTTGTTGATTTGATTCTTATGATGAGTCTGGCTAAAGGTTTGTCAATTTTATCTTTTCAAAGAACCAGCTTTTAGTTTTATTAATCTTTACTCTAGTTTCTTTCATTTCTTTTTCATTTTTTCCTGCTTGGATCTTTTATGATTTCTTTCCTTCTACTAATTTTGGGGTTTCATTGTTCTTCTTTTTTCAATTGTTTTAGGTGTAAAGTTNCTGTATAATAGGCTCCAGTTTCATCCATCTCATTAGAACTGATTCAAATTTATTCTTTTTAATGGCAAATAATTCTTGCAGTGTGTCATCTGTCACATCTGTCACTTTACTTGGAGTCAGTTTTGCCATGGAGGCTAAAAATATTTTTTAATGTAGTTTATCTTTTTTTTCTTTTAAGACTCCCGGGTCGTGCAACGGAGGTAAAATGGTCTTTTCCACTCTGAGGTTATGACGTATTTTTTTTTTGGCTTTTAGTTCTTTTGTGTTTTTGTTTTGTTTGATATTTAAATCTTTTTTGATCCATTGGGAATCATTCTGGGGTAAAGTATAAAGAGACAGAGATTTAATTTTCTTCTTTTCCAGCTGACAGCCTGGTTATCATCATCCCATTCACTAAATGGTCCTTTTACTTCTCCTTATGCAAGAAGGATGACAGGCTTCTTTCTTATATACTAAATTTCCACGTGTGTTTGGATATATTTCTTGACTTTCTGTTCTTTTTCATCTAATCATCTGCCTGTACCAATGGGCTCTTAAAAACACGTTTTAATACCTGGCAGGGCTGGTTCCTCCTCATTACCCTTCATTCTCAGAATTTTACTAGTTATTCCCAGTTATTTACTTTCTGCCCAAAGTTTAAAATCAAATTAGTCACCCTCTGCATGCTCTGACTCCCTATTCCAACAAAATGCTATTGGTATTTTTATTTGGATCGTATTATATGCATAAACTATGTTTGGGAGAGCTGAAGTATTTATAACATTGAACATTCCTACCTAAGAACACAACATGCTTTTCCATCTGTTCAATTTCATTTTTCAGAATGTTTTAAGCTTTTATTTACACATATTACACATTTATTATTAACTTTATTCCTGGATGTTTTATCTTTGTGTCATTGTTGCCATTCTTTTTTTTTTTTTTTCAAGCAAAGCAGGTTTTTATTTTTGGATTCAGAATATTACATTCCTTTTTTTTTTTTTTTT
>SJYV01021354.1:31068-88873 GCA_006410875.1 Neotragus pygmaeus | reverse complement strand
ACATTCCTTTTTTTTTTTTTTTTACTTTACAATACTCTATTGGCTTATATTTTCTAAATGTAGCTGCTGTTTGAACAAAAGCTTTCTCTTTCTGCATATTAATTTTGTAACTCCTCATCTTCTCATGTTGTTTAAGGTTTTTTTTTCAGTTTATTCTCTTTGCTTTTCTAAGTACAGAACATATCTGCAAAAAGTGATCATTTTCCCTCTTCCATTCCAATTTATTGCTCAATCTTCTTTCTCTTGTCTAAGAGTGTTCAATAGATCCTGTTCATCAATGGTGATGATGGCTATCTCTGCATTTTTCATGACATCAGTGTGTTGCTTGTGAATTTCTTTAAGCGTGATATTAACTTGTGACCTAAAAAATATTTTGTCCTGTTAAAGAAGTATCCATTTAGTCCATTTTTCTCTTGTTTTCTTAATATCAAGAATGGGAGCTGACTCTGCAAAATGCCTTTCAGCACCCACAGTGATGAGCTTATGGTTTTCCCTTTCGGATCTCTTTAGATAATGCAATGTATCCACAGACATCCAAAACACAACCATGCTGACATTCTGGAATAAACGCCACTCGGCTGCATTGTTTTGCTAATATTTCACTTTGAGTTTTTGAATTAATACTCAAAAGTACGACTGATCTGAGGTTCTATTTATATTCCATCTTTTGGGGGATTTGGCATCAATGTGATTATACTCACTTCATTGAAATTTTTTTATTGTTTTGTTTTCTTTACAAATATAAATGACTACACACAGGCATGCCATAATGATTATGCTTGGTCTATCTTTTCAGCTTCCTCCCCTTCCCCTTTCTCCTTCCACTCCCCTCCTCCTCCCCTTCCTCATTAGTAACAACTGCTAAGACTCCCTGAATAATTTTAGAGGGCCAGACTCTGCTCTGAGTACATTACACCTATCATCTCATCTAATGATTCCTCAGCCCAGGGAGGCAGGTCTTGCTGGTATCTGCATCCACAGACAAGAAAGCTGAGACACAGCGGGTCAGACCCTTGCCTAAGCCTGCAGACCCTGTGGAACTCTGATTCTGCACCACAAGGCTGTCCTGACTCTTCACTCATCTGCCTTTTAAAAAATGTTTGTCTATTTATTTGGCCACGCTGGGTCTTAGGTGTGGCAACCAGGATCTTTAGTTGAGGCATGAGAACTCTACTAGCTGTGGCAGGTGGGATCCAGTTCCCTGACCAGGGACTGAACCCTGGTCCAGTGTGGGCCGTCCGCAGGGCAAGCTCTTAGCGCTTACCCACCGGACCACCAGGGAAGCCCCTCACCTGCCTTTTAAAATCATGCTACTGCGTGGCCCCCATTGCCTTGTGTATTAATCTTAAGTGTATTAACCAGATGTCCTCAGTCTTCTTTTGCTTTTAGTCTGACTGGACATTTAACTCTACGTTCGAGAGTTTCCAATGGACAATTTAGACATTCCACCAACATTCTTAATTCTGTAATTGTTACCTTTCTAAACTGACATGAAACACGTCTGGCTGCCTGCCAGGGGCTTTCAAGACACAACCTGTGCCGGCAATTTAGCTGGAGGGACAAGACCTAAACACGTAAGAAAGTGAAACAGCAGCACATCAAAATGACAGTGACTCTAGGCAGGGCTTGATGAATGGCCACCAAGAGGGTGCTTATTAAGCGGGGAGGAGGACAGGAGGGTGGAGAGAAGGCTTTGGCAGCTGACGTTGGCTTCTGGCAGGGGACTGGGAGAGGAGAGTTTCCGCCTGACCCCCAGGGCTCAGGCCGAGGAGCAGAGCGAGCCAGGGACGCTGACCGCAGGGCCGGCAGTGCGGACGGGCTCTCCCACGGCGTGGCTTTGACCGCTGCTTAGTTAGCGCTCCCGCCACTTCACCAATTACCCAACTAACAGGCACTGGGCTTCCCTGGTGGCTCAGACGGTAAAGAGTCTGCCCGCAATGCCGGAGACCCAGGTTTGATCCCTGGGTCGGGAAGATCCCCTAGAGAAGGGAATGGCAACCCACGCCAGGGTCCTTGCTTGGAGAACCCCATGGACAGAGGAGCCTGGTGGGTTGCAGTCCATGGGGTTGAAAAGAGCTGGTCACGACCGAACGGCTAACACACCACACGTTAGCCGGTTTCTTCTTTGTCAATGCCGTGACAGCGCAGATGAGAACGGCGATTNTTTTTTTTTTTTTTTAAGGAAACTCCATACTGTCTTCCAAAGTGGCTGTATCAATTTACATTCCTGCCAACAGTGCAGGAGTGTTCCCTTTTCTCTACATCCTCTCTAGTATTTATTGTTTGTAGACTTTTTGATGATGGCCAGTCTGATGGGTGTGAGGTGATATCTCACTGTAGTTTTGATTTGCATTTCTCTAATAATGAGCAATGTTGAGCATCTTTTCATGTGTTTGCTAGCCATCTGTATGTCTTTGGAGAAATGTCTGTTTAAGTCTTTTCCCCACTTTTTGATTGGGTTGTTTGTTTTTCTGATATTGAGTTGTATGAGCTGCTTGTATATTCTGGAAATTAATTCTCTGTCAGTTTTTTCATTTGCTATTGTTTTCTCCCATTCTGAGGGTTGTCTTTTCACTGTGCTTACAGTTTCTTGGCTGTGCAAAACCTTTTCAGTCTAATCAGGTCCCACTTGTTTACTTTTGTTTTTATTTCCATTACTCAAGAATGGATGCTTTTGAACTGTGGTGTTGGAGAAGACTCTTGAGAGTCCCTTGGGATGCAAGGAGATCCAACCAGTCCATTCTGAAGGAGATCAGCCCTGGGACTTCTTTGGAGGGAATGATGCTGAAGCTGAAACTCTGGTACTTTGGCCACCTCATGCAAAGAGTTGACTCAATGGAAAAGACTCTAATGCTGGGAGGCATTAGGGACAGGAGGAGAAGGGGATGACAGAAGATGAGATGGCTGGATGGCATCACTGACTCGAAGGATGTGAGTCTGAGTGAACTCTTGGAGTTGATGGACAGGGAGGTCTGGTAACTGATGAGGTGGAACATAGAGGATCTTACTTTGATTTATGTCATCGAGAGTTCTGGCTATGTTTTCCTCTAAGAGTTTAATAGTTTCTGGTCCTATATTTAGGTCTTTGATCCATTTTTTCTTTGTGTATGGCATTAGGAAGTATTCTAATTTCATTCTGTACATGTAGCTGTCCAGTTTTCCCAGCATCATTTATTGAAGAGGTTGGCTTTGCCGCACTGTATATTTCTGCTTCATCAAAAATAAGGTACCTATAGATGCATGGGTTTATTTCTGGGCTTTCTATCTTGGTCCATTTTTCTATATTTCTGTTTTTGTGCCAGGACCATAATGGCTTGATGACTGTAGCTTTGTAGTATAATCTGAAGTTTGGAAGGTTGATTCCTTCAGCTACAATCTTCTTTCTCAAGACTGCTTTGGCTATTTAGGGTCTTTTGTGTTTCCATTTGAATTGTGAAACTTTTTGTTCTAGTTCTGTGAAAAATGTCATTGGTAATTTGATAGGGATCACATTGAATCTGTAGNACATTCCTTTTTTTTTTTTTTTTACTTTACAATACTCTATTGGCTTATATTTTCTAAATGTAGCTGCTGTTTGAACAAAAGCTTTCTCTTTCTGCATATTAATTTTGTAACTCCTCATCTTCTCATGTTGTTTAAGGTTTTTTTTTCAGTTTATTCTCTTTGCTTTTCTAAGTACAGAACATATCTGCAAAAAGTGATCATTTTCCCTCTTCCATTCCAATTTATTGCTCAATCTTCTTTCTCTTGTCTAAGAGTGTTCAATAGATCCTGTTCATCAATGGTGATGATGGCTATCTCTGCATTTTTCATGACATCAGTGTGTTGCTTGTGAATTTCTTTAAGCGTGATATTAACTTGTGACCTAAAAAATATTTTGTCCTGTTAAAGAAGTATCCATTTAGTCCATTTTTCTCTTGTTTTCTTAATATCAAGAATGGGAGCTGACTCTGCAAAATGCCTTTCAGCACCCACAGTGATGAGCTTATGGTTTTCCCTTTCGGATCTCTTTAGATAATGCAATGTATCCACAGACATCCAAAACACAACCATGCTGACATTCTGGAATAAACGCCACTCGGCTGCATTGTTTTGCTAATATTTCACTTTGAGTTTTTGAATTAATACTCAAAAGTACGACTGATCTGAGGTTCTATTTATATTCCATCTTTTGGGGGATTTGGCATCAATGTGATTATACTCACTTCATTGAAATTTTTTTATTGTTTTGTTTTCTTTACAAATATAAATGACTACACACAGGCATGCCATAATGATTATGCTTGGTCTATCTTTTCAGCTTCCTCCCCTTCCCCTTTCTCCTTCCACTCCCCTCCTCCTCCCCTTCCTCATTAGTAACAACTGCTAAGACTCCCTGAATAATTTTAGAGGGCCAGACTCTGCTCTGAGTACATTACACCTATCATCTCATCTAATGATTCCTCAGCCCAGGGAGGCAGGTCTTGCTGGTATCTGCATCCACAGACAAGAAAGCTGAGACACAGCGGGTCAGACCCTTGCCTAAGCCTGCAGACCCTGTGGAACTCTGATTCTGCACCACAAGGCTGTCCTGACTCTTCACTCATCTGCCTTTTAAAAAATGTTTGTCTATTTATTTGGCCACGCTGGGTCTTAGGTGTGGCAACCAGGATCTTTAGTTGAGGCATGAGAACTCTACTAGCTGTGGCAGGTGGGATCCAGTTCCCTGACCAGGGACTGAACCCTGGTCCAGTGTGGGCCGTCCGCAGGGCAAGCTCTTAGCGCTTACCCACCGGACCACCAGGGAAGCCCCTCACCTGCCTTTTAAAATCATGCTACTGCGTGGCCCCCATTGCCTTGTGTATTAATCTTAAGTGTATTAACCAGATGTCCTCAGTCTTCTTTTGCTTTTAGTCTGACTGGACATTTAACTCTACGTTCGAGAGTTTCCAATGGACAATTTAGACATTCCACCAACATTCTTAATTCTGTAATTGTTACCTTTCTAAACTGACATGAAACACGTCTGGCTGCCTGCCAGGGGCTTTCAAGACACAACCTGTGCCGGCAATTTAGCTGGAGGGACAAGACCTAAACACGTAAGAAAGTGAAACAGCAGCACATCAAAATGACAGTGACTCTAGGCAGGGCTTGATGAATGGCCACCAAGAGGGTGCTTATTAAGCGGGGAGGAGGACAGGAGGGTGGAGAGAAGGCTTTGGCAGCTGACGTTGGCTTCTGGCAGGGGACTGGGAGAGGAGAGTTTCCGCCTGACCCCCAGGGCTCAGGCCGAGGAGCAGAGCGAGCCAGGGACGCTGACCGCAGGGCCGGCAGTGCGGACGGGCTCTCCCACGGCGTGGCTTTGACCGCTGCTTAGTTAGCGCTCCCGCCACTTCACCAATTACCCAACTAACAGGCACTGGGCTTCCCTGGTGGCTCAGACGGTAAAGAGTCTGCCCGCAATGCCGGAGACCCAGGTTTGATCCCTGGGTCGGGAAGATCCCCTAGAGAAGGGAATGGCAACCCACGCCAGGGTCCTTGCTTGGAGAACCCCATGGACAGAGGAGCCTGGTGGGTTGCAGTCCATGGGGTTGAAAAGAGCTGGTCACGACCGAACGGCTAACACACCACACGTTAGCCGGTTTCTTCTTTGTCAATGCCGTGACAGCGCAGATGAGAACGGCGATTTCGGCTATCTGTGGCAAGAGTCAGCAAATCCTGTCACGTGGGCCAGCTGTGGCCTGCTGCCCATGTTCGTATGTAAAGTGTTGCTGGAACGCAGCCGTTCCTTTTCGTTTACATGTTGTCTGTGCCTTCAGGTCATAATGGCAGAGTTACTTACTGTTTCTCTGCTAATGGAAGAAGTGTGTTGTTCTCCTACGGCAACTTGTCTTATTTCCTTAGTATAAATTCCTTAAATAGCATTTACGGGTCAAAGGCTATACTTAATAAACATTTTGATATATGCTCATTCCACGGCCCTCAAAAAATGCCATGCTAATTTATGTATCCAGCTACAATGTTCGGGAGTGACTTGTCCCCACATGTTTACCCACTCCAATCATTATCACAATCTAAAAATTTTAGCAATCCGACAGGTGAAAGGAGATAGAGTAACATCGCTTTATATTTAAGTTTCTTTCCCAGAGAGTTTTAAAAACTTAATGTCTCTTAATAAGTTAATATTTTTTTGCCTTCTTTTCTACCGAGGTGTTCAGGTCACATGCTCATCACTTACAAAGAAGATGAGAATCACATGTTGTCATATAGCCTTCAAAGACAGGAGAAAGCTTTTTCTTTGAAACTTTTTTTTCACTAAAAAAGTTTGAAAGTACATTAAGTGATGAACATCAAAAGTATTTCCATGTAAACATCTGTAGGGAAATAACCAAGACCTAATAACCCTGCAAACTCATTAATTCTAAGGTTTAAAGGATTGCAATTATGATATAGCTACATTTTATTTCTTAAGCATATCTGTACCTGTTGTGGGGTCTTATTGGAAAAAATAATAGCAGAACCTCCTTCTTCTTCATTAGGGTAGTCAGGAAAACTGCCCGTTAAGTTCCTGAGGAGGAAAAAAAGAGAGAATAAACATCCAGGAGCGCAGCCCTCTCTGCTACATTCCCGACGAGCTGGCTCTGTTCAAGCTCACTGAAATGAGTGATAGTTATTAGGATGGGGCTCTCTGCCAGTTGCTGGCTGGACATGCAGTCTCTAAGGAGCAGAAGGACCTGGTGACATTCAGAAGCAGGTTTCTCTCCTCAAAGCAATTGTTATTCTGAGTAAGACCTCTCTCCTTAAAGCTGACTGTACTATTCTGCCTCTTTTTTTAAAAAATTATTGCAATACTCCATGCTTGTGTTAAGAATGACGACAGAAGCACAAATTATTTCTTCCTGTTTTAAAATGTAGGATAAACACAGGATTTTGAAATAAAACAGAAACATGGTGTTGTTCAAATTACAGACTTGGTCCTCGTGCATGACATAGGCACGCAAGCTTTAAATTTCAGTGAGTCTGAGTCCCACATGTTAAGAGACAGGAATAGTCATTATTTTCTGTAACCATATAGTTTCTATGTTTTAAAAGGCAGAGTTTGAAATTTAATGTTGAGAAATTTCAGAAGGGATACAAAGGTAATTTTTCCAAGAGAAACTGCCTGGACACCAGTGTTATACTTATTCCATATAGATAAAGAAAACATTTATCAAGTTAGTTCCATTAATCTAGAATCTAAGGGTTAGTAATATGCCCATGCTCAAGATGACTCTTTATTCTCAAACTTTTGGCCTTAGTTGCTCTTGACACTCTTTTTTAAAAAACAAATTCTATTTATTTATTTTAAAAATTCTTGGCTGCACCCTGCATCAGTTGGGATCTTAGTTCCCTGACCGGGGATCAAACTTGCATCCCCTGCATTGAAAGGCAGAGTCTTAACCACTGGACCACCTGGGAAGTCCCACTCTTGACACGCTTGATAATTTCTAATGATCCCCAAAGCTTTTGTTTATGTGAGTTCTAGCTATTGATTGATAGTTACTATATTAGGTATTAAAAGGGCAACCTTTCTAAAACATGCATTTTCATTAAAAACAACAATAATAAACTCATTAGGTGTTCACATAAGTAACATTTTTAATGAAGAATATATTTTCCAGAAGAAAAAAATTAGAAGAGTGCTAGGGTTCTGGCTCCTAGTAGAACCTAGTAGGATGCTTATATGTGCTTCTGTATTCAATCTGCTGCAATATGTTGTTTTGGTTGAAGTATAGAAAGAAAATCTGGCCTCACACTGATGTGTAATTAGAAAAGAGAGGAGAGTTTTAATAGCCTTTTAGATAGCTGTGAATATTCTGCTTTGACTCCACACCACAGCTTGATGAATGGTAGCTTCCTAAAGGCTGGTGGTGATGCAGAATCTGAAACCTTATCAAGAACTTTGCCTTCCCTGCTACACTAAAAGTCATGTGTCTTGTGTGCTGAACAGATCTTTCACTCAGACGTGACTCTGTAACATCAGGTCTTGATCATTTCAAAACTAATGGTCCACTGACTCATGTGGATCTTCCCAAAGTTGATATACATTGCATAGCATCAAAAATCACAGTCATCAGTAACTCCTAGACAGCATATTAAAAAGCAGAGACGTCACTCTGCTGACAAAGGTGCATATAGTCAAAGCTATGGTTTTTCCAGTAGTCACGTACAGATGTGTGAGCTGGACCATAAAGAAGGCTGAGCGCTGGAGAACTGACGTTTTTGAACTGTGGTGTTGGAGAAGACTCTTGAGACTCCCTGTGACAGCAAGGAGATCAAACTAGTAAATCCTCAAGGAAATCAACCCTGAATAATCATTGGAAGGACTGATGCCGAAGCTGAAGCTCCAATACTTTGGCCACCTGATGTGAAGACCTGACTCATTGAAAAAAACCCTGATGCTGGGAAAGACTGAAGGCAGGAAGAGGAGGCAGCAGAGGATGGGATGATTGGATGGCATCACCAAATCAACGGACATGAGTTTGAGCAGGCTTCTAGAGACAGTGGAGAACAGGGAAATCTGGCTTGCTGCAGTCCATGGGGTCACAAAGAGTCAGACATGACTGAGCAACCAAATGGCAACTCCGTCAATCTCAGACTCTAGAGCTAAGCAATGGGAAGCTCTCAGACTCTCAGTCTCTCAGACTAGAAGATTTCCAAACTCATAATTTTTGCTAGAATGCTTGGATTTTATCATTAGCAACCGATACCCTCAGTTGTTTTCCTTCAGGCTTACTTGGTTCCTTTTTGAGAAAGTGTCTCCTGCAAACCTGAGTCTGAACAGCCAGAGTGTCAGTCATCTTTTCAGTGAAAAATGAGGTTCCATAGAAAGGGCCTGCTCAGTCGGAAACTGGACAGGTGGCAGGCGCCCACCTTGAACGGCCGTCACAGTTTGGGGTGCAGCAGAAGGCAGTCACTCATCTCCAGGTCCCTCAAATACAATATTGAAAAGCTAGGTATTCAAGGGTTAAGTCCTGCAAGTATTTTCTACTGTGTCTGCAAGGATATTGTTAAATGAACTTTTTAAAAAGGCAGGTGCGTGGCAGTGAGGATCTAGATGAACTGGGGCCATTGCCTTGGGTCAAGGTCAACACCCAGCAGCTCCCTAACCATCCGCCCCCGCCCCAGTGCTTTGGCCCCTATCCCTTCTACAGATTGCCCTCCAAACACCTTAGGACAGCTTCATCCCTGTCTACATAAAAATCTCTCAGGTCTCCTGAACCTTGTCCGGGGGCTCACTCAGTCGGCATGTGACTCAGCTCCTCAGCGTAGCTTTGCAAGGAACCGGCAACAGTACAGCGTGCGGCTGGTGGGGGAGGTCTGTGGACAGACACATCACCCTAGGGGATAGTGGGCCACCCACTATGTTCAGCTCAGTTCAGTCGCTCAGGCGTGTCTGACTCTGTGACCTCATGGACTGCAGCACACCTGGCCTCCCTGTCCCTCACCATCTTGCAGAGTTTGCTCAAGTTCATGTCCATCGAGTCAGTGATGCCATCCAACTATCTCATCCTCTGACACCCTCTTCTCCTCCTGCCTTCAATCTTTCCCAGCATCAGGGTCTTTTTCAATGAGTCAGCTCTTCACATCAGGTGGCCAAAGAATTGGAGTTTCAGCTTCTGCATCAGTCCTTCCAATGAATACTCAGGGTTGATTTCCTTTTGGATGGACTGGTTTGTTCTCTCTGCTGTCCAAGGGACCCTCAGGAGTCTACTCCAGCAACACAGTTTGAAGGCATCAATTCTTTGGCGTTCTGCCTTCTTTACGGTGCAGCTTTCACAACCGTACATGACTGGTGGAAAGACCACAGCCTTGACTATATGGAACTTTCTTGGCAAAGTGAGGTCTTTGCTTTTCAACACAATATCTAGCTTTGTCAAGGTCTTTCCTGCCAAGAAACAATCATCTCCTGATTTCAAAGCTGCAGTCACCATCCGCAAAATTATTATGTGGTAAAGATCCTGACTGATAAATGGTGGTTATTTATGTCACAGCTTTCCCTCAATTATAGTTTAAATCTTAATTTCACAGACATTTATCTTCAACTTTCATCATTTTGCTGATTGTCAAAGTTGCCCTGCAGTGCGTGCTAGAATCCGCCACTGCTGTGCCACTGCCTGCCACCTCCCCACTCCACGCTCCTCCCGCCCCCACCAACCAATTTCCATTTGCTCTCAAACTGCCGCAACAGGCAAGGCCAAAGCCAGGTCTGCAAATGGGCATCCAAACTGCCAGATGGACCAAATGATGCAGAAAATGGAACTCATCACACGGCTGCATGAAAAATAACCTGAACTACAGACATTTCACCCAGATCGACAGAACAGGAGAAATAAGAGGTGAGAATCGTCCAAAAACGCAAAGTCTGAGAAATGAACGTGGAACTTGATAAGACAGGACTCACCAGCTATTTGTGAGCTCTTAGCATTTCATCACCTCCGAGCAAATGCTGGCACATCTCAGGGGGATTATGGTGGGGGGCAGTTCTTAAGTCACTCAGTCGTGTCTGACAGTGTGACCCCATGGATTGCAGTCTCCCAGGCTCCTCTGTTCATGGAATTTTCCAGGCAAGAGCACTGGAGTTGATTGCCATTTCTTCCTCCAGGGGATCTTCCCCACCCAAAGATCAAACCTGCAGTCTCCTGCTTTAGCAGGGAGATTCTTTACCACTAGTGCCATCTGAGAAGCCCCACGAGGATTAATTAAATCAACAACTCAATTTTCTGGAACAATATTTAATTTGTATTAAATTAAGTATAATTTCCAAAACATACGCTTTCAGGTATTCATTAAATCCACTCCCTAAAAAGTACCTTGGAAGAGCAGTTCTCCTGGATTCCCTTACCCTCCTGCTCTCCACCCAGTTGCCCCTTCCCAATAAAGTCTTTTGCTTTGTGAATTAAAGAATGAAATAAATAAAGCAAAATAAAATTAAAAATAGGAAAACTTCAATAGGAACTCTGAATATGAAATATATTTATCAAATTTGAGATTTATCAACAAATTAGAGATGGTTGAATATTTCTCAAAATCAAATGATACCTCCCCAGCACGAAACTTGGATCACCCCTGAAAAATTATGAAAGAAAGAAGCTGAGAAGCCAGCCAGGCCGCCGCCTTGCCAGAGAATTAGCCTTCTAAGTGATGATGCCTGTCGGCTGCTCCAGCATTGGAAAGCTCCAGTAATTTGACATTTCTTCAGCTTCTTCGATTGCTACCAACCTTAGTTCTTGACTCAGAAAGCATCACCTGCATGTTGCATAGGCAAAATTACCTAGGATAATGGCCTCCGAGTCTCAGGCTCTTGAGTGGGACCTGCACCATCTCCTCCCTAAATGGGCTTCCAGGCAGGGCTCACAATGACTCTGAAACCACAGTTCTATACGTGGTTTGATCCCATACTGTTCTCACTTAATTTTCTCCCCAAATCCCAATCCAAACCCTTGGTCCATGAGTGGGCTTTCATTGTCTCTTTGGCCCTGAAGATGTATTTGTCCTGCACATCTCAGAGCCTAAGAGAATAGCCCCTGTCTGAGGCATCATGGAAGCGGGTCCCCACGGTGTCAGAGGCCGCTGGCCAACAGACCTGCCCCGCCTCATCTTACACAAGGAGGTGGGAGGTAGCCCCCATTTTATTTTGTACAAGCGGTGTCTGTCTGGCATTTGCATAACTCAGAGCACCTTGCTGCCATTTCCTTTGTTGTTGTTTAGTCATTAGGTCATGTCCAGCTCTTTTTGACTCCATGTTCCTCTGTCCATGGCATTTCTCAGGCAGGAACACTGGAGCAGTTTGCCGTTTCCTTCTCCAGGGGATCTTCCCAACCCAGGGATTGAACCTGCGTCTCCAACCCAGGGATTGAACCTGCATCTCCTGCTTGGCAGGTGGATTCTTTACTGCTGAGCCGCGTGGGAAGCCCTGCTATTTCCTTAGTGTGCCTGAAAAATGGCTTCAAGGTCTGGAGGCAGAAGCCCGGGATGGGGCACAGTAACTCTCTTGCACTCAGATGGAGAGGGGCTGGCCTGGCCCGTCTGGAATGCCCGAGCACCAGAACTCACAGCAGTTCAGGTGACCTCGATCGCACCTCACGGGCCTCTCCGAGCAGCAGCGACCTCTTCTCAGAAGTCAGATACTCTGCACAGGATGCCGATGGCTCATTATTTTAAACAGGAGGACATAAAATTCGGTGTAACTACAACCCCTTACCCCAGCCAATTATTCTGGGGTAGGGCGGAGGTGCTGATGATGGAAGTCCACAGAGAAAAGCCCCAGTCCCATCCTGGAAAGAGCAGAATTCAAACAAATGGGCCAGGCAGTTCTGAGCCCCTGTAGTCTGTTTCATAAGTCTCGCCAATGCATTAGCATTCCTCTTCCTCAGACGCCTCGGTTTAGACCAGTTTGGGTGTCAAATGGAAGCACAAGTTGAATTTGCATTTCTTTAGCTGTTACTGACTGGAGAAGGCAATGACAACCGGCTCCAGTACTCTTGCCTGGAAAATCCCATGGGCGGAGGAGCCTGGCGGGCTGCAGTCCACGGGGTCACACAGAGTTGGACACAACTGAGCGACTTAGCAGCAGCAGCAGCTGTTACTGACGCTGCCTGACACTCGGTTACGTGCTAGGTGCATTGGCGCAGCTGTCTCCTTGGTGGCTCAGTGGTAAAGAATCTGCCTGCAATGCAGAAGGCCCGGGTTCAATCCCTGTCTCTTATACACATCTTACAGACATTTCACCCAGATCGACAGAACAGGAGAAATAAGAGGTGAGAATCGTCCAAAAACGCAAAGTCTGAGAAATGAACGTGGAACTTGATAAGACAGGACTCACCAGCTATTTGTGAGCTCTTAGCATTTCATCACCTCCGAGCAAATGCTGGCACATCTCAGGGGGATTATGGTGGGGGGCAGTTCTTAAGTCACTCAGTCGTGTCTGACAGTGTGACCCCATGGATTGCAGTCTCCCAGGCTCCTCTGTTCATGGAATTTTCCAGGCAAGAGCACTGGAGTTGATTGCCATTTCTTCCTCCAGGGGATCTTCCCCACCCAAAGATCAAACCTGCAGTCTCCTGCTTTAGCAGGGAGATTCTTTACCACTAGTGCCATCTGAGAAGCCCCACGAGGATTAATTAAATCAACAACTCAATTTTCTGGAACAATATTTAATTTGTATTAAATTAAGTATAATTTCCAAAACATACGCTTTCAGGTATTCATTAAATCCACTCCCTAAAAAGTACCTTGGAAGAGCAGTTCTCCTGGATTCCCTTACCCTCCTGCTCTCCACCCAGTTGCCCCTTCCCAATAAAGTCTTTTGCTTTGTGAATTAAAGAATGAAATAAATAAAGCAAAATAAAATTAAAAATAGGAAAACTTCAATAGGAACTCTGAATATGAAATATATTTATCAAATTTGAGATTTATCAACAAATTAGAGATGGTTGAATATTTCTCAAAATCAAATGATACCTCCCCAGCACGAAACTTGGATCACCCCTGAAAAATTATGAAAGAAAGAAGCTGAGAAGCCAGCCAGGCCGCCGCCTTGCCAGAGAATTAGCCTTCTAAGTGATGATGCCTGTCGGCTGCTCCAGCATTGGAAAGCTCCAGTAATTTGACATTTCTTCAGCTTCTTCGATTGCTACCAACCTTAGTTCTTGACTCAGAAAGCATCACCTGCATGTTGCATAGGCAAAATTACCTAGGATAATGGCCTCCGAGTCTCAGGCTCTTGAGTGGGACCTGCACCATCTCCTCCCTAAATGGGCTTCCAGGCAGGGCTCACAATGACTCTGAAACCACAGTTCTATACGTGGTTTGATCCCATACTGTTCTCACTTAATTTTCTCCCCAAATCCCAATCCAAACCCTTGGTCCATGAGTGGGCTTTCATTGTCTCTTTGGCCCTGAAGATGTATTTGTCCTGCACATCTCAGAGCCTAAGAGAATAGCCCCTGTCTGAGGCATCATGGAAGCGGGTCCCCACGGTGTCAGAGGCTGCTGGCCAACAGACCTGCCCCGCCTCATCTTACACAAGGAGGTGGGAGGTAGCCCCCATTTTATTTTGTACAAGCGGTGTCTGTCTGGCATTTGCATAACTCAGAGCACCTTGCTGCCATTTCCTTTGTTGTTGTTTAGTCATTAGGTCATGTCCAGCTCTTTTTGACTCCATGTTCCTCTGTCCATGGCATTTCTCAGGCAGGAACACTGGAGCAGGTTGCCGTTTCCTTCTTCAGGGGATCTTCCCAACCCAGGGATTGAACCTGCGTCTCCAACCCAGGGATTGAACCTGCATCTCCTGCTTGGCAGGTGGATTCTTTACTGCTGAGCCGCGTGGGAAGCCCTGCTATTTCCTTAGTGTGCCTGAAAAATGGCTTCAAGGTCTGGAGGCAGAAGCCCGGGATGGGGCACAGTAACTCTCTTGCACTCAGATGGAGAGGGGCTGGCCTGGCCCGTCTGGAATGCCCGAGCACCAGAACTCACAGCAGTTCAGGTGACCTCGATCGCACCTCACGGGCCTCTCCGAGCAGCAGCGACCTCTTCTCAGAAGTCAGATACTCTGCACAGGATGCCGATGGCTCATTATTTTAAACAGGAGGACATAAAATTCGGTGTAACTACAACCCCTTACCCCAGCCAATTATTCTGGGGTAGGGCGGAGGTGCTGATGATGGAAGTCCACAGAGAAAAGCCCCAGTCCCATCCTGCAAAGAGCAGAATTCAAACAAATGGGCCAGGCAGTTCTGAGCCCCTGTAGTCTGTTTCATAAGTCTCGCCAATGCATTAGCATTCCTCTTCCTCAGACGCCTCGGTTTAGACCAGTTTGGGTGTCAAATGGAAGCACAAGTTGAATTTGCATTTCTTTAGCTGTTACTGACTGGAGAAGGCAATGACAACCGGCTCCAGTACTCTTGCCTGGAAAATCCCATGGGCGGAGGAGCCTGGCGGGCTGCAGTCCACGGGGTCACACAGAGTTGGACACAACTGAGCGACTTAGCAGCAGCAGCAGCTGTTACTGACGCTGCCTGATACTCGGTTACGTGCTAGGTGCATTGGCGCAGCTGTCTCCTTGGTGGCTCAGTGGTAAAGAATCTGCCTGCAATGCAGAAGGCCCGGGTTCAATCCCTGGGTCAGGAAGATCCCTTGGCAGAGGGTATGGCAACCCACACCAATATTCCTGCCTGGAGAATCCAAAGGACAGAGGAGCCTGGCGGGCTACAGTCCATGGGGCTGCGAAGAGTCAGACACGACTGAGCGACTGAGCATGCATGCACTCCTTGGACTCACTCATTAAGTAGAAACGATCATCGCGTGTGGGTTTGCTGCACGCAGGTTTACACAGCATTTCCACAGACGCCGTTCACAAATTGTTTCCATTTCATCCTTACAGAAATTCTGAGAGATAAGCCTTTCTCTCCATGTTGCGAAGGAGGAAACTGGAAAATGTGAGAGTTTATATGACTGTTCCAAAGGCAAACATCTCCTTCAGGGAAGAGCCAAGATTCTAACCTTGGGCTTCTGCCTAGATGCCCAGGATCCCCCACTACTCACAGTCACTTACTGGCTTTGTCAAAAATCCTTAGACAATGGATTGCTTAAGTCTTCAGCTATCAAGTTTGCATTATAAACCTTTCATACATGGGCTTCCCTAGTGGCTCAGATGGTAAAGAATTGCCTATAATGCAAGAGACCTGGGTTCGATCCTTGGGTCAGGAAGATCCTCCGGCAAAGGGAATGGCAATCCACTCCAGTATTCTTGCCTGGAGAATTTTACGGACAGAGAAGCCTGGTAGCCTACAGTCCATGGTGTCACAAAGAGTAGGACACGACTGAGCATTCAGGCATGCACTTTCACATGCATGGACCTTTCATATGTACACATTTAACCCAACAATTCCACTATTGGGAATCCCTACTGAACTAAAAGCAGAGATATTAAAGCTTTGTGATGCATTTTTGTACGAGCAAAAGCTGCAAAAAATAAAAACTGTAATAAGAAATTGAAAGTAATCAGAGATTGCAGGGAATGGTTATGTAACTGTGGTTAAGCCCCAGTGTGGAATCCAGCATGGGACTAAACTTCACCTGCCCCACTTTAGCTTTTCACCACCAGCACTGAATAAATATTTAGGCGGATGAACACATTCAGTTCTCATGAAGATGACTCGACTCTGTGAACGGGTGTTATTGTTTAGTCACTAAGCTGTGGCTGACTGTTTGCGACCCCACGGACTGTAGCCCAGGTTCCCCTGTCTGTGGAACTTTCCAGGCAAGAATACTGGAGTGAGTTGGCATTTCCTCCCCCAAGTTCATGTCCACTGAGTTGGTTATGGTTTAATGGCATCACCGATTCAATGCGGACAGGAGAGCGTCAAACAAGTGTATGTTTATGTTTGCAGGTCCAGGGGAAGGCATGCACTGATCATCTGGATTAGCGAAGAGGGAGAAGAATATTGATTTTTTTTCTGTGTATATTTCAGTATTATTTTACTTGTTACAGCAAATAGCAATCATGTTTATAATTAAATAAAACTATAAAGTGAAACAATTTATAATAAAAAATAAATTTCATTTTTGGTTGGCTTCCTTTCTTATTTTAGGGTTCGATTACTATATAGACCTTGTAATTTTAACAGTGGAAAAAATTTTTGCTTCTATAGTTGGAAAATTGTGACCTTTCTCCAGGGAACTTAAATCCTCTGTTCTGTTTTCTCCTGCTTGTTGGCTTTAGCAATTAAGGCAATCTAGTTATTGCGAGTGTATTTTTCCCATTCCTTACTTTATAAACTTAATTTATCATATGCGATTTGTTCCCATCTATGCTTGTCAGCTCTGGGCTCTCTTCTGTATTTCACGACTTATGCTTGTGTTTTATATTAGTGTAATGCATTCACCTTATTTTTCTTTATAATATTCTTGAAAACACAGTGCCATTTGTCCTTCCTTATTGTTCTTATTTCCTGATTTTAATCCTAATGACTTCAATAATTATGTTTTCAAGTTCAATAAATAATCCTGTTGGGACTTTAATTGAAATTGTGTCCTGTCTATAAATTACCCAGAGCAGTCATGTCATCTTTCCATTTAACCAGAAACATGGCAGGTCTCACCATTTATTCAAGTCTTTTAAAATTTCTTCAACATCTGTACATGTCTTAAACTTCTTAAACTCATATCTCTCTTTTTCACAGTCTATCACTGATTTTTTTTAAAATACAATTTTCTACTTTCTCAAAAATATCCTTCTTTCCTTTCAATGTCACTATACTGACAAAAATGTATATTATGGTACTAATTATTAGGCCCGGAGTAGGAAATGGCAACCAACCCATTTCAGTATTCTTTCCTGGAAAATTCCATGGACAGAGGAGTCTGGTGGGCTACTGTCTGACATGACTGAGCGACTGAGGATGCAGGCACAAATTATTAGGGGAAAAAATCATCCATATTTTCCTTTCTGTTGGTGGCACAGCCTACAGTGTTTCCTCATTAGGTTCAGACCTCTCTTTCAAAAAAATACTTGCTGTTTCATTCATTCACGCACTCGTTTAGAACTATGTGCCAGATACTGTTCTGGGCACAGGGAAAAAGCAGTAAACAGAAGATTAAACAAATCCTTGTTTTTTATTCAGCCTACATTTTTATTATGCTAAGAATTAACCCTTCTCTTTGTTTTAGAATTTTCAAAATAAGAAGTGGGCATTCCATCTCATCAAATAGTTTTTCTACATGATCTGAAATGATTATAGTGCTTTTCCTGATGTATATAATGTTGCATTTTCCTACCATGGATCTATTTATATTCCTGGGAATAAACACTCATGTCTAACTTTGAAAGACTTGGAAACCTGAAAGTCCTCTCTGAAATAACAAGTGAGTCAGAGAGGGAAGGCAGAACACGAACAAGCTGGCTATGAACCAAGAAACCAATTGCAACATATACTTCTTCATCCTACAGCTCAAGGAGTCAGTAATGTAAGCGGAAGCCCCCAGTCTCCCTTCTCCCGGATCTCATGAGCAGAAACAACAAAAGCTGCGCCGAGGAGAGCTCTGGGAGCAGAACTACAGACGCACATCCCCCAGGTGCTACACGCCCTGCGGAGGAGGCCGCTGGGGCCGGGCCACGGCGACACTCCACGGAGGCATCCCTGGGCTGCCCTGAGAAGAGCCAGGCGTCGGCGGGTGGCCACAGGACACTCGGCCTCCTGGAGGGGAAAGGGAGCCCCTTTACAAGGCAGGGCATGACCGCTTCAGGTTTTCACAGGAGGATCCCTCCTCTCTGGGTCCACGCCCTTGTGCACCTCCTTCCTTGAGTGGGGCTGGGACCCGAGACTGGCTTGGAGCTGGTGCTACACACAAGCGTGACGACACCTCCAGCCCGCAGCAAGGGGCTGAGGCCCGTGGTCCAGCAGCCGGAGGCACCGAATGCTGCCCACAGCCCGGAGGGTGTGGGTGCAGATGAGACCCTGGGCTGCAGCCTTGAGAGACCCCGAGCAGAGGACGCAGCTAAGCCCAGACTCCTACCCACAGAGACTGTGGGAGCAGCAACAGGTGTGCTTTTAAGTCAGGAAGCAGGTTTGTAAGTCTGATGGCACTGTTATGGACTCAGCCATACGTCGTGAATACGCTGTCATCAACCCGAAAACAGACTTGGGGAGCCAGGCTCTGCCTCCAGGCTGGGTGTGATGCCTCTCAGACCTCAGGCGGCAGCGAAGTCAGAGGCCTGGGAGGTTGGTGTAGTAGCAGAAGCAGAGTTAGTCGCTCAGTTGTGTCTGACTCTCTGCGACCCCATGGACTGGAGCCCGCCAGGCTCAGGCTCCCCTGTCCAGAGGAATCTCCAGGCAAGGATACTGGAGTGGGGTGCCATTCCCTTCTCCAGGGGATCTTTCCAAACCAGGGATCGAACCCAAGTCTCCTACTCTGCAGGCAGATGGTTTACGGTCTGAGCCACCAGGGGAGCCCTGGGAGGTCGGTGGGCTTGGGGCATATTTTGAAGCTAATGGGGTTTTCCAGTCGACTGTGTGCTGGGCTGAGAGAAAACGAGGAGTTGGGGTGATGCTCGGAGACTGGCTGGGTGGGTTCTCATCTGCTGGGGTGAGGGGCTGTTGGGGGCAGAGCTGAGGGGATGAGGTGGCAGCTTACTCCTGGATGTGTGGAGCTTGAGATCCCCTCCCCCGGGATCTCCGCCCCTACTCCTGCATGTCAGTGGGGGTACTGGGCGGCAGTGACATCTCCACAACTGGAGTTCTGAGGGGCGAGTGCCCCGGGTGGGGATTCACGTTTGGAGTAAACCAAANAGCTTGAGATCCCCTCCCCCGGGATCTCCGCCCCTACTCCTGCATGTCATTGGGGTTACTGGGCGGCAGTGACATCTCCACAACTGGAGTTCTGAGGGGCGAGTGCCCCGGGTGGGGATTCACATTTGGAGTAAACCAAACAAGACATGGAATGGAACGTCGTGAGCCGGGATGAGGTTACCATGGATACCGAGAAGGGCAGGAATCGGAGGGAGGAACCAGCAACACCTTTGAGTAGCTCCTCTCATATATTTTCTGTTGGACGATTTTTCTCGTCTCTTCAGACTGCTGCACTGCCGTTTATGTCATGTAACCTATATCGGCCTCAAGACAGGGCTGTAACCAATATTGGCCTCAAGACAGGGCATTTGTTCGGCAAAGCTGATGATTTCAGGAGCAGCAGAGCCCACTTCAAGTCAGATGGCCTTTCTAGCTGTTTCTTGCCCTTTTGGCCAAGGTCCTAGGTCCCCAGAAGGTGGATTCCATTCCCCATCAGCTGCTGGCTCTTTACAGTAAACTGAAGGGCTTAAATGTGACGACCTTGGATCTTAGTTTAAAAATGCAATGCTGGAGCTTCCCTGGTGGTCCAGTGGAGAATACGCCTGCCAGTGCAGCGAACACAGGCTTGATCCCTGATCTGGGAGGGTTCCACATGCTGTGGGGCAGCGAAGCCCACGCGCCACAACTCCTGAGCTCCAGAGCCCGCGCTCTTAACGAGAGAAGCCCCAGCAACGAGAAGGCCAAGTCCTGCAGCTGGAGAGTAGCCCCCGCCCCCTGAAACCAGAGAAGGCCCACGCACAGCAGCAAAGACCAGGAGCAGTCAAGAACAACATACTGATTAATTAAAAAAAGAAAATACGATGCTATTTCTGGATAACCTGATCAAGCGATCATGTTGAAATGATTGGCAAAGACTCTTCCATAGCAATATACTCATTTTTTAAGCACTCTGTGCTCAGCACTTGCTATCATGATCTCTTTTAATCCCCCCAAAAGCCCTGAGAGGTGGCTTGCTGCTGTTAATATTTTTCGGATGAGAAAACCGAGGTTTGGCGAGTCTCAGCAGCTGCCCCAGCAGGGCCAAGTGTGGAGCAACCAGAGAAACTGCCATGTTGGCTGCCCCACGGTACACTTTGCCTGGACCCATGGGCAGAGCTGAGCTGATGGCCACAAAGAGCACACGGGCGGTTTAGGTTTCAGTAACAAAGCATTAAAATAAACCTGTAGACCCAATAAGGAAGCACTTAGTGGGAGCTAAATGCATACTGAAAATGGTATTTAACTGGAAATGGAGAAACCAGGGCTGCAGGCACCACCGAGAGGTGTGATCTGAGCGAGTCGCTCCATGAGCTGGGGAGCCTGCTGAGCTTCCTTGGGTCAAATGATGCTGTTGAGCTAGGTCTGCTCATTCATTGTTAAAAAGTAAGTATTGTGTGCCTATCAGACAGTTTCTAAAGTCCCTTCCAGCTCTAGAAACTATAATTTATATGTGACAATGTTAATGGGGGAAGGGCAATGTTAATTTTTTACAGAATATTCAATGATTAATGTTGCTTTCTTATAAAAATACCTTCGAGAGAGCTACCTGCCTTTATATTCTTTTATTTAAAGGAGCCTGAGGAGGAAAAACACCCACGCCTTCTATATTTCAGTTAGCAAAAGTTCGGGCTGATTTAGAATTTATGCATATTGTCAAAAATTCTTGCACAAACGTGAAAAGGACCAGCTCTTGAGTCTGCAGTGATTTAGAAAGCAAAACTCCTAAAATGATAAATTTCCCCCCTGAGCTCTGACACCGAGCTTCAGTGGTCCCACCATTTCAGATGCCCAGGACAGAGATTTATCTGTGTTTCATCAAGTATGAAAAATATATGGATGGAGGGGTTTCCGGCCAGCACCCCCCCAAGTCTTCCAACCACCTCCATTAATGTCAGCAGGCTCATAAATTTCTCCTGCGTTCTAAAGAAAGCAGCTTGTGCCACCACACAGAAGCCTCCGAAAGTGTCACTTGCTGCCTATAAATTCACTTACACTCAATAAAGGCAATTGGCTACACATGGACTTAATTACCGTGGCCCTTGTTGGGAAACTGAGGGGTTCGCCGTCTCTCAAAGGAGAGGAGGAGAGAGTAGTGTATAAATTGAGGCGATATCTCAGTTTCATTTTACAAAATCTGATTTATTCCTTGATGTTTCTACTTATTAGTGGGCTATTTATTAACAGTTACCATTCCAGGAGGAAGCCTCCTTCTCGATCCCAAAGTATCACTGTTGCTCAGGCTCCACTCCTACAGGAACCTCCCTGCCCCACCCTGTGCTCACGTTTATTTTATTAAAAGGAAGAATATATTACTGATAACATAATCGACTATTTAGACTTTGATTACTCTTCTGTTGAGTAAATGATTAATATACTATATTTTCACCTTTTGTCTTAAATATTTATCTGTATAGAAAATGTAATATGCAACAACAGGTCATTTCAGGAATGAATGCAGAGAATTTTCTGTTTAAACAGATGATCATCCATTTCTGTTTACACACCTGTTGCTTTAAACCCCAGACACCATTCATTCATCGACCCTTCTTCAGTCAGAGGAGCTTCTGCCCTTCCTAACTCAGGAGTCCAGAAAGCTCAGGAAGGCAGACACAAGGGGAAGGTAAGTCAGCAAACTGTCCACGTTTACATTCCAAACTCGGTTCCTATGCCCTACTTTCAAAAAGAATCATTTACAGACAGCAACAGAGTGATACAGAAAAGGGAAGCTTTAGAGTTCAAGGTTAATTCTGAAGCGTCTCTGATCTGATTCTATCAAGTGACAAACACCTGCTTATGAAATAAAAGCATGACAGTTCCTATCTGGAGCAACACACGTGTTGCCATCTGTCACCATATGACACACAAGTGAAGCGTCTGCTGCATCAAACCCAAAGGCTTTATATCCAAATGATAGCCTGTCCAGCCTTGCAGGGTTTTAAGTGCCTATAAAGGCTCCCAAGCCATCCAACTTTCACAGTTAGAGTGGCTTCAGCAGAAAGCCAGGAGATTTGGGGGCTTTCACATCTCCAGGATAATACTGGCTTTAATTTTTTCAGTGAGTCTCTGACATCCTAGGGGGACTACCTACACTTTCCCTCCCCCAGGAAGGGCTGGCCGCGCCTCCAGCCCAAGGCTGTGTTAAGTTGCTTCAGTTGGGTCGGACTCTTCGTGACCCTGTGGACTGCAGGCTGTCAGGTTCCTCGGTCCATGGGATCTCCACACAAGAGTACTGGAGTGGGCTGCCATGCCCTCTCCAGGGGATCCTCCCGACCCAGGGATGGAACCCACATCTCCCACATTGCAGGTGGATTTTTTACCACAGAAGCACTGGGAAAGGCTACTCAAAGTATTATCCCAGGTCCAGGACTCTTAGCATCTCCCAGGAGCTTGCTAGAAACTCAAACTCGACACCAAAAACACAGGCAACAAAAGTAAAAACAGACAACTCAAAGCACATGAAACTAAAAGCTTGCATGCCACAGAAGAAACCATTAACAAAATGAAAAGGCAACCTACAGAATGGGAGAAAGAATTTATAAACCATGTATCTGATAAGGGATTAGTATCCAAAATATGTAAAGAACTCCTACATCTCAATAGCAGAAGATCCCTGGATAACTTGGTTTAAAAATGGGCAAAGGAAGTGGATAAACATTTCTCCAAGAAGACATACAAATGGCTAACAGGTACACAAAAAGATGCGCAACATCACGAATCATTCAGTTCAGTCACTCAGTCATGTCCGACTCTTTGCGACCCCATGAATCGCAGCACACCATGAATCGCAGCACACCAGGCCTCCCTGGCCATCACCAACTCCCGGAGTTCACTCAGACTCACATCCATGGAGTCCGTGATGCCATCCAGCCATCTCATCCTCGGTCGTCCCCTTCTCCTCCTGCCCCCAATCCCTCCCAGCATCAGAGTCTTTTCCAATGAGTCAACTCTTCGTGTGAGGTGGCCAAAGTACTGGAGTTTCAGCTTTAGCATCATTCCTTCCAAAGAAATCCCAGGGCTGATCTCCTTCAGAAGGGACTGGGCTGGATCTCCTTGCAGTCCAAGGGACTCTCAAGAGTCTTCTCCAGCACCATGAATCATTAGGGAAATGTAAATCAAAGCCACAACGAAGTGTAACCTCACGTGTGTTAGGATGGCTGTTATCGGAAGAGGAAAGATAAGTGTTGGCGACAAGCATGTGGGGAAAAGCGGAAAAAACCTTGTCGTCTGTTGGGAGGAATGTGAACTGGTTCAGTCGTTATGGAAAAAAGTAGGGAGGTTCCTCAAAAAAATAAATAGAGTTACCACAGAATGCAGCAACCCCACTACTGGGTACATGAAAGTGAAAGTGAAAGTTGCTCCGTCATGTCCGACTCTTTGCGACCCCATGAATCGCAGCACACCATGAATCGCAGCACACCAGGCCTCCCTGGCCATCACCAACTCCCGGAGTTCACTCAGACTCACATCCATGGAGTCCGTGATGCCATCCAGCCATCTCATCCTCGGTCGTCCCCTTCTCCTCCTGCCCCCAATCCCTCCCAGCATCAGAGTCTTTTCCAATGAGTCAACTCTTCGTGTGAGGTGGCCAAAGTACTGGAGTTTCAGCTTTAGCATCATTCCTTCCAAAGAAATCCCAGGGCTGATCTCCTTCAGAAGGGACTGGGCTGGATCTCCTTGCAGTCCAAGGGACTCTCAAGAGTCTTCTCCAGCACCATGAATCATTAGGGAAATGTAAATCAAAGCCACAACGAAGTGTCACCTCACGTGTGTTAGGATGGCTGTTATCGGAAGAGGAAAGATAAGTGTTGGCGACAAGCATGTGGGGAAAAGCGGAAAAAACCTTGTCGTCTGTTGGGAGGAATGTGAACTGGTTCAGTCGTTATGGAAAAAAGTAGGGAGGTTCCTCAAAAAAATAAATAGAGTTACCACAGAATGCAGCAACCCCACTACTGGGTACATGAAAGTGAAAGTGAAAGTTGCTCCGTCATGTCCGACTCTTTGCGACCCCATGGACTGTGTAGTCCATGGAATTCTCCAGGCCAAATTGCTAGAGTGGGTAGCCTTTCCCTTCTCCAGGGGATCTTCCCAACCCAGGGATTGAAGCCGGGTCTCCCGCACTGCAGGCGGATTCTTTACCAGCTGAGCCACAAGGGAAGCCTAAGAATACTGGAGTGGGTAGCCTATACATATATATTTATATATCTATATCTATATATCTGGGTATGTATCCAAAGGAAATAAAATTGGGATCTCAAAGTATTATATGTACCCTGTGAAATAACAGAAAAAAATGTATGTTGGTCTCTGCCTCCAGTCCCTGGCACAGGAACTAAATACCGTGGACGTTCCTGGGTAAGGAGAGTATTCTGTTCTAATGAGGTGATGCTTGGTGGGCTCCTGAGTAGGGCTGGCCCCCAGAAAGACCAAGCCATGATTAGCAGCTTGGAAGTTTCAGCTCCATGCTCTATTGACTAGGAAGGCAGGAGGAATGAACACTGAGTTTATGGTCGGTCATGCCTATGTGAAGAAGCCTCCATACAATTTCCCGAAGTCAGGGGGTTTGGAGAGCTTCTGGAGCTGCAAGGCTGGTGTCTGGAGCACGGCGTGGCAGCTGGTGCCCCTCCCCACACCTTGCCTGTGTATCCCTTCCATCTGGATGTCCACTTGTATCCTTTGTCATGTCTTTTTTTAATAAACAAGTCAGTGTGTTGCCCTGAGTTCTACGCGCTATTGGAGCCAACTGTCAAACCCAAGGGAGGAGTCCTGGAAACCCAGACTTACAGCCGAATGGTCAACAGCACGGGTGACAACCTGGGGTTTGAAACTGATATCTGAAGCCGGAGGAAGCAGTATTGCAGGGCTGAGCCCTTAACATGGGGCGGGGGGTGGTCTGAGGCTCTCTCTAGGGAGGTCAGAACTGCACGGAATCACAGGACGCCCCAGCTGGCCCTGCAGAGAACAGCTTAATGTGTGGACAACCCACACACAGGGGGAGTCAAAAGGCAGCATGGTCAAAGTGTGTGAGCCAAGGACACACACACAGGAGGAAAAGTTTTCTTCTTTTACACACATCTATGTTCAATGCAGAGTACATCATGAGAAACGCTGGGCTGGAAGAAGCACAAGCTGGAATCAAGGTTGCCGGAAGAAATANTCTGTCTAGGTCCACAAGCCTTAAAATCACAAAGCTTCACTTGCTGAATGGTACCCAAAAGGGCGAATTTTACTGAATTTAAACTCAATCTTAATCTTCAAAAAAAAAAAAAAAAATTAGCAAAGCATTCCAGGACCTCTTCAGGAAGAATGTATATTTTCTGGTGATCTGTAGACATGTCGCTCCTGTAGACAAGTCACATCCCGGCTCCCTACCCCGGGGACTAGATGCGCATTCCACCCTGTCTAATTTTTGCTTGCCTGGCCTGTCATTATCCCCTCAGCTTTATCCCCACCCCCAGCCCTCACAGCCCTTCCGCCCCGCCTCCACCACCAGCCAGTCCCTCCTGCCATCAGGAATGTAGCATTTTGAAAAGATGCTCCCAGCTGCAAATATAAAGGCCCAGACCCAGGAATGAAGATGCAGAATGCTTTGACTGTGGCAACTATTCCACGTTGCAGGCTTGTATGTCTGAGAATGTGCTGGCTTTCCGATAACAGCGCTGGCTGCCCTTTCTGTCATTGATACGATGGTGTCATTTAAAATAATTACTGAGGCCTGATCACGTGCCACACACTGTCCTAAGGGCTTTAAATATATTATTCTGTTATCCTGTCTGTGAGGCCAATACTGTTAATACCCTCATTTTAAGATGAGGAGAAAGAGGCACAGAGAGGTTAAACAACTGGTTCAAGGTCACACAGCCTCTAGTTGTTAGATCCGGGATGGGAGCCCAGGCAGCCTGGCTCTCAGGACCACTCCTGCTGCGTGTGCATGGTCTGCAGTGCGCTTGATTATGATGCAGCACATGGCAGGTGCCCTCCCGTCATTAGATTAAATGGCTCACCCTGCTGAGGATGAAAATCATTTCCAGACCCCAGAGTCCTGCCTCTTTGCATCACTTCTGATTGACCCAAAAGGGCGAATTTTACTGCATTCAAAGTCTATCTTAATCTTCAAAGCTATGACCAACCTAGACAGCATATTAAAAAGCAGAGCCATTACTTGGCCAACAAAGGCCCGTCCAGTCAAAGCTATGGTTTTTCCAGGAGTCACATATGGATGTGAGAGTTGGACCATAAAGAAAGCTGAGTGCCAAAGAATTGATGCTTTTGAACTGTGGTGTTGGAGAAGTCTCTTGAGAGTCCCATAGACTCTCAGGAGAGAGATCCAACCAAGTCCATCCTAAGGGAAATCAGTCCCGAATATTCATTGGAAGGGCTGGTGCTGAAGCTCCAATACTTTGGCCACCTGATGTGAAGAACTGACTCATTGGAAAAGACCCTGATGCTGGGAAAGATTGAAGGCAGGAGGAGAAGGGGATGACAGAAGATGAGATGGTTGGATGGCACCACTGACTCGATGGACATGAGTTTGAACAAGCTCCAGGAATTGGTGATGGACAGGGAGGCCTGGTGTGCTGCAGTCCGTGCGGTGGCAAAGAGTTGGACAAGACTGAGCAACTGAACTGAATCTTCAAAATTAAAAAAAGATGAGCAAAGCATTCCAGGACCTCTTCAGGAAGAATGTGTATTTCCTGGTATGTTGGCTTAAAAAATGGAACAAGGCTATGTCGTTTACACCATTTCCAGATTCCTCAAGATTACACGGGTTAAGAGGAGTCTGCTAAGAGCCCAGGAGAAAAGCCACAGGGCCTGTCCTAGGGCTGCCACCCCTCCGGGGTCTCCCTTCTCTCTAGGTTGAAGGTGAGCTGGGTGCCAGGCATAGTTTCAACAAATTAAGACGAAAAATGCGGGTGGGGAGAAATGGTCTGCATGGGACCATTTGCGAAGAAACAAAGGCCTAGAGTCAGAGCTGACAGCCACTCAGATGGCTCTGATGCCCGTGTGGGGAGTGGGGGAAGAGGCTGTGCATCTTCAACGGCAAGAGTCCACAGCTCCATAGACTTCACGGTTCTCCTTGAAGAGGTTGGATGAGGTCACTTCCAAGACTCCTTTATGGTACTTCAAAATGAAGTCAGCCACGGATAGTGAAACGTAGATGACAGTTCAGGGGAAGTCCCAAGCTGAGAGAAATACCAGTTATAGCAAGAGATGATCTCAAAACAAGTATTCCCATGACCGTGTCATCCAACATGGTAGCCTCCAGTGACACATGGCAGGGCTTCCCTGGTGGCTTAGTGGTAGAGAATCTGCCTGCCAATGCAGAAGACACAGGTTTGATCCCTGGGTTGGGAAGATCCCCTGGAGAATGACATGGCAAACCACTCCAGTATTCCTGCCTGGGAAATCACACGGACAGAGGAGCCTGGTAGGCCACAGTCCACAGGGTCTGAAGAGTCAGACATGACTTAGCAACTAAACAATCACCACAAAAATGTATGTAAATAACTATAGTTTAGAGATCACTTAATAAAACAGACATCACAAAGAAAAGCATATGAGTGACTGGGAAGTTCACAGAAGAAATGCTACCAACAAAAAGACCGAAAGATTTTCCAACTCTTCCAAATCATACAATAAATGCAAATTAAAAGATTACTGAGAAGTCACTGTTCTTGTACCAATTTGGCAAAATATTAAAATTATAAAAACTGATTCATTAGCCAATGCATCTATCCAATAGAATGTTAAACAATCACAAAAGACCTCTTTTGGAAAATATTTTAAGGACCAAAGGAAATCCAATGTTAAATTTTTTTTAATTAGAAAAAAGACTCATAAAACTAATTAAAATATATATTATACATGAGAGAAAAATACTGGAGAGCAATTTGCCAAAAATCTTTATAGTAGGTATATCTGTATACTAAAATTGTAGATTTTCTTCTTAAACTCAATCTTGTAAATTTTCTACAGTGAGCATGTATTACTTTTACCACTGGAAAAGTACTTTTTAAAAATTAATTTAAAAATTGACTTGAGAAAGAAATCCTACTTTTGACAACTACAAGTATAGACTAAATGCGCTAAGAATAAGTATTCTAAATTATGGGTGTTTATATTAATTGTAACTTCTAGTCATTTTTTATTTGTCACTGTGTGCCCTGTTGGGATTTATCCTGAGGACTGATCAATGTTTCATGTTTCAAAAGACAATATTTGCTTTTTATTTGCCTTTGATTTAAAAAAGCAAAGCAAAGGATTTTATCAAAGTCAATCAGATAAATGTAATCCAATTATGGAAATAAATCCACCCTTGATCTTGCATTACTTCAAAAGAATGGGTCTTTATGTCTGTGTGAATTATACACAGCACACCCATGGGACCTGCTCTAACTTAGCCTCCAAACTGCCAGGTCAGCAACACCAGGCTGGAATGTTCTCAAGGGGACTGGCTGGGCTGGGAGTGCTGGGTCTTCAAAGGAAGCCCAGAGCCAGTGAGAAGGGCAGTTCCCCGGAGGCACAGGGTCTCCCATGGCCTTCAGCATCTCAGACTGGGGGACGACTCGACTAGCCAGCCTCCAGGCACCCTATTCTCTCATCAGAAGAGAATTCCTAAGAGCGCCCTGCAGGTATGGTATTGATCTACTTTTTGTTTTGCTTCTAACAGGGTGTTTTTACATTTTAATGTTTATTTTGGATTATCCCAAACTAACTTCATGCCTTTCTTTACTTTCTAATATATTTTCAATGAGGCTTTTAATTACAAAAATAATACTCATTAAAAAAAAAAAAGACTTCTAACTGTATAGAAGAATATAAAATAAAAAGTAACATCACTACATGAAGTATCATCACTTCAAGGCATGTAGATGGGGAAACAATAGAAACAGTGAGAGACTTTATTTTCTTGGGCTCCAAAATCATTGCGGATGGTGACTGCAGCCGTGAAATTATAAGACGCGTGCTCCTTGGAAGAAAAGCCATGACAAACCTAGACAGCATATTAAAAAGCAGAGATATTACTTTGTCAACAAAGGTCCACATAGTCAAAGCTAATGTTTTTCCAGTGGTCATTTATGGATGTGACAGCTGGACCACAAAGAAGGCTGAGTGCCAAAGAAATGATGCTTTCAAACTGTGGTGTTGGAGAAGACTCTTGAGAGTCTCTCGGACAACAAGGAGATACAACCAGTCCATCCTAAAGGAAATCAGTCCTGAATATTCATTGGAAGGACTGAAGCTGAAGCTTCAAATACTTTGGCCACCTGACACGAAGAACTGACTCATTAGAAAAGACCCTGTTGCTGGGAAAAAGACTGAAGGCAGGAGGAGAAGAGGACAAGGATGGTATCATCAACTCAATGGACATGAGCTTGAGCAAGCTCTGAGAGATGAAGGACAGGGAAGCCTGGCCGGCGTGCTGCAGTCCATGGGGTCACAAAGAGTCAGTCACGACTGACTTGAGTGATGGAACAACAACAACATCACTATTCTTGTACCTAGTGGTAGGCATGCTAACAAAGTTTCCAGTGAATCCTTTCAAAATTTTCCATGCATACACAAATGCATATTTTTAAATCCACGTATGAATATATCTTTGTATATGTGGGTATAGATTATATATATTTTAGCTTATTTGGGGTTATAATTGTACACAGTGCTTTCAATTTGGTTATGTCACCTTTTAAACTGGATTTTAAAAGTTTATATAAAAGTAAAGAGGGCTTCCCTAGTGGTTTAGAATGGTTAAGTGGTTTATATATATATATTATATATTTATATGTTTTAGCTTATTTGGAGTTTCAATTTTGTTATGTTACCTTTTAAACTGGATTTTTAAAGCTTATATAAAAGTAAAGAGGGCGTCCCTGGTGGTTAAGAATGGTTATGTGGTTAAGACTCTCCCTGCCAATGCGGGGGACACTGGTTCAATCCCTGGTCCAGGAGTCAAAAAGAAATGAACAAATAAGAATCTTTTTTTTAAAAGTAAAGAATTATTTCATCTGCAGGAAGTGTATTTGTGCGCATCTGTTCTCTGAAGTCCTCAGAAAAGAGAAGAAAGTTGCTGATAAGGAAAGTTCACGAACAGAGGGCAGATCATCTTCGTTAACTATGAAAAGGAAGGTTTCAGTGATAAATGAAGATGATTTGAACAGAAGGCAATTCTTTTGAAAGAGCTGCCTTTCTACCTAAATCTCCATGATTGCAGAAAACCATCCCGAGTGCATTCCCTCCAGACACAGTTAGGTAACCAGGTAAGAACAGAAAACCTTGGCCTGCTGGTCTGCACAGGCCAGTGCTTAGATGGGAAATGTGGTCACCACCGTCCCTCCTCTGCAGCGGGCACCGTCCTCATGGGGCGTCCACTGCTTCAGGGGAGGGGCCCAGGGGTGAGCAGCTGGCTACAACGCAGTGGGAGTAATTACGGCCTGCCTCTGGGGCTAAGTCGCTCATCTCTTAACAACCCCACGAAACAGGTTTGAGTCTTGTCCACATGTCAGATGAGAAGACGGATGGCACGGAGAGGCTGAGCCACTTCCCGAGGCTGCACAGCTGTCCTCAGGCTCGGTGTGTGTGCTCACGCAGACCGCCTGCAGGAGAACGGGGAGGGTGCCAGCAGAGCCCCAGGGGGAGACAGAAGGAATCACAGGACGGCCCTGAGCGGGGGTGTCACAAAGGGGCAGAAGCTGAACAATAAGCTGGTGGTCTAGGCCAACTGGGAAGAGAAGGCAGACGAGTGAGGACACCACCTGGACCCTGGGCCCCACCCTCCAAAGTCTCAGACCAGGAGGGGATGAGTGCTGAGACCCGGGCAGAGACCCTGGAGTGCCCAGAGAGCGTCCTGGACTGCCTGGGCTATGCGAGGTGTCTTCCTGTGCGTGCGGCACGCGAGGGGGTTGGATGGAGCCGGGAGCGGGGAAGCTGCTGCTGAGACAGCCCACTGGTGTCCGGAGGCCTGAGCATGGCACCCCGGGTGCTCCTGGGGAACATGGGGCTTGGGGAGGACTCGGCATCCCAGCAGCGTGAGGCCTGTTCAGGAGACCAGATGGCGGAACCGCAGCTGCCCAGGCACTCGGCCCGGCTCCCAGCTGGTGCCACGAGGATTGGTGACTTCGCTCTGCAGTCAGATGCCATGAGGGGACATTCGTGATGGGGAGGCATCTGAGGTGACGGCAGGTATACTCAAAGTACATAGTTAACCTTAAAGAGACTATTTTAAACCAGAAGAGATTGCTACCTGTTAAGTTTTTCCTATACTGAAAGTGGGGGTTTAGCGGAGGGCGGTGGTGGGGCAATCTGAGAACAAGTGATTAGAATACTCAGTTTTGGTATTTGAGTAACAGAAAGACATGCTATTTTTAAAAATGAAACGCTAACATCTTTGGGGGTAACTATATCTTTTCTTTGATATATTTTCTACCAGCTTTATGGATGTATAATTAATATATAATAAACTGTTCACGTTCATGGGGTTCTAGCAGTAGGAATACTGGAGTGGTTTGCCATTCACTTCTCCAGTGGACCACACTTTTTCAGAACTCTCCACCATGACCTGTTCGTCTTGGGTGGCCCTGCATGGCATGGCTCACAGCTTTATTGAGTTGCCCAAGCCCCTTTGCCATGAGAAAGGAGAAGAGGGCGGCAGAGGATGAGATGGTTGGACACCATCACCGACTCAAACTCCAGGAGGTAGTGAAGGACAGAGGAGCCTGCTGTGCTGCAGTCCCCAGGGTTGCAATGAGTTGGACATGACTGAGCAATGGAGCACACATGAAGTGTTCATATTTAAGTGCAAAATTTGATAAGTTTGAGATACCTGTCTATCTGCCTATCTATGTATATTTTATGTCTCCATGAAGCCATCACCACAATGAAGAGTGAGGAGGAAGCTGATAAAAGAGAACCCATTTTGCTATAAAATATCCCTGAAAACACATATAAAGATAAAAACTCACAAAAGTAGTCAATTTCGAATTTTAAGAAATCATAAATATATAAAAGCTCTATTTATAAAATAAAGGACTGAGCTCCCCAGTCAAAACCATGTAACTCTGACAGCGAACATTCTGAAAGAATCTTTGTTGTAAAATTTAAGGATTATTGAGGAGATACTGTGTTAAGATCCCATACAGAGTTAACGCAAGAGAAGCTTACCGACTGTTTCGGTTTTTCTGAATCACTGTAAAGTAACTGATGTGTGCCAGACACCTGTTGCTGCGTGGTAGGTCACCCCAACAGCCAGTGACTGAAACGACACATGTTATGTGGGTGGGGAACCAGGAGTGGCTTAGCAGAATACCCGTGTCTCAGGGTCCCTGCCCCTCGAGGCTGCAGTCAGTGTTGGCTGGGGCCGCAGCCTCCCTGGAAGGCTGGCCCGGGGGAGAAGGCCCTGAGTTCACACACATGATTGTGGACAGGACTGTTCTTCTCGGGCTGGAAGGAGGCCCTAGGCTCCGTGCTGGCTGCTGCCAGGAACCTCTGTCAGCTCCTCCCAGTGGGCCCCTCTGCTGGGCAGCACCTGACCGCTCTCAGAGTCAGAGGGAGAAAGCAAGTGAGGGACCGGGAGGCAAGCAAGACGGCCTTGCCGCCGTCTCTCTTGCCGCATTCTTTCCTTTAGAACTGAGGTTCCAGGTCTGCATCACATGCAAGGAGGGGAGGGCATCACCGGGGGAAGAGGCGGGGTCAGCAGAGGCCATCCGCCTACCGCAGGGATTTGTCCTTCCCTGGCTCAGTCGTGTACAACTCTGCGACCCCGTGGACTCTGGCACACCAGGCTTCCCTGTCCTTCAACTCTTAGCCTTTTTACTTTTCTAAAATGAAGCCAGAAAAGCACATGAATCTATATCAGGATATTTCTATGCTTAAAAATACCCCAGGACATCACCCACCACAGAAGAGACTGTCAGGACAGCCGCCCTGCACTCACCTGCATTCGATGAACCAACGACGGATCTGATCCTGGAGGTTCTCCTTGATGTCGGGACCTTCCGTGAGTTTCAGGTCATCCTTGATCGTGACTAAGGCATCTCTGTATTCCTCTTCGTGCTTTATCTGCACTTTATTCCTCAGGTGGGAGAGCCTGTCAGCCTGGATCATTGCAGCACTGACTTCATTAAACAAAGGAGGTGGATTCTGAAAACACAGGCCAAAAGGTTTGAGATCATGAAGGTTATAGTGCTGGTGAAAAATATGAGATTAGTGAAACATGTTGATATCTTCAATAGTGTCTTACCCAGGGCCCTTAAGAAGTACAAACAGAATGAAGGAATCAGATCTTGCAGGAGAACTTGAAGGAGTGATTCGCCACCGTGGGGAGGAAGGATCAGATCACTTTGTACATTTTCGAGAAACTGGCTGGGAGTGAGGGTAGGTAGCTTAAAAAACGTGTACTTGGTAAATTGTTCAAAAATCTTTCAAGTTACAGAAGGTAAAGCTTTTCTAAATCTTCTTGGTTAGGGGGAGAGAAAAGAATATAGAGAAAGAAAGCAAGAACCGATGAAAAGAGTCTGGGTGTTCTGATTTCAAGAAAAAAAACGCTACCAGGATTTCCCTGGTGGTTCAGTGGATAAGAATTCGCCTGCCACTGCAAGGGACACGGGTTCAATCCCTGGTCTGGGAAGCTTCCACATGCTGCAGAATGTCTAAGTTCGTGTGCTACAACTGCTGAAGCCTTCACACCCCAGAGCCCGTGCTCCACAGAACAGAAGCCACCACGCTGAGAAGCCTATGCGCCACAACTAGACAGCAGCCCCTGCTCACAACTAGAGAACAGCAACAGAGACCCACAGCACAGCCAGAAGTGAACACGCAAAATTATAAGAAGAATAAGTCATGTTGACAACACAAGCTGCCAATACTAAAAATGCACTGATTCATAATATTTTGTGCTGGATTTTATTGTCTTCTCTGCTCTTGATGTTATTAGGTCTGTCTTGTCTGTATGATGAAATACTGTATAATGCTGTACTTTTGTGCAGATCCTCCCATGTTCATTCGGGTTAGCAGCTTGAAGTCAGCTACAGGAATATTTACACCATCACAGTCACTCAGTCGTGTCCGACTCTTTGCGACCCCATGAATCACAGCACGCCAGGCCTCCCTGTCCATCACCAACTCCTGGAGTTCACTCAAACTCACGTCCATCTAGTTAGTGATGTCATCCAGCCATCTCATCCTCTGTTGTCCCCTTCTCCTCCTGCCCCCAACCTCTCTCAGCATCAGAGTCTTTTACAATGAGTCAACTCTTTGCATGAGGTGGCCAAAGTATTGGAGTTTCAGCTTTACCATCATTCATTGTAAAGAACACCCAACACTGATCTCCTTTAGAATGGACTGATTGGATCTGCTTGCAATCCAAGGGACTCTCAAGAGTCTTCTCCAACATGACAGTTCAAAAGCATCAATTCTTCGGTGCTCAGCTTTCTTCACAGTCCAACTCTGACCTCCATACATGACCACTGGAAAAACCATAGCCTTGACTAAACGGACCTTTGTTGGCAAAGTAATGTCTCTGCTTTTGAATATGCTATCTAGGTTGGTCATAACTTTTCTTCCAAGGAGTCAGTGTCTTTTAATTTCATGGCTACAATCTGCAGTGATTCTGGAGCCCCCCAAAAATAAAGTCTAGAAATGAGCAAATACGACAGATGAAGGCTCGATTTCCTAATCTGATTTAACTTTGCAGACTTACGAAAGTGGTAGAGAAAATAAAAGTGCAGATAAACATAAGAGTGTGTCAGGTCTGTGACACACTGTGAATAGCACAAAAAATTGAGGAAATATTCTTCCAGCATTCAAAAACTATCATCTGAATCAGCAAAGGAGTCAATGACTTCAAAAAAAAGTTGAATGAGTGACGTCCTGGCATAGATTTTGTTGTTTCACTTTCATCTTCCTCATTAACACAAAGAAAAATATCAGTCAACATTCATACTGAAACGACACTCATTTGTCAACTGCAACCACAGGCTGACAACAGATACATGGGTTTAGTAAAAATCAAGGAAGGTGCTCTGAGAGAATCCACAGCTACGTTCAATGTGCAAGGAAGAGAAGTGCATATTTCACTATTATTTGTAAATTGTATGTACATATCCTATATCAATGACATGGTAAGAAACATATGTCTGAATACATTTGCATGTGGTTCTTTCCAGAGAGTCATGGTTAAGCATTATGCAGGAGATGTGGGTTCAATTCCTGGGTCGGGAAGATCTCCTGGAGGAGGAAATGCAACCCACTCCAGTATTCTTTCCTGGAAAATTCCATGGACAGAGGAGCCTGGTGGGCTACAGCTCATGGGGTGGCAAAGTTGGGCACGACTGGACACACAGGGCGCAGAGCCTGGGGCCTGGGCACATCCGGGATCAGAACTCAGCTGTCTGGGGCTCCTTGGTCATCTGCACACCCTTCCACTGCCCACTTCTGTGGGCCTTCCTTCCCAAAGAGGCTCTCTGGGATGGGATAGTTACAGAGCCCTCGGGATCTAGGGCAAAGCTTCTTGTTGTTTAGTTGCTAAGTCCTGTCCTGCTCTATTGTGACCCCATGGACTGCAGCCCGCCCGGCTCCTCTGTACATGGGATTATCCTGGCCAGAATACTGGAGTGGGTTGCCATCTCCTTCTCCAAAGGCTGAGCTAACTAACCTCAAAAGGTTTTTTTGTCAAATCAGAAGCATAAACAAATCTTCCTCTTCCTGGAAAAGTCAACAAGATAAGCCAAGGGTCTGGAGTGGAACGTGAACGTGGACTGTGGGTAGAGAGAGGAGATGGGGTGGGGGTGGGGAGAAAGAACTAGCACGCCTGATCATGTTCCACACAGACCAGCGGTTCTCAACCTGGTTTGCGCCTCAGTACCCTTGTCAGTCTGGGGAAGTCCACGGATTTCCTCTCAAAATAATGTTTTCAAATGCAGGCTTCCCTGGTGGCTCGGTTGGTAAAGAATCTGCAAATGCAGTAGACCTAGGTTCGACCTCTGAGTGGAGAAGATCCCCTAGAGAAGGAATGGTGACCCACTCCAGTATTCCTGCCTGGGAAATCCCATGGACATGGGCTAATCCCCTGCCGGGCTATAGCCCATGGGGTCACAAACAGTTGGACATGACTCAGCAGCCAAACTATCACCAAAGATAAAATGCACAGATTTATATGGGAAACCAATTACACTGACACACAGCTCTACCTGGTAATGATTAGGCTGGGATTATGGATGATTGAGAGAAAGGCCACAGAGATAAAGTGCCATTTTCATCACATCGTATCAAGGGCACACACTATCAACAAGACTTACGGCTGATGATGTTCCCCTGGGTCACCTGACTCAGACCTCACGCTGCCCTCTTTGGAAGAAAGTCTTTAAGTGCACCCCCAATTAAAGAGTGAAAAGCTAAGTTCTTCTCCTTGAGGATACAGCTTCTAAAATTATTTGGGATCATGCATCATAGATGATTTGTCTGTTTGCTCACATTTGTTAATTTATTTGATCTTGTATTTATATCCGTATGGCCTCATGGATATTCATTTTACACTTCAGGTTATAATCCAGTGCTGCTTTATTATTTTCTTTTCAAATTGTCCCAGTTTTGAACACTGGGAGTTCTTTCAGTTGGCTCCTGTGTCACTTTGAAAAACTTCCATCATTATATGCATGTGTTTCTGTGGTTTTTAAAAATATGTTAATTTTCCACATATACCTAATTTTTAAAACTTCAGTAATTGTCTCCCCAAGAGTATCATACCCCCAAATCCAAAACAATAGGGAAAGATTACTTGCTTCAATAAATGGTGCTGGGAAACAGGATATATACACGAAGGAGAATGAAACTGAGCCCTGATCTCACACTATACACAAACATCAACTCAAAATGGATTAAAGACTTAAACATAAAACACGAAGCCAGAAGACAACTCAAGAAATAAAGAAGAGGCTTCTTGACAGTTGTCTTAGCAATAATTTTTTGGGTATGGCACCAAAAACATGGGCGACGAAAGCAAAACTAGACAAGTCGAACTATACCAAACTAAGAAGTTTCTGCACAGCAAGGAAACAATAAACAAAATAAAAATGCAACCTACAGAAAGGGAGCAAATATTTACAAACCACATATCCAATAAGGAGTGTGGAAAAAATATAAGGAACATATGCAACTTAAAAATAGCCTAAACAGGGAAAGGAACTAAGAGACAATTTTTGCCAAACAAGACAAACAAATGGCCAAAGGTATATGAAAATATGTCAACATCACTGTTCATCAGGAAAATGCAAACTGAAACCACAATGAGATAGCACCTCACATCTGTAAAAATGGCTACTATCAAGTAGAGAAAAGACGAGAAACTGGAACCCTTGTGCACCGTCGATGGGAATGTAAATTGGTGCAGCCACTCTGGAGGTTCCTCAAAAAATTAAAAACAGAACTACTGTATGACCTGGCAGTCCTAATTCTGTGTATATATTCCTATGGATGTGAGAGTTGGACTGTAAAGAAAGCTGAGCACCGAAGAATTGATGCTTTTTAAACTGTGGTGTTGGAGGAGACTCTTGAGAGTCCCTTGGACTGCAAGGAGATCCAACCAGTCCATCCTAAAGGAAATCAGCCCTGGGTGTTCATTGGAAGGAATGATGCTAAAGCTGAAACTCCAATACTTTCGCCACCTGGTGTGAAGAACTGACTCTTTGGAAAAAACCCTGATGCTGGGAAAGATTGAGGGCAGGAGGAGAAGAGGACGACAGAGGATGAGATGGTTGGATTGCATCACTGACTCGATGGACATGAGTTTAGGTGAACTCTGGGAGTTGCTGATGGACAGGGAGGCCTGGCATGCTGCAGTCCATGGGGTCGCAAAGAGTTGGACAAAGACTGAGTGACTGAACTGAACTGAATTCAAAGGAAATGACCTAAAGAGATATCTACACCCCATGTTCACTGCAGCCTTATTCACAATAGCCAAGATATGGATACAACCGAAAGCCAGGGCCCAGTTTAGAGCTGAAACTCCCCAGCCTTTTGTTATAAGTTTTTGTTGTTGTTGTTGGTTACTGTTTCTTTACAGTTTCCTTCCTCTGTTCCCTTCTTTTTTTCATGGAACTCCTGCAATTTTCTTTACACATTTCCCTCACCCATCACTTTGTCATTTGGCTACTTTTTAGGAGATTTCCTTAACTTTTTCTTTCAACTTTAGTTTTTGAAATTTCTATTATTATATTTTAACTTTTCAACAGCACTGTCCTGTTTTTTGGTTTTCCGTTGGTGAGGGACATGGTATTTTAATTCCTGGATTCAATAATCTGTTTTTGTTTCTCTAAGGTTATTACTTTCAGAATTTCTTTTTTCATTTTTATTCTCTTCCTCTTTCTCCTTCCAATTTCTTTTCTGTTGCATCTCTGTCTCTCCTAAGTGACTGGCAACTCTTCGATGCTCATCCTTATTTAGGAGGAGGCTCCCGGACCTGTTTGGAAGCTGTGTAGGGTGGCTACTGACTGCTGGGGGTCAGAGCTGCTTTGTTGAAGATATCTGAAGATGGGCTTTCCTGATAGCTCTGATGGTGAAGAATATACCTGCAACGCGGGAGACCAGAGTTCAATCCCTGGGTCAGGAAGACCCCCTGGAGAAGGGAATGACAACCTACTCCAGTATTCTTCCCTGAAGAATCCCATGGAGAGAGGAGCCTGGGGGTATCTGAATATTTGTTGAGGTATCTGAATATCAGTATCCAAATGTGTTTGAGCTGGTCAGTGTCTGCAGACAGAGCTCCTCCCCCAGCTCCGGATGCGGTAGGAGCCCGGCTGCCGAGCCCAGCAGAGGGCGGGAGCTGGGGCCGCCCTGCCGTGGGCACAGGGCTCCTCTTACCCTCCCTCTCAGGACAGGCTCTCAGCTCAGCCCTCACTGGGCAGAAAGAAGAAGAAGACACATGCGCTTACTCTACCAAGTTAACCCAAACTCACTGATACATTTGAGTTAGATCTGATAGACAGAGTGCCTGAAGAACTATGAATGGAGGTTCGTAATGTTGTACTGGAGGCAGTGATCAAAACCATCCCCAAGAAAAAGAAATGCAAAAAAGCCAAAATGGCTGTCTGAGGAGGCTTTACGAATAGCTGAAAAAAAGAAGAGACGCAAAAGGCGAAGGAGCAAAGGAAAATATACCCATCTGAATGCAGAGTCCCAAAGAATAGCAAGCAGAGATATGAAAGCCTTCCTAAGTGAACAATCCAAAGAAATACAGGAAAACAATATATTGGGAAAGACTGGAGATCTCTTTGAGAATATTAGAGATACCAAGGGAAGATTTCATGCAAAGATGGGCTCAATAAAAAATAGAAGTGGTATAGACCTAACAGAAGCAGTAGATATTAAGAAGAGATGCTAAGAATACACAGAAGAACGGTACAAAAAAAGATTGTCATGAGCTGGATAACAAGGATGGTGTGGTCACTCACCTACAGCCAGACATTCTACAGTGTGAAGTCAAGTGGGCCTTAGGAAGCATCACTATGAACAAAGGTAGTAGAGGTGATGGAATTCCAGTTGAGCTATTTCAAATCCTCAAAGATGATGCTGTGAAAGTGCTGCACTCAATACGCCAGCAAATTTGGAAAACTCAGCAGTGGCCAAGGGACTGGAAAATGTCAGTTTTCATTCCAATTCCAAAGAAGGGCAATGCCAAAGAATGCTCAAACTACCACACAATTGCACTCATCTCACACGCTAGTAAACTAATGCTCAAAATTCTCCAAGCCAGGCTTCAACAGTAAGTGGACCAAGAACTTCCAGACGTTCAAGCTAGATTTAGAAAAGGCAGAGGAATCCAAGATCAAATTGCCAAATTTCCGTGATCTGTTGGATCACAGAAAAAGTAACAGAATTCCAGAAAAACATCTACTTTTGCTTCACTAACTATGCTAAAGCCTTTAACAGTGTAGGTCACAACAAACTGGAAAATCACAACAAACAGGAAGAGATGGAAAATACCAGACCACCTTACATGCTTCCTGAGAAACCTGTGTGCAGATCAAGAAGCAACAGTTAGAACTGGACAGGGAACAACAGACGGTATCAAAACTGGGAAAAGAGTACGTCAAGGCTGTGTATTGTCACCCTGCTTATTTAACTTCTATGCAGAGTACATCATGCAAAATGCCAGGCTGGATGAAGCACAAGCTGGAATCAAGATTGTCGTAGAAGATTAAGCTCAGATACGCAGATGACACCACCCTTATGGCAGAGAGAGAAGAGAACTAAAGACCTTATTGATGGAGGTGAAAGGGGAGAGTGAAAAAACTGGCTTAAAACTCAACATTCAAAAAAGGAAGATCACAGCATCTGGTCCTAACACTTAATGGTAAATAGATGGGGAAACAGTGGAAACAGTGACAGACTTTATTCTCTTGGGCTCCAAAATCACTGGGGATGGTGACTGCAGCCATGACATTAAAAGGCACTTGCTCCTTGGAAGAAAAGCTATGACCAGCCCAGACAGCATATTAAAAGTAGAGATGTTACTTTGACAACAAAAGTCCTTCTAGTCAAAGCTATGGTTTTTCGAGTAGTTATGTACAGATGTGAGAGCTGGACCATAAAGAAAACTGAGTACTGAAGAACTGATGCTTTTGAATTGTGGTGTTGGAGAAAACTCTTGAGAGTTCCTTGGACTGCAAGGAGATCAAACCAGTCAGTCATGAACTTCCATGGTGATTCCTAAAAGAAATCAACCCTGAGTACTCATTGGAAGGACTGATGCTGAAGTTTAAGCTCCAATATTTAGCCACCTGATTCAAAGAGCTGACTCACTGAAAAGACCCTGACGCTGGGAAAGACTGAAGGCAGGAGAAGGGGACAACAGAGGACGAGGCGGTTGGATGGCATCACTGGCTCAATAGACATGAGTTTGAGCAAGCTCTGGGAGATGGTGAAGAACAGGGAAGCCAGGTGTGCTGCAGTCCACGGGGTCGCAAAGAGTCGGACGTGACTGAGCAACTGGACAACACTGATACACCTCTTATGTTCCTTTGTTTTAAACTTTTCAGCATCAGTTTGTTTGAAGTTTCTCCCTTTCAACAGCATAAAACTAGGTATTAAAATTCAATCTGAGAATGACAGAAAATAGCATCTTTATTCATTTAGGTAAGTAAAATATTTGAAGCTAATTCTGCCATCTTATACTTTTTAACACAATTTCTTGTTTTCCCTTTCTTGTCTTTTGATGGCTCCGACAGTAAAGAATTTGCCTGCAGGAGACCCAGGTTAAGTCCCTCAGTCAGGAAGACACCGTGGAGATGAGCATGGCAACCTACTCCATGATTCTTGCCTGGAGAATTCTATGGACAGAGGAGCCTGGTGGGCTACAGTCCACGGGGTCTCAAGAGGCAGACAAGACTGAGTCCCTAACAAACACCTTTTGTTGGGTTTATGCACTTAGCTTTGTTCATTCTTGCCATGCAGTGGTTAACAAATCATACATCTTATTTTTAATCTTCTGCCAGTTATTCTGAAGTTTTTTTAAACACAATAATTATCACCTGTATTTCTATCTATGTCTAGAATTCATCAGTATCTCCACCATTTTTTTAAGCAAGTCTAGGAGCTCTGCATGACTTCACTTTTATTCCCCCAAACTTCTATAATCACAGATTGTGATTAATTTTTAAAATTACTATTTAGATTTAACCACTGTTTTGGTTTCTCTATTTACTCTTCATTCTCTTATTCAGTTTTCATTCTGTTGAAGCATGTCCTTGAGTGTAACTTTCAGAATGGATATAGTCAGCCATAAATATTTAAAGTACTTGCATTTCTAAAATGTCTTCATTTGGTCCCTCTCCCTCAAATGGCAGTTTACTAGCAACCTTGGAGAATCTAACAGGCAGAGCTGCCAGAAACTAGTTTGTTGGGACTTTAACGATTGCTGCTTTATAGATAAGCTTTTCTGCTCTTAGGATGCTTTACAGACTTTTGAAAGTCCATCACAATGAATCTAGGTGAGTGCATTTCTTCATGTATCACATTCTTCGTTTGGTGGGTCAATTCAATGTAAGGAATTACTTCTTGGGACTTCCCTGGTGATCCAGTGGTTAAAGACTCTGTGCCTCCAATGCACTGGTTGGATCTCTGATAAGGGAACTGAGATGTTGCATGCCACATGGCGTGGCCAAAATGAGTAAGGAAAATGAAGAGAATTTTGTCTTCCTCTCTGTAAATTTTCCTTCTGTTATTTCTTTATTTCTGTTTCTCCTCCTGCAATAAATATTGCATAAATGGCAGGCCACCAGTTTGATCTGAACTTTTCTCTTGTATTTTCCATCTCTCGTTTATTTGCTTGCATTGTGCTACAAAAGATTTATCTTTCACAATTAATTTGGCTTTCAGTTATATCCATTTATTATTTGGAATTATTTAGAATATTAGGAGGGTCATTATTGTTTTGCTTTTTTGAGCATGCTTTTATCTTCCCAAAATTCTTTCTCATTTTATATCTGCTCCTTTCTTGTTTTTAGTAGCCACTGTGTTCAGGGTCACCGCCCTTATGGCAGAAAGTGAAGAAAAACTAAGGAGCCTCTTGATGAAAGTGAAAGAGGGGAGTGAAAAGCTAAGATCATGGCATCTAGTCCCATCACTTCATGGCAAATACATGGGGAAACAGTGGAAACAGTGAGAGACTTTATTTTGGGGGGCTCCAAAATCATCGCAGATGGTGACTGCAGCCATGAAATTAAAAGACGCTTGCTCCTTGGAAGAAAAGTTATGTCAAGAAAGGTCCATCTAGTTAAGGCTATGGTTTTTCCAGTGGTCATGTACCGGTATGAGAGTTGGACTATAAAGAAAGCTAAGTGCTGAAGAGTTGATGCTTTTGAACTGTGGTGTTGGAGAAGACTCTTGAGAGTTAGTTGGACTGCAAGGAGATCCAACCAGTCCATGCTAAAGGGAATCAGTCCTGACTATTCATTGGGAGGACTGATGCTAAAGCTGAAACTCCAGTACTTTGACCACCTGATGCAAAGAACTGACTTACTGGAAAAGACACTGATGCTGGGAAAGGTTGAAGGTGGGAGGAGAAGGGGATGACAGAGGATGAGATGGTTGGATAGCATCACTGATGTGATGGACATGGGTTTGAGTAAGCTCTGGGAGTTGGTGATGGACAGGGAGGCCCGGGGTGCTGCAGTCCATGGTGTCACAAAGAGTGGGACACGACTGAGTGACTGAACTGAACTTGTTCAGGGAAATTATTTCAGATGGAATACATCCTCAGATACATTAGTGAGTTCTTTTTTTCCACGTTCACATTTTCCCTCAAAATCATGAAGAGCATTAAAAATAGTACAGACTCCTAGTTCCACCCTGGTGGTGAGGTAGAAGCAAAAATATATTGTAGTTTGGTAAAATCTTCAAGTGATTCTGATAATAATCAGGTTTGAGGAAAAACTAGTTGGCTCTAGAAAATGGTTTAGTCACTGAGAGCGGCCCATTATTTTTATGAATAAAGTTTTATTGGAATGCAGACATCCCCATTCATACACATTGTCTACGGTGGCTTTCACACTACAATGGCCACCCTGAATAGCGGCCTACAGAGTCTACAAGGATGATGATAAAGAGAGAAGAGGAAGGGAAGGGGGAGAAGGTGAAGAGGGGGAGGGAAGAGGGGAAGGGGAGAAGTGAGGCGGGGAGGGGGAGGAAGGGGAACAGGCAGAGAAGGAGAGACGGCAGAGGGAGGAACAAGAGGGGAATCACAGAGGAAGACACAGGATGACTTCCTGAGTTTCTGCTGTGCACGCTCACTGGACAGAAACAATGTTTTAGGCCTTACAGCAAGCCAGCCAGGCAGGAATTCTTATCATAGAAAGAAACGGGAAAAGACAACAGCAAACAAGGAAATAGAACTAGAGAGGCTGCTTAATGTTCCCAAATTCACACAGCAGGCAGATGGCAGAGGCAGCCACCGACCCCTAGCTTCTGTGCTCCCAGGCCATGCTCGGGGGTTTGGGGACAGAATGCTTGGTTTATGTCTTGGCAGGGCCACTTGCCGCCTCCGTGATAGCGAACAAGGAGCAGATTCTCCTAAGGATGGGGCGGCATTAGGCTGTGAGGAGTCCACGGAGCCCAGAGCCAGCCAAGGAGCCTGGCACCTGGTCGTGCTCATCGTTACAGCAGGGGCACCAACATCTTAGCAGGCGAAACCCGAGGATGTTACGGGCTACTAGGACAGGGAGGCCTGGCATGCAGCAGTCCATGGGGTTACCAAGAGTCGGACACGACTGAACGACTGAACTGAACTGAACTGCACCAGGTAAACAAAGTCCCAGGGATAAGAGAAAGACATGAAAGTCATTTCTAAATCTGTGAAACAAGTGTGTGACAAAATTCAAGGCCTTCTTTACAAAAGGCATCAGCAAAACTATACATGTAAATCAATTACGTGGAAAAAAGATGGTCTTAAAAGACTGATTTTAGGTCACGTGCTCAGATGCTCAGTTGTGTCCAACTCTTTGCGACCCCATGGACTGTCGCCAGGCTCCTCTGTCCATGGGATTTTCCAGCCAAGAATACTGGAATGGGTTGCCACTTCCTCCTCAGGGGATCTTCAATCCTGACTCAGGGATTGAACCCAAGTCTCTTAGGTCTCCTGCATTGGCAGGTGGATTCTTTACCACTAATGGCAATATATACATTTAATATATACACAAAAGAAAATTCCAAGTAGATGAAATAATTAAATGTAGCAAGTATGCAGGTGCAAACACACACACACACAATTCCCAAGAAATATTTATAAGCCCCAGGAGGTATTTCTCTACTTGAATTCACAACTGAGACGCTGTTAGAATTCACTTAATGACATAAGGTCAGTTGAAAAACAAGAAAATCACACACATAATACTCAATAAAAATATGCATGAGAATGTCTAACAAAATGAGCCTGTTGTCTAAGTTGAGTATAATGAGAACATGAGAAAGTACAACTTTTGACTCAGAAAAAAACCCTAAAACTACTTTAAAAGTGAATCTAGAATAAGAATTACAGAATCATTTTAAAAACATTAAAAAACCAGTGATCTGAAGTTGCTTCAATATATAACTCAAAGTCATGATTTTGTGTCAAAATAAAGAGATAGGAATTCCCCTTATCTAATCATTGAGAGAAATAACCAATTCTTATATTTTTCAGGTAATGTTTTACATTCCTGGTGTCATGAAATACAAGTTTATAATTCACAGAGATTTTTATCTCATCTCTCTTAAAGTCCATTGTTTAAGAAGTTCAAATGCCTCTCTGCTACAAAGGACCCAAATTTCTTTGTCTCTGATGAAAGTGTAAATGTGTTTTAAGGTCATGCGTCAATGTTATGATTCCTTACCAGTGACTCATATGACATTCCCCTCTCGACCTCCTACACACTACATTGTTCTTACGGTAAATCATAGCAGATTTTTTCCATAGAGTCAACACATGCAAACTGTATTTCAGCTGGGCCTTGCCCCCTTTGAGTCCTTAAGAGTGAATTTATAAGGGACTTCTCTGGTGGTCCAGTGGTTATGAATCCACCCTCCAATGCAGGGGACACGGGTTTGATCCCTGGTCCAGGAAGACCCATCATGCTGCGGGATAACTGGGGTAACTAAGCCCCATGTGCCACAACTACTGGGCCTGAGAGAGGCAGCTGCTGAGCCCGGACACCCCAGAGCCCGCGTTCTGCAACAGGAGTGGCCACCGCAACGAGAAGACGCAACCAGCAAACAGCCCGATCAACAACGAAAAAGCTGCAGCCAAAAGTGAATAAATTTAAAAAAAATTTTTAATTGAATTAATGAGCAGGCGACTCTGACTGGTGTCCTCTCAACAGTTCTATACAAAGTGGTCAGCCAACTTTCTGACACATCCATGATCTATGATGAAACAGCAGTCTCCCTGCCCTCACCAGAGTTTTGTAATTGGCATGACATTCTGTCCCACACCTTCTTGCTCTACATCTCTTCACTGATGTTACATCCATCTTTAGAGACAGAAGTGAGGATCTGATTATCCCATTGAACAGATGGGGACACTGAAGTCCATCAGCTAATGACCACCCCTCCCCCCCCAAGCCGTCATATGTTAATGAAGAAGCTGGCAATAAGGTTTCTGGAGTCCTCTGGGTGTGTGTTTCCCCTATTACACCATGCTGGGCTGTTAATATGTGTGTATTCATGCGTGTTTCTTGAGATAGACTTTCTCTGACAAAAATACATTTGGAGTCATTTGTAGTTTCTTTCTCTAGTTGCTTTTGAATTTAAAGGTTATAATATATTTAGGTCCTATGTTAATGAGTAGCTTTTCCTTTGGGCTAAAACATCTTTTCTTCTTTAGCAACTTTGGTCATATGGAACTCAAATTTGTTAACTTGCCACATAAACAGCAACTCATTTAAAAATAAATTACGAATATTAAAGGGAAATAGAGAACATGATAATATACTATATATGGAAATACATCAGCTGTAGAATAATGCATCTTAATGAAGGCTTCCCATGTGAATAAACCATTATATTTACAAGCTTTCCATGGTTAATGACCCAGAACCGGTTAACGAAACCTATGTTTATAGCAAGGTCCTCCGTCAGCAAAAATATACATATTAATAATTGATGGTGCTGTAAAAATAGGACATAAGATGATGCTTCCTGGGTTTGTGGAGAAATAGGACTCTATGGTCCATTAACTTAAAATGCTTATCTAATGTTTGATGGGCTTTGTCTTTAAAAATCCTTCTTCAAATTAGTAAGATAAAATGGACATTTGTCCAAATGACAATCTGGCCAATTTATCAGCCTTGCAAATAAGTGATTTAATGCTGGCAACTTTCTTGAGCAGCTCATGGTCCTGGGGGTCTTCTTTCTCTTTCATGCTCTGTAGTCACGGGAGGCAAGGATGGAGAAGTGATGGGAAGGAAGAGGGTCCACTGTCCACTCCAGCAAATGCCCGGCGTGTCAATGCAGAGATTAATTAGCTCCAGTTGCCTCCTGGACACAGCCTGAGAGGGCATCATTAGGGAGCACTCAGAGCCAGTCCATCAACCATTGGCCACGCCACACGCTTCTGGCTCTAATTTGCTCCTGGAATGCCTCATGCTGTGGAGTAAACTGCTCTTCAGTTGGTCCGTTTTAAGATCGTGTGTATGCATGTATGTGCCTGTGTATGTGTGTTCCCCAGTTTACAAAAATAAGCCCTTTGTTTCAGCATTTCATTTCAGAGTAACACATCTACATTTATATACCTGTGTTTATAGAAACACACTTACTCAGAAAGACGAACCCAGCAAGAAGAAGTGGAGTGAAGGCTGTGTGGAGAGTCAGAGCTGATGGCTTTGTTTTGCCCTCTGCTTATACTTTGCCTGGCAAATCCCATGGACGGAGGAGTCTGGTTGGCAGCAGTCCATGGGGTCGCTAAGAGTCAGACAGGACTGAGCGACTTCACTTTCACTTTTCATTTTCTTGCATTGGAGAAGGAAATGGCAACCCACTCCAAGGTTCTTGCCTGGAGAATCCCAGGGACTGAGGAGCCTGGTGGGCTGCCGTCTATGGGGTAGCACAGAGTCGGACACGACTGAAGCGACTTAGCAGCAGCAGCAGCTTATACTTTATGGTTAATCTTTATTTTTGCAGTTGTTTTTCAGTCGTTTAGTCATGTATGACTTTACGACCCCATGGACTGTAGCACACCAGGCTTCCCTGTCCTTCACTATCTTTCGGAATGTGCTCAAACTCGTGTCCATCAAGTCAGTGATGCCATCCAACCATCTCATCCTCCGTCATCCCCTTCCCCTCCTGCTTTCAATGTTTCCCAGCATCAGGGTCTTTTCCAACAAGTCAGCTCTTTGCATCAGGTGGCCAGAGTATCAGAGCTTCGGTTTCAGCATCAGTCCTTCCAACGGATATTCAGGATTGATCTCCTTTAGGATCGACTGGTTTGATCTCCATGCCACAATTTCAATGAGTGAAACACAGTGAAAAATAAAGCAATTTCTACCCTGTTATATCTAATTTCTGAAATTTTTAGTAAAGTTTGATTAAGTAGCAGCTGGGCTAGAACAGCACAGTTGAGCCTGTTAGCTGAATAGCATAGTGGTGGGAGCTTAACTGGCTACTTTTGTGTCCTATCATCTTTAAAAATGTTTTAAAATAAACATTTCTACAGCTCTTACAGTTTTTGAGATGCTACTTTGACTGGTTTGCAAATATTCATTAATTTATTTCTAACAGTAAATAAGCAGCCTAATATATGAATACCATTACTACCTTCATTTTATATATGCAGAAACTAAGGTACAGAGAGGCCAAGGAACTTGCCCAGGGTCACACAGCCAGCGAGTGGCAGACAGCGGTTTGACCTGAAGCGTGTACCTCCCAAGTCTCTGCTCTTAATCCTCTGTGCTCTGTTGTATCCCTTCACTGATGCATTTCTTCTGGCTTAAAATATTTGGGGTGAAAATGGCTTTTTATGGATCATACTTTGAAAACCTGCACGTTTGTAATTTTCATAGACATTGCTGAGCTGCCTAGTAAGAGACTGCAGGGTTGATTTCCCACGCCCACGCCCCCCACCACCCCCCGCTCCCCGCCAGCAGTAAACAATGGCCTTTTATCCCAAATCTTGCCCACATTGGGATATTAACCATTTTGATCATGGCTAACTTAAACAGATAAAAATGGCAACGGAATAAACATTTTGAATCATGAATGATGTATTTAAACCCACGACGATCAGCCATTTCAAAAACTAACAGGGAACACTTCATGTGTCGGACACTGTTTCAGATGCTTTATGGGCACTAGTTTCTTTAACTCACATCCAGGAGCTTGGTGCCAGCACTATCTGCACTTTGCACATGTGGAAACTTAGGCCCCAAGAAGTCAAGTCGCCTTCCCAGATCACACATGAGTTAAGTGGTGGAAACAGAACCATGGGATTTCCCAGGCAAGAATACTGGTTAAAGTAAAGTAAAGCGTTAGACGTGCAGTTGTGCCTGACTTTTTTTGGCGCCATGGACTGCAGCCCACCAGGCTCCTCTGTTCATGGGATTTCCCAGGCAAGGATACTGAAGTAGGTTGCCATTTCCTTCTCCAGGGGATCTTCCCAACCCAGGGATCGAACCCATGTCACCTGCTTTGCAGGCAAATTGTTTACCAGCTGAGTCACAGGGGAAACCCAAGAATACTGGAGTGGGTAGCCTATTCCTTCTCTAGGAGATCTTTCCAACCCAGGAATCAAACTAGGGTCTCCTGCACTGCAGGCAGATTCTTTACCTGCTGAGCTACAAGAGAAGGAGTGGGTTACTATTTCCTTCTCCAGGGGATCTTCCCAATCCAGGGACTGAACCTGAGTCTCCTGCATTGGCAGGCAGATTCTTTACCACTGAGGCACCAGGAAAGCCCCAAGAACAGATTAGAGACTTCAATGTAAGGCCTGAAACTATAAAATTCCTAGAAGAAAATATAGGCAATAAACTCTTTAACATCAGTCTGAACAATATTATTTTGGACCTCTCTCTGCACTGAAGAATTGATGCTATTAAACTGTAGTGCTGGAGAAGACTCTTGAGAGTCCCCTGAACAGCAAGGAGGTCCTAAAGACAATCAACCCTGAATATTCATTGGAAGGACTGATGCTGAAGCTGAAGCTCCAATACTTGACCACCTGATTCGAAGAGCCAACTCACTGGAAAAGACCCTGAAGTTGGGAAAGATTGAGGGTAAGAGGAGAAGGAGGTAACAGGATGAGATGGTTGGTAGGCAACACTGACTCAATGGACATGAGTTTCAGCAAACTCCAGGAGACAGTGAAGAACAGGGAAACCTGGCATGCTGCAGTTCATGGGGTTGTGAAGAGTTGGACATGACTTAGTGACTGAACAACAACTGTAAGTAAAGGCAACAAAAACAAAAATAAATAATGGAACCACATGCTTTTGCACAGTAAAGGAAATGATCAACAAAACAAGGGCTACCTACTGAATGGGAGATAGTATCTGCAAATTATATACCTGATAAAGGGTTAATATCCAAATTGTATAAAGAACTTATCCAATCTAATGGCAAAGAACAAACAGACTGATTAAAAAAATGAGCAGATGACAAGAGACATTTTTCCAAAGAAGACATACAGATGGCCAGCAGAGACACATGAAAACATGCTCAACACCACTAACTGTCGGGGAAATCAAAATCAAAACCACAATGAGATATCTCCTCAGACCTGTCTGACTGGTGATTAAAAAGACAAAAAAAAATAAATAAATAAATGTTAGTGAGGATGTGGAGAAATGAGAATCCTTGTACAATGTTGGAATGTAAATTGGTGCAGCCACTATGAAAAAGTGGGCAGATTTCTCAAAAAATTAAAAACAGAACTACCATACAATCTGGCAATCTCATTTTGGGTACTGATCTGAAGAAAACAAAAACATTTAAAAAGATATATGTTCACTGAAGCATTATTTATAATAGCTGACATACAGAAGCAACCTAAGTGTCCATACAACAGATAAATGAATCCAGATGATGAATATATACAACATACACACACAGTGGAATATTANAGTATTCTTGCCTGGAGAATCTCTGTCTCTTATACACATCTAGATGTGTATAAGAGACAGATACAGAAGCAACCTAAGTGTCCATACAACAGATAAATGAATCCAGATGATGAATATATACAACATACACACACAGTGGAATATTACTCAGCCATACACAAGAATGAAGTCTTGCAGTTTGTGGCATCAGGAATGGACCTGGAGAGCAATATGCTAAGTCAAATAAGTTAGACAAAGAAAGACAAATAGCATATTATTTCATTCACATGTAGAACCTAAAAATCAAAACACATGAACATCAAAACAGAAACAGATTCCTCGTTAACAGAGGACAAAGTGGCCTGGCCAGAGGGAAGAGGGATGAGGGTGAGAGAAATGGGCAAAAGGGACAAAGAGATACAAACTTCCAGTTAAAAAATAGTAAGTCATAGGACTGAAATGTAAGGCCTAGGGAGTGTAGTCAATTATACTGTAAAAACTTTGTGGGGTGACCATTTCTAAATGCATATAAATGTCAAATCACTATGATGCACGCCTGAAAGTAATATGATCCTCATGTCAATTACACTTCAGTAAAAAAAAAGAAAAAAACCTAAAGGTTCCCAGTTAAACAGACTGTAAAATCCTATTTAATAGAAAGTGGTGATTTTTTTTTCCCCCAAAGCCTCCTGAGCTGGACTTCTAAGTCACAAGGTTATTCAGAGTGTCCTCCCCACGCTCATCCCCCTGCTCAATCTGATAGCCTTCCATGCACGCCTGTATCAGCATCACTGCTTTCCCTGCTTTGCAAATATCTTCCTGGAATAACACACACAGTACATGGTGGGCGGTAACCACTGCCCCAGCGATCTCCTGAATTCTCCCTCTGCAGCTGCCTTAAGACTGGGACCCTGTGGGCTTTCCGAAGGCACAGCTTTTCCAGATCATACTGTTAACAGACGAATTTCAAGTTCATAAATCTGAATGAGACAGGCTAGGGCCTGGGACCCTTTGAAGCAGTGCTTGCACCTGGACAAGTCTCCTCCAGCAAGAAAACACAAAGAAACTATGCAGGACTAAAAATAACTGTGTGCGTGTACAGTTGTGGTCAATCACAAACAACAAGATACAGAAAGACCAAACCCCCAGCTGCCACTCTGAGGTTGTCGTTTAGTTGCTAAATCCCTTCTGACTCTTTTTGCAACCCCACGGACAGCAGCACACCAGGCTCCTCTGTCCATGGAGATCTCCAGGCAAGAACACTGGAGTGGCCATTTCCTTCTCCATTTCCATTCCCAGCCCAGGGATCGAACCTGTGTCTCCTGCACTGCATCTCCTTTACCACTGTGGTGTTGGAGAAGACTCTTCAGAGTCCCATGGACTACAATGAGATCAAACCAGTCAATCCTAAAGGAAATCAGTCTTGAATATTCGTTGGAAGGACTGATGCTGAAGCTCCAATACTTTGGCCACCTGATGTGAAGAAGTGATTCATTGGAAAAGGCCCTGATGCTGGGAGAGACTGAAGGCAGGAGGAGAAAGGGATGACAGAGGATGAGATGGTTGGATAGCATCATAGACTCGATGGACATGAGTTTGAGTAAGCTCCAGGAGTTACTGATGGACAGGGAAGCCTGGTGTGCTGCGTCCATGGGGTCGCAAAGAGTAGCGCACAACTGAGCTGAACTGAACACCTGGGAAGCCTGACACTCTGAGGAGATGAGAGCGAGCAAAAGCAAGGTTCTGGGGGCATGTTTCCTGAACACATCACCACCTTAGGGGTGGGCAAACCACCTAGGCCACCCCTCCAGCCCGATCCCCGGACACACCCCCACCCTCATCCCGTATAAGGAACCAGCTCACACCCTCTATCCCCACCCTGGGAGTGAGCAAGGGAACCTCTTCCTTGTGGCTGCTCCCCTTGCTGCATCAGGGCCCCAAAGAAGCCTTGCCTGCACTTCTCCTACCTTATCAATTTCTATCGATTAAGGAGGCCAAGAACTCAGGTCTATAACATGAACAGCACAGAGCAAGGGCCAAAAAAGTTTCTATTTTGAAATCAGTGGCATGTTTTTAGGCAATGACTTACTTTGAAATATTTTGTGTTTTGTTACATAGAAAAGTTATCACAGGTCCTGACAGTTATCCTTTGCACAAAATCATTCTGTCATTATAACAGTATAATGTAATTCTTCAAGATGATAAACATCAGCCATCATTTCTTGAAGGTAACCTGTCCAAGCTCCAGGCTGGGTCCAGAAGCCCTTCTAACAGCTCTGGGAAATAGGGGGCACCATCCTTTTTCTAGAGAAGGAGAAACAGAGCCTCGGAGGGCAGGTGAGTGTGTGGCTCAAAGTGTCCCCACTCCTGCCCCAGATGGCCGAGGGCCCATCAGGATGCCTGTCTCTTCATCTGGCTAAGCAACCCTTCAAAGCCCACAGAGACATGCACCCATTTCTAAGATGCTGCTGCCCCCAGACACTTAGGGAACATAGATATATTTGCATTTAAAAACTAAAACGAAACTAATTAAAAAGTAGAGACATCACTTTGCTGACAAAGTTCTGCACAGTCTTTGTATGGATGTGAGAGTTGCATGAAGCAGGCCGAGTGCTGAAGAACTGACGCTTTTGAGCTGTGGTGCTGGAGAAGACCCTTGAGAACCCTCTGGACTGCAAGGAGACACAACCAATCAATGCTAAAGGAAATCAACCCTGAATATTCACTGGAAGGACTGATGCTGAAGCTCCAATACTTTGACCACCGGATGTGAATAGCCGACTCACTGGAAAAGACCCTGATGCTGGGAAAGATTGATCGCAGGAGGAGAAGGGGACGGCAGAGGATGAGATGGTTGGATGGCATCACCAACTCGATGGGCATGAGTTTAAGTAAACTCTGGGAGAGAGTGAGGACAGGGAAGCCTGGTGTGCTGCAGTCCTTGGGGTTGTAAAGAGTTGGATGTGACTTAGCAACTGAACAACAAAACACAGCAAAACAAAACCCCATATATCAGAGCAAATCTGTTTTTTAGTACATTTACTAGAAAACAACCAAAGGTCATTTGGAGCCAAATATGATGAATATGGCACAGAACCAAGCTGGATGGATACTGTGGTTTGGGGTTGAAATGCAAGTGTGATCGTAAAGACCATTTCATTTTGGTTCTCGGTTCATTTCGGCTCTGAAGGTAGTTCCCAAAGAGGAGCCTGGAAGTTCTGAGGACAGGGGGCCAAGGGGAGCCCCTGGAGAGAGCTGCCTTTCCGGAGCATTCACTGGGCGCCCAAACTCCTACCTGGGGATTTGTTAATAAGAAAGAAGTCCAATTTATTGACCAAAAAAATCATCTACAAGGTAGCTTGTTTCATGTTAGAATTTGAAAATGAGCAGGGTTTTATGGTGTTTTGAGGATTTAGCTGATGTATTCCGAAGCGTCAGTTCCTCCTCTGTAATAAGTGTCCCCTAGTGTTCTTTATTATAATGCAAACATTGATAGCTTCAGGGTAACATAAAATACGCCACGGTCATGGCAGTAGGACACATTATTTCAAAGGGATCCACAGAAGAAAATGTATTACATTCATTAAGTTTCCTCCTTGATCCACTCCATTGGCTCTGCCAATTAAAATAACTGCACATGAATTTTTAGAGTGCTATTTATTTTCCTTTGTAGATTTTAGAATATAAATATTTAAAATGGCAATATCAAAAAATAATTTATATGGCAATGGTAAAGGCAACATTTGGTCAGGAACTAAGGACATAATGATGTCTTTTGCTCTAATTCTGGATTCAGTTACTAAATAGTCACCCCTGGAAATATGCCAGACTTCCCACAAAGATATAAACACTGTTTTAATCAGAGAAGGCAACAGTTTATATATTGACATAACAAAATAAAATAATGGAAAAATGAAATTTTAAAATGAGTAGACACTATCTTAATTAGTGATATAGTGGAAAATAGACTTAATTGAAAACATTCTTAGGATTTGGGGTAATGGATTTTTATGGTTATCAGCCAGCCAACAGAAGATACCATTCTTTTAAAAATTAGATCCATACATTTCTGAATGGTGTACAATTTCATAGAACACGTAATACCAAGAGAAGATATGCTTGGAGAAAAAGAAAACTGGAGAAAGTCGCATTTAATACAAAACAGACAAGCTGTCCTGTTTCCACTGCCCAAACTCTGTATCTCTGAAAAATTAAAACAGACTTATTTTATTTAGGCTGAGCAAATATGGACAGCAAAGTAAAACAGAAAAATTACAATAAAAAACAAGCAACTCTATCTTTATTTGGTATCAGTGTAAGCCATTAAGACTTTACCATGGAGAAATAGCATCTGACCATTCTCTAAGTTTCTGGTGTACTACACGCAGGTTTTTAGTAAATGTTGGCTGAATTAAATCAAATGGAAATGGTTATGTCAAAACTGCTTCTTATATAAAATTTCATGTTAAATTTAGATTATCTTAGATTGGATCTTCTGACTGCTAGCTTAATTTCTGAAGTAGGAAATTGGAGATAACCACTGTTTTTATCAGTACATCTCTTCTCTGTATTTCTCTAATGAGCGGAACAGAGAAATAATTTTGTATTGTTACCTGTCCACCTATGCATGTATATCAAACAATTCAGAGATCTGAAAAGAAAAATTTGATAATACTCTACGGCCATTTGCTTTTATTTTTAAATATGTGTCTTTTCCCATTTAATGCAGTAAAATTTAAACAGTTTGGAAAATACAATCAAAACAAAAACACTTCCAAAGTCCTGACATTTAGAAGGAGCATGATTTAAACTTTCTTTTGTGTGCATAGATATATGTACATATTTAGTTTAACTCACATTATATGTGTAATTCTAAATCCTATATTTGCACTCTGAGCATTTTCATATCAAAAATAAGTCATAAACATTTTGTCAATGGTGGCATATCATTACTTTAATGCAAGTCCACCATAAATCATTTAACTCCATCCCTACTCTAGAACACTAGGATTATTTCCAATTTTTCATTAATAAAAACAACATTGTAGGAAATGTCTATGCACATAAACCTTTATTTCTGATGATTTACTTAAAATAGAAACAGAATTGGAGGGAAGGATATATTTTCATGATTGTGTTGCCTCTTTCAGAAAAGCCGAATCAGTTTAACTTACCATGTATGAGAATAAACATCTCATCACACTCTTATCAGTAATTATAACTTGATTTTACATTTAAGTCTTTAATCCATTTTGAGCTTGTTTTTGTGTATGCTGTTGGTAAGTGCCTGCTCAGTTGCTTCAGTTGTGTCTGACTCTCTGCAACCCCATGGACTGTAGCCCGCCAGGATCCTCTGTCCAAAGGATTCTCCAGGCACGAATACTGGAGCGGGTTGCCATTTTCTTCTTTAGGAGATCTTCCTAATCCAGAGGTTGAACCCACGTCTTGTGTGTCTCCTGCACTGGTAGGCAGATATTTTGAATGTTCTAACTTCATTCTTTACACGTAGCTGTCCCGTTTTTTCAGCATCACTTATTGAAGAGGCTGTCTTTTTCTCCATTTATACTCTTGCCTCTTTGTCATTTCTGGGCTTTCTATCCTGTTCTGTTGACTTATGTGTCTTTTTTGTGTGCCAGTACCATACTGTTTTGATTATAGTAGATTTGTAGTATAGTCTGAAATCAGGAAGTCTGATTCCTCTAGCTCTGTTTTCCCTTCTCAAGATCGCTTTGGTTATTTGAGGTCTTTTGTGATTCCATACAAATTAAAAAAACTTTTGTCCTAGTTCTATGAAAAATGCCATTGGTAATTTGATAGGGATTACATTGAATCTGAGGAAGGCATGGCAACCTGCTCCAGTATTCTTGCCTGGAGAATCTCCTGGACTGAGGAGCCTGGCAGACTGCAGTCCATAGCGTTGCAAAGAGTCAGAATGGACTGAAGCAACTGAGTGTGCAGCATGCACACCAGGTCTATAAATTGCCTTGTGTCGTATGGTCGTTGGAGAAGGAAAGGGCAACCCACACCAGTACTCTTGCCTGGAGAATCCCATGGACAGAGGAGCCTGGTGGGCTACAATCCATGGGGTCGCAAGAGTCGGACACAACTTAGCAACTAAAGAGAGAGAGAGAGAGAGTATGGTCGTTTAACAACATTAACTCTTCCAATATAATTATAACTTGAAAAAACTTCCCTCCCCAATAAGACTGGTAAAACTTGCCTCTGTTACCAGTTCTAAGCTATACACTTTTCACGGTTTAACATACCTGATATTAGGGATGTACATATTACAAAAAAGGGGGGTGTTTTGATTTATTTGCCCAAACATTTTCTTTCACTTTCCATCATGATGTATCCTATGATGAATGAAATCTTAGATTCAATGAAATACAGTGTCTCATTAAATTTTTAACTTGTAGTTTTTTTGACATGTATTAACATGTGAATAGTCATGATTCATATAAAACCATTTCAGTATACATTTCAATGTCTCAGTGAGCTAAAAAAATTTTTTTTAACTGTGGTAAAAAACATGTAACATAAAATGTATTACCTTTACCATTTGTAAGTAACCCATTCAGTAGTGTTGAGTATATTCATATTGCTGTGCAATAGATTTGGAGAGATTTTTTAATTTTCCGAACTGAAAATTTATACCCATTGAACAACTGCTAGCTTTCCTCCACCATGCCCTGGCATCCACCCTTCTAGTTCCTGTTTCTACAGGTTTGACAACTTTAGATCCCCTAAAAGACGCTTACTCCTTGGAAGAAAAGTTATGACCAACCTAGATAGCATATTTAAAAGCAGAAACATTACTTTGCCGACTAAGGTCCGTCTAGTCAAGGCTATGGTTTTTCCTGTGGTCATGTATGGATGTGAGAGTTGGCCTGTGAAGAAGACTGA